>JASVEL010006991.1:0-19508 GCA_032618575.1 Nicotiana noctiflora
GCAGGCTCTCCCGGATCGGTACATAGATGTCCATATCTATCCTCGGGAGGCTACAGAACTTGAGGAAACACTTCACTTTCTTGGATTCATACCGTGCGGTTTGTGTTATCGTGAAATTAAATTTTTCCGTATTCTATTCTCTTGCAGATGGCGATAACCCATGCTAACGGACGTGGTGGACGACCACCAGTGGCATCCATAGGTCGTGGCCATGGTCGTGGCAGAGGCAGGGCAACAGCGACAGCACCTGCTGACCCACCAGCTGACTAGACTCAAGGTCAGATCCCAGCGCCAGTGGATCAGGTTCAGGATCAGGCTCCAACTGCAGGCATTCCAGCAGCTCAGGTTCAGGCACCAACAATGCCTATTGAGATATCGGGTCTTCAAGAGGCCTTAGCACAGATCCTATCATTGTGTATCGGCTTAGCCCAGGTGGTTGCGGCCACTACTGCAGCAGCTTCTTCACAGGCAGGGGGGATATCAGACCCCGTTGCTCGCACACCAGAGCCGGTAGTTCAGGGCTTACAGGCACATGAGGGACTTCCAGCTCAGCTAGTTCAGCCGGCTGAACCAGTCGCACCAGCCCCAGATCATGTGGTCCCAGCTATGCCTGATGACGAGCAGCGTCGGTTGGAGAGGATTGGGAGACTATAGCCTTCGGCATTCAGCGGTAATGAGGGTGAGGATGTCCAGGGTTTTCTGGATAAGTGTCAGCGTATGCTTCGTACCGCAGGTATTCTGGAGTCTAGCAGTGTTTCTTTCACTACCTTCCAGTTCATAGGACCATCATTTCATTGGTGGGAGGATATCGAGAGGTGTAGGCCTATTGGGGCAGCGCCCCTCACTTGGCAGCAGTTCTCCACGGTTTTTTGGAGAAGTATGTGCCCCAGTCGCAAAGGGAAAAGCTGCGTTGGCAGTTCAAGTGGTTGAAGTAGGGAGATATGATAGTGACTCTGTACGAGTTGAGGTTTACACAGCTAGCTCGACATGCCATGTGGATGATTCCGACAGATCGTGAGAGGATAAGGAGATTTGTGGATGGTCTCAACTATCCTATCCGCATATTGATGACTAGAAAAAGGGCTACATTACTTACTTTTAAGGAGGTGGTTGATGCGGCTCGTAAGATTAAGACAGACCGCCGTCGGGAGTGTGAGGAGAGAGAGGCTTAGAGGACTCGTGGTATAGGTAGTTATACTGGTGCTCCGTCTAGGGGCCAGTTTTAGCATAGCAGAGGTCGTTCCTTCAGATCTCCTCAGTTAGGCCGTGCAGAGTCTAGCGGGGCTTCGTTAGACCGTGGTTGTCAGGGTTATCATGGCCAGTAGGGTCGTCAGCAGAGCCAGCCAGCACTAAGCGCCCTTCCAGCTCAGAGCTCTATTCCTGCTCCTTCAGCTCAGGGTTCATCTGCAGTGAAGAGTTCCCAGCAGTCCCTTTCTCTAGCTTCAGGACATTGTTTTGAGTGTGGTGAGTTGGGCCATATAAGGAGGGAGTGTCCCCAGTTTCTTCGTAAGCGGTCTGAGTAGAGGGATCAACTTTCGTCTTCTGCTCCTATTTCTTCAGCACCCGCTCAGTCAGCTGGGAGTGGTGGTCGGGTAGCCAGAGGTCGCCCCAGGGGTGAGGATCGTACTGGCGGAGGTCAGGCTCATTTTTATGCTCTTCCAGATAGGAGGGATGCTAGTGCATCAAATGCAGTTATCACAGGCATTGTCTCAGTCTGCCACATGGATGCTTCTGTCTTATTTGATCTTGGGTCTACCTATTCCTATGTATCTTCATATTTTGTGCATCATCTGGGTACGACCTGTGGTATTCTTTCCTTGCCCGTGCATGTGTCTACCCCGATGGGTGATACAATTATTGTGGATCATGTATACCGATCCTGCCTTGTTACTATTGGGGGTCTAGAGACCCGAGTTGACTTATTATTATTGGGCATGGTGGATTTCGATGTGATTCTAGGAATGGATTGGTTATCTCCTTACCATGCGATTCTGGACTGTCATGCCAAGACAGTCACATTAGCTATTTCAGGCAATCCGAGGATCGAGTGGTGAGGCCGGACCGATTATGTATCCGACAGAGTAATTTCCTTCATAAAAGCCCAACGAATGATTCGAAAGGGTTGTTTATCTTATTTGGCTTTTGTTAGAGATGTTGAGGCTGAGGCTCCCAGTCTTGATTCGGTCCCCGTTGTAAGGGATTTCCCGGATGTATTTCCAGCTGACTTGCCGGGCATGCTGCGGGACAGGGACATCGATTTCAGTATTGACTTGGTGCCGGGCACTCAGCCCATTTCTATTCCTCCCTACCGCATGGCACCAGCTGACTTAAAAGAGTTAAAAGAACATCTTCAAGAACACTTAGATAAGGGGTTTATTCGCCCGAGTGTGTCACCTTAGGGTGCACCGGTATTATTCGTAAAGAAGAAAGATAGCACAATGAGAATGTGCATTGATTACAGGCAGTTGAACAAGGTGACAGTAAATAATAAGTACCTATCACTTCACATTGAGGACTTGTTTGATCAGCTTCAGGGAGCAAGTGTATTCTCTAAGATTGACCTTCGACCGGTTTATCACCAGTTGAAGGTTAGGGATTCAGACATTATGAAGATAGCTTTTCAGAATGAGATATGGGCACTATGAATTTCTGGTGATGTCTTTTGGGCTGACTAATCCCCCAGCCGCATTCATGCACTTGATGAACAGTATGTTTCGGTCGTATCTAGATTCGTTTGTGATCGTATTTATTGATGATATCTTGGTGTACTCGCGCAGCCAGGAGGAGTATACACAGCACTAGAGGGTGGTGGAGAAGAAAAGTTGTATGCAAAATTTTCTAAGTGTGAGTTCTGACTTGATACTGTGACTTTTCTGGGGCATGTAGTGTCCAGCGATGGTATTCGGGTTGACCCACAGAAAGCCGAGGAGGTGCAGAATTGCCCAGATCGTCCTCAGCTACGAAGATCCAGAGTTTCCTTGATTTGGCAGGCTATTACTGCAGGTTTGTTCAGGGTTTTTCGTCCATTGCTTCACCTTTGATGAAGATGACACAAAAGAATGCTCCATTTGTGTGGTCTAATGAATGTGAGGAGATCTTCCAGAAGCTCAAGTCGGCCTTGACCACAACTCCGGTACTTGTATTTCCATCAGCTTCAATGTCTTATGCGGTGTATAGCTATGCTTCGAGAGTTGGGATCGATTGTGTATTGATGCAGGAGGGTAGAGTTATTGCATATGCTTCTCGTAAGTTAAAGCTCCATGAGAAGAACTACCCTGTTCACGACTTAGAGTTAGCTGCTATTGTTCATGCCTTGAAGATTTGGAGGCACTACTTATACGGTGTATCTTGTGACATACATACAGACTACCGCAACCTTCAGCACTTGTTTAAGCAAAAAGATCTCAATTTGAGGCAGCGAAGATGGCTTGAATTACTCAAAGACTATGATATTACTATCTTGTACAATCGCGAGAAAGCCAATGTAGTGGCTGATGCATTGAGCCGGAAGGCTATTAGTATGGGCAGCTTGGCGTACATTCCGGTTGGGGAGAGACCCCTTGCACTTGATGTTCAGGCGTTAGCTAATCAGATGGTGAGGCTGGATATTTCTGAGCCCAGTCAGGTGATGGCTTACGTGGTATCTCGGTCTTCCTTATATGATCGTATTCGAGAGCGCCAGTATGATGATCCACACTTGCTTGTCCTTAAGGACAGAGTTCAAGACGATGATGCTAGAGATGTCACTCTTGATAGTGATGGTGTGTTGAGGATGCATGGCCGGATATGCGTGCCCAATGTTGATGGCCTTCCTAAGTTGATATTGGAGGAGGTCCATAGCTCGCGATATTCTATCCATCCAGGTGCCACAAAGATGTATCAGGATTTGAGGCAGCATTATTGGTGGAGAAAGATGAAGAAAGATATTGTGAGTCATGTAGCACGGTGCCTAAACTGTCAGCAGGTCAAGTATGAGCATCAGAGACCTGGTGGTGTGTTTCAGCGTATTGATATTCCCGAGTGGAAGTGGGAAAGGATCACTATGGACTTTGTTAGTGGACTCCCTCGGACGACAAGGAAGTTTGATTCAGTTTGGGTGGTTGTGGATAGGCTGACCAAGTCAGCTCACTTCATTCCAGTGTGTACTACATACTCCTCGAAGCGGTTAGCTGAGATTGTGAGATTGCATGGAGTTCCAGTTTCTATCATATCAAATAGAGGCACCACTTCACTTCTCAGTTCTATAGGACATTTCAGCGAGAATTGGGTTCGCAGGCAGAGCTGAGCACAACATTTCACACACAAACGATTGGGCAATCTGAGTGTACAATTCAGATACTGGAGGACATGTTGCGTGCTTGGGTCATTGATTTTGGAGGTTCTTGGGCTGATTACTTGCCTCTTACAGAGTTTGGTTATAATAGCTATCAGTCCAGCATTTAGATGGCGTCGTATGAGCCTTATATGGAAGGCGGTATAGGTCTCCAGTCGGTTGGTTTGAGCCCGGCGAGGCTAGATTATTGGGGACAAAGTTAGTTCAGGATGCCTTTGACAAGGTGAAGGTGATTCAGGAGAGACTTCACACAACTCAGTCACGTCAGAAGAGTTTTGCAGACCGGAAGGTCCGAGATGTGTCTTATTCAGTGGGCAAGAAGGTGTTGCTCAAAGTTTCGCCTATGAAGGGTGTTATGAGATTTGGAAAGAAAGGAAAGTTGAGCCCAAGGTTCATTGGACCTCTTGAGGTTCTTAGGAAAGTTGGGGAGGTGGCCTATATGCTTTCTTTGCCACCTAGCTTATCGGGAATTCACCCGGTGTTCCATGTATCTATGCTCCGAAAGTACGTTGGAGATCCGTCTCATGTATTGGACTTCAGCACGATACAACTGGATAAGGACTTGACCTATGATGTGAAGCCGGTAGCCATTTGGGTTGACAGAATCGTAAGTTGAGATCCAAAGACATAGATTCGGTGAAAGTGCAGTGCAGAGGTCGTCCCGTGGAGGAAGCAACTTGGGAGACCGAGCAGGAGATGCGGAGCAGATATCCACATTTATTTGAGACTCCAGGTATATTTGTTATCTCGCTCACGGATGAGCATTTGTTTAAGTTGGGGAAAATGTAACGACCCGACCCGTTGATACGGGAGTTACCGCCCTGTTTTCTCCATTTTATACTTTAATATGTTCATTTATATGTGTTTGAAGAGTTAGAAGGAAATCTGATAGAATCCGGTTAGAAATGAAGCAATAAACCTCTTCATGGGAAAGTTAGTTTGGAAAAGTTAACCGGATGTTGACCAATGAGTTATAAAGATCGGAATAGATTTCTGATAATTCGACTAGTTTCGGTGGATGATTTATGACTTAGGAGAGTAATCGGAATCGAATTCGGAGGTCCGGCGTAGATTTAGGCTTGAATTGGCTAAGGTTAAATTTTGGCGAATTCTGGCGGTAGGCAAGATTTTGATCCGGGGCTCGAATGAAATTCCGATAGTTGCAGTAGCTCCGTTAGGTGATTTTTGATATGCGTGCAAAATTTCAGATTATTAAGAGGTGTTTAGGTCGGTTTTTAGATCAAATATTAGTTTCAGAAGTTTTAGTGAAACTTAGGCTTGAATCCGTGAGAATTTGATGATTGTGATGTGTATGATGGTATTTTTATGTTGCGAGCAAGTTTGAATGAAGTAATGTGACATATCTGTGCATTTGGTTGAGGTCCCGAGGGTCTCGGGATGATTTCGGATGTCCAACGGGAGGTTTTAAACTTAAATATTGTAGCAGAAATATTGTAGTCGGATGTTGTTCTATGCGATCGCATAGAGGTATTGTGATCGCATAGAAGACCCGGAAAGGGGTGGATTTTTACTCTATGCGATCGTATTGAGGCAAGTGCGATCGCATAGGTTGGGGAAGTTGAATTGTGTGATCACAAGGGTGTTAATGCGACCGCATAGAAGGGAATTTGAAGCCCAGGAAAATGCTCTATGCGATCGCATAGACGGCAGTGCGATCGCATAGAATTAGGACTTTACACTGTGCGATTGCATACGATGCATTGCGATCGCATAGATGGAAAATGAGCCTGGAAAATTTTACTCTATGTGATCGTATAGGGGCATTGCGATCGTACGCGTCGGTGACAGAACAGTTAAGTTAAAAAAATTTCAGACGTGAACCCTCATAATTTTACACCACTTTTATTTCGTCAAGAGAGGGTTTAGAGCGATTTGAAGAGAGAAATCAACGGGTAATCGCTGGAGATAAGTTTCTTGACTCAAAAACATGATTTTATGCTAGAATCAACACCAAAATTCATGAAATTGGGTAGAATTTGTGAAGAACTAGGGCCTAAATTATGAAAATAAATTTTTGGGTTTTGAAAGGCCATTCGAACTCTGATTTCAATAAATTTTCTATGCACGGACTCTGGCGAGATGAAGAATCCGTTGGTATGATTTTCAGAATTTTTCGAGAAGTGGACCCGGGGCTCGGGTTTTACCAACTTCGTGAATTGTTACGTTTTTCGAGTAATTTTGATTGGGTTATGCATTTTCACCCATATTTATGTATTTGCTGTGGTTTTGACTAGATCGATGCACAAAGCAGTGAATTCGAAGGGAAAAGGCATCGCGGACGAGTCCACTGCCGGTTAGAGGTGAGTAGTTAGTATTTATGATAGCCTGAAAGTTTGAAACCCCGGCTTACCACATTGTGAATCTATTTAGGGCGTGACTCGCATCCCATGGCAGGTACAGGATTGGTTATGACTGAGGATTGTGACTTGGTCCATCCCGAATAAGAATGATATTATATTAGCGGTTGAAACACACACTATGTTAAGTATATATGTGTGCTATAAGCCTTGTTTGAGGCCTTGTGCCGACTTGTAGTATCCTTAGGGGATAGATATCTATGTGATAGCATGATTTGTAAAATCAATGATCTCAGTCCGGGCTTGAAATTACTATTATGAAATGCTAAATCACCTGTTCTTTGAATTAAACAAAATTAAAGTATTTTTCATTGTTAATGAACTGGAACCTGGAAATAAATAAATTGAACTGTTGTGTGACTCATATGCATGTTGTGGACTGAGTATGGATCGGGCTGCACGCCGCAGCGGATGATATGAATATTGCGCTTGGGTTGAAGGAGCCCCTCCGGAGTCTGTACACATCCCCAGTGAGCGCCGTCGACGTTAAACGGATCGGGCTACGCACCGTAGCGGTCATGTGCCTTGTATTGCATTCTTGTTTGTAAATTACTTGTGTTATTTGTGGTTTGTTGTTGGTGTTAGTTCGTGGTAGGTATCAGACTGTAGTTTTTGCGTTGCTCTGTGGTATTATGTGGATTTCCTGCTTTCAACTATTTTATATACTTTTTACTCACTGAGTACTTAGTACTCACCCCTACTCCCTGCACCTTTGTGTGCAGATTCAGGTACGCATGAGGGTTAGACGAGCAGTCCAGCTTATATCAGAGTATTCGAGTTGCTGAGGTAGCTACTGGCGTTCGCATGACCTAGCTTCTCTCTTTATTTCGGTTTATTATCTATATACTTCCAGACTTGAGTATTTTGTTCAGTATTCCTATTACTATTTAGTTTTTGCTTAGAAGATCTAGACTCGTGACCCCGGATCTTTTGGGAGAGTTATTTTCAATGTTTGCACTTCTTAGTATTTGATTCTACTATTATTATTGGAGTATTATTATTAACTCTCATATTCTTCTTGAATTTGCCCTTTTGAGACTTGTCTTTAAATGTGAAAACAGTTGTTTGGTCTGGCTTGCCTAGCTTTAGGGATGGGCGTCATCACGATCAGATTTGGGTCGTGATAAAAAAATAGTTATGACTACCAGACATATAATCTGAAACCGGTTATAGTACCCTACCTCATCTTCCTTTGCCAAGTTGTTGCCATTTTTCTCAATTGGCAGTTTAATATATTTTTTGCTATGAATGAGTACAATATTTCACAGAGAATGACATGTGCAGCATAAATATAACAAAAAGATAACTAATGGTAACGTTCTTAACTAACTTTTACTACTAAAAATTAGATTAGATCGGGAACTAGTATAGTAACTACCCTTCTATGAATTTGGAAAATACTGACAAGGCCGATTTAAAAGGAGTTTAAGATTAGTTAGGACTTTTTCAATATGTGTCACACCTCCTTTTTCCGCTACCCGCGAGGGTGCAAAGGAGTTTTTCCAATTAAAGGACAATCGAAACGGGATTTATTTAATTAATTCGGAGTCGCCACTTGGGAGATTTATGGTGTCCCAAGTCACCGGTTGAATCCCGAATCGAGGAAAAGAATGACTCTATTTAACAGTCCGCGAACCAGATATCCGGATAAGGAATTCTGTTAACCCGGGAGAAGGTGTTAGGCATTCCCGAATTCCGTGGTTCTAGCACGGTCGCTTAACTGTTATATTCGGCTTATTTATCTAATTTTAACAGTTATGTACTTAATGCAAATTAATATCCCTTTACCGCTTTTATTATTATTATTATTTACGAAAGGGAATGTTGCCTAAAAATATGTTTCGGATCACGTCACATGAAATGCACCCGGATCCTCGACACATTCTTATTCAACATTTTGGGATTTGGATTTAGGCCGCATGAAATGCACACCCGTATTTAAGAAGGTAAAATTATTAAAATACGCGCCTAGAGCGATTACTTATTTACATTTTTGAGAATGCCGTGAAATTCGCTAAGAAACGGCACATCTCGAAATCTAAGTATTTTATATATACATTTATGAGGGCCGCGCGATTTGTATAATTTTGTTAGGCGAGGCACACCTCTAATTCTAATTTAAAAGCAAGCTACATTCCGCTATATTTATTTAAGAGTTAATTCAAGATTATTTAAAACATGTTGCAAGCCACGCTACATGAAATGCACTTGTGGTTCATGACATGCTTTATTTAACCTTGTTCAAAATTGGAGTCGGGTCACATGAAATGCACTCCCGATTTCTTTAATCTAATTACGTCGTTCAATTGAAGAATAACGAACCACTTTCTATAATGTGACAAAGTCATACTCAACTATAACCAATTCAAGTAAACATACGACTAGATAACTAAGTGAGCAAATTCAAGACTATGGCGAACAATTACATAAACAACGGAAGCATAACTAGTTGGCGAGCATATGAAGGATTAGTTATTTTCATTAGCTAACTTCGACACTACAAGACCACCATTAATTGTGAAATTGCATGTTCAACAGAATCATATATTTACAAAAATCGTCCGAATCATATGAAACTAAATCAAATGCAAAACGATCCAAAATATTAGCTAGAAGAACAATGTCGGAAAAGAACATGCACCTTTATTTCTACATATTTTTAACGTACACAACGAGAAAACGAACCTTTTATGACGATCTCAAACCTCGACCTCTCCGGACAGAACTCGAACCAAACTGAAACCAAGAACAAACGATTCGACGGGTAGAACGAGGTTGACGAAGCACAAAATCTTTTTCCTCCACCGTGGCCTCCTACTGTGTGTATTATTATTATTTTTCTGTTTTTTCTTCAGCTTCTTTTTTTTCACGTTTTTTCCCTTCAAAAAAATCCCAAGAGCTCACTCTCTTCTTTTCTCAAAATTTGACCGAGAGCCCCTGGAGAAGATGATGCCGTTTTTTTTTGTTTTTCCCCTTTGTCTTTTTCTTCTTGTCTTTTTCTTCTTATTCCCCCATCCCATTATGTATTGTCCCCCTTAGTGTAGTGGACTCGGATTATTACGGGCTAGGTCCGAAAATTATAAAACCGGGTAGTTTGAACCCGAATATTATTCTTCGCCCGGAACCGAGAATGGTGTTATTTAATTAATCCTAGGTAATCAAAATAACTATAATACTCATAATTAAAATAAAACTATTTTTTTTTTATATTTTTCAAGTTTAAAATAACTACAAAATATTAATGAAACTATTTTTTTATTATTTTCGTTTTTATAAAAAGATAAAAATATAAAGTACTATTTTTGTATTTTTCAAGTTTAAAATGACTACGAAACATTAATAAAACTATATTTTTGTTATTTTTCATTTTAAGGTAAAAATAAAGTAAAAGAGTCAAATTTAGCTAAAATAGCTATATTAAAACTAAACTAAATATTTTACGCTAAAAATATAAAAAATCTCGAGGAGGGTCAAAAATCACGCGTTTACAGCTGCCCCTCTTTGACTGAAAACACAAAGAGTTTTGAGACAAAGAACGACTAGACGAGTGTTTTGACCCGACCCTTATTCGGAGAGACTAAACTAAGAGGAAAGGAATGTGACCGAGCCCTTGTATCTGAGCTGCCTACATATCCTTGGCTATAAAGGAATCAGGCCACATGTAGTTCAGAAGTGAGTAAGAATATGGAGTAACCGAGGTGGAGAGCCAGTCGAGGTTCCGTTCCGTCGAGGTTCCGTTCCATCGAAGTTCCGGTCCGTGGTCCTGCTATTACATCAAAAATCAAAACATGAGAAAGACTAACTAAGCCTATCAGCTACTAGTTACAAAATTCTTATCTATAAGTCTTCTGAAGCTTGATCTTGAGTATTGGTTGGTGCTTCATGCGGACTCTAAATTTGAACCTTGATACTTGCTAGTTGTAGGCGCTGCTTTTCGAATCAAGACCAGGTATACAGTGCTTGTAACCTCGGCCATGTCTTGAGCATGCCACATCTTTCATCAACTTCTGCATTTTGGATTGGCTTCTTGCCTCTTTTTTTCTTTTTGTTTATTGTGACTAAACTTCTGTTGATCCCCTCGGACTGTTGACTCGCATTCTGGTTGCAAGCTTCTTTTGTTGCTATCTTGCATTGCACTCCGAAGTGAATTCCCTTACTTGTGATCTTCGAGCTATTCTCCTTGATCCCCTCGGACTGTTGACTCGTATTCTGGTTGCCTTCCTTCTGATTCGTGCTGGGGATTTCCATTACACTCCGCCGCTTTCCTTAAACAACTTCAAAATAAATCGCCACTCCATTCTTCAGGCGGGCTCCCTGACTTCAACTACAATTTCAAAATTAAATTGCCACTCCATTCTTCAGGCGGGCTCCCTGACTTCCACTACAACTTCAAAATAAATCGCCACTCCATTCTTCAGGCGGGCTCCCTGACTTCAACTACAAATTCAAAATAAATCGCCACTCCATTCTTCAGGCGGGCTCCCTGACTTCAACTACAATTTCAAAATTAAATCACCACTCCATTCTTCAGGCGGGCTCCCTGACTTCCACTATATCTTCAAGACTAAATCACCACTCCATTCTTCAGGCGGGCTCCCTGACTTCAACTACAACTTCACAATAAATCTCCACTCCATTCTTCAGGCGGGCTCCCTGACTTCCACTATATCTTCAAGACTAAATGGCCACTCCATTCTTCAGGCGGGCTCCCTGACTTCAACTACAACTTCAAAATAAATCGCCACTCCATTCTTCAGGCGGGCTCCCTGACTTCAACTACAACTTCAAAATAAAATCGCCACTCCATTCTTCAGGCGGGCTCCCCGACTTCAACTACAACTTCAAAACTAAATCGCCACTCCATTCTTCAGGCGGGCTCCCTAACTTCAACTACAACTTCGAAACTAAATCGCCACTCCATTCTTCAGGCGGGCATCCTGACTTCAACTACAACTTCCAAAATATCGCCACTCCATTCTTCAGGCGGGCACCCTGACTTCAACTACGACTTCCAAACTAAATTGCCACTCCATTCTTCAGGCGGGCTCCCTGACTTCAACTACAACTTCAAAACTAAATCGCCACTCCATTCTTCAGGCGGGCATCCTGACTTCAACTACAACTTCAAAACTAAATCGCCACTCCATTCTTCAGGCGGGCTCCCTGACTTCAACTACAACTCAAAACTAAATCGCCACTCCATTTTTCAGGCGGTCTCCCTGACTTCAACTACAACTTCAAAACTAAATCGCCACTCCATTCTTCAGGCGGGCTCCCTGACTTCAACTACAACTCACTAACTCCATCCCATCCATATCGCCTTCCTTTGCTTCCTGTACCATTTTCTTCTTCCTGCATTGTCTCTTGGGCCACCTTTTCTTCTGAATTACCTCGTTTTGGAATTGTTCTCCTCCCGGGTCGTGTTATTTTCCTTGGACTGCTGGGGATATCTTTGGAACTGTTTACTTACCTGCTGGGAATAATGCTGCTAGGGAAGTCTTCTTTATTTCCTCTTTTCTACTTCCTTCAACCTTTATTCTCTCCCGGGATCGCGGGGGATTGAAATGTCATTAGCTGAAGATTCCCTGTCAGGGGACCCCATTTCCTTTTTCTTCTTTCCAAACCTCCTTCGAGACTTGCTCTTTACTCCATTGAAAAACTTGTAGGATATAATGCTGCCGGGGAAATCTCGAAATCAGTGTTTCATTTTTCCTAGAACTGTCGGGGATGATACCGGCTTCTTGCCTTTCTGAACGCAAGCTTCCTCATTCTGTCCTGTCTCCTGGGGGTATAATTTCCTCTATCACAGCTTGTGGTTTTCTTTCTTTCAAAGCTACTGGGGATAATTGGGTTCAAAGATCATTTCCTTGTGTTATCTGGATTCTTTCCCCAACCAGGTATTTGGTTACGAGAAAATTTTTGCAACGGGAGAAAATTTTCTGCCCCAGTTTGAGAACCTTCTTCGTGGCATGCTTTTCTGCCAACAACCCCACTTCTTCCTGTTTCAAATCAAAGAAAAATTGGTTAGTTTTAAAATGTGGTGGCTGGTCGTGGTGCTCCTGCTGGGGATGGTTCTCCTCCTCTTTCCCTGCTCTGCGTTTCATTATCAGAACTTGCTGGGGATGTTATTATTTGATGATATTCATGCTGGGGATAGCTTTCTCCTTTCTTTCTTCCCCACCTTCCTTGACGACTCTTTGTTTGCGAACCTTTCCACGTGGTTTTCCACTGACCACCCAAATTCCTATGATAGTGACCCTTCGTGAAGACCCTGCATGTTTTACTGGTGAACCATCTTCTTTGTTCACCCTTGTCACTGAAAATACCTTTCTGCTGGGGATATCTCTCCTTCTTTTGCGGCATATCTAAGGACTGTGCATTTCCCAACCTTTGAGTCTCATTAACCTTCCTTGAGGTCATTAACCTTCCTTGAGATATCCTTATTGACACCAATCCCTCACTTTGTCATTTTCCTATTGCTGGGGAATATCCCTCTGGACACTGGCCTTGCGCTTGATCCTTCCTGACCTATACCACTTGGGTGTACTAATCAAAATCCCGTCTTGCGTAATTGGAAAGCTAATGGAAAATTTCGCAGTCATTTCTTGCAAACAGACTCTATTGGGGAATTTTGATGAAAGGAGAAAGATAAAAGGAAACAGAATAAAAGACAATGACTCTCTAAGAAAAATTATAAGATAAACCTATCAAACGTGGATACCAACTCTAATGGACATGACGTGCACATATAGCCTATCCTCCGTCGTTAAACCGCCTTTTGTAATCTTCTCCTGGGACTTTCCTATCTCGTTTCCAATCTTCGTTCTACTTGTAGTGCCCGAGGGGTTTTCACTACCAAGCCTCTCTCATTACGTTTTTGTCACGACCCTAGTTCACCAATTGTGAACATGTCGTGATGGCACCCAGAGTCCCCACGACTAGGTAAGCCTAACACGTTGCGGAATATACAAGTTATAAAATACTTAAATAAGGAACAGCGGAAAATAACACAAAAAGGTATGTAATCCGTGCCGCTTGGCACATACATCCGTCACACAATAAATAGAACACTACCAAGAATCCGGAACCCCACGGTAACACAGACTAAAAGAGAAATACAACTGGGGCTCTATGTATAAAGAGTTTCTAACAACGAAATGAAGAAAAATGTCAACTAGTAATACTAGAATAGAAGGGAAGCCTCCGGATCCGCGGACGTAGCGGATCATACCTCGAAGTCTCCCAGAAAGCTGCAGAATCACCTAGTACGAGCCTGCTCTGATGTACCTGGATCTGCACAACAAAAGTGTGCAGAAGAGTAGCATGAGTACACCACGGCGGTACTCGGTAAGTGCCAAGCCTAACCTCGATGGAGTAGTGACGAGGAAGGTCAGGGCCCTACTGAGAACAATAATAATATGATGATAGCAAAATAAACAGTTTAAGAGATAACAACAAAATTTCCAAAATAACAACATTTACTGAAACTGTCTACAATCAAGCTAATAACAAATAACCAACTCTATAAACAAGTCCAGGATCTGTGGGAATTGAACCCACAGTCCCATTCTCAGTACCTCTGGGTCTCCGGGAATCGAACCCGCAGCCCATGTCTCAATAGTATCTCAATAGCTCGGGATCTCCGGGAATCGAACTCGCAGTCCTTACCAATAATTCAGGATCTCGGGAATCGAACCGGTAGTCCACATTTCAATAATCGCAGGATCTCGGGAATCGAACCCGTAGTCCACATTTCAATAATCTCGGGATCTCGGGAATCAAACCCGTAGTCCACATTTCAATAATCTCAAGATCTCGGGAATCGAACCCGTAGTCCACATTTCAATAAATCTCGGGATCTCGGGAATCGAACCCGTAGTCCCTACCAATATCACTCCGGGTCTCTGGGAATCGAACCCACAGCCCTGGGTCTCCGGGAATCGAACCCGCAGTCCACAAGCACAGCAATTAAAGGAATACACAGAGAGAATAAATTATGCTTAACTATAACTTCGCCGAAAAATAGTGCCAATAATTATCAAGGAGTTCAAATAAGGCAATTAGGCAACTAAATAGTTAAGGGCTACCTAATCATGTTTTTCTATCCACTACCGGTAAAACATCAAATTAACAGCCAAAGACAGAAATACCGCTCATCGAACATTTTTAATAAATACGTGTTCAACAACCAGCGCATGTACACGCCCGTCACCTCGCGTACAAGGCATTAAAACTATCACATAATATCCTAAGGGTGAAAATTCCCCCACACGAGGTTAGACAAGCCACTTACCTCAATTCCGGTACAATACCGCTAAGCAATAACCCTCTTGCCACGAATGTCGGCCTCCACAAGTGTAGAATCTGATAAAAATCAATAGAATCACATCAAAATAGGCCAATTGGGCATTACCCGATCAAATTAACTCAAAATACACCAAAACCCACAAGTTGCCAAAACCCGACTTCCGGTACGCTTATCGAAAAATCACGAAAATTATATATTCGTTTTCCTTATCTCAATACGAGTCCGTGCATATAAAATTTATCGAAATCGGACTCCGTTTGCCCATTCAAATCAAAGATTTTCTAACATTTAGGCCTAGGGCTCAAACCCACCTTTAATCTTCCAATTTCAGTGAAATAATCACGGATTTCATGATAAACCAACGAATTAAGGTCAAGAAACTTACCCCCGATGATTTCCCGATGATATCCCAACGTTTTCCCTTTCAAAAACCTCTCTTGGAGCTCAAAAATGGCGTTTTTGTGTATGGGGGTCGCGGGTGTTATGTTCTGAACTTAAGCTCACTGCCAGACATTTTCCTTCATCGCGTTCGCGTGGCCCGTCACGCGTTCGCGATGCTCTAACCCATTTACCCTTCGCGTTCGCGTGACGCCGCTCGCGTCCGCGATGCACAGCCGGCTAAACCTTCGCGAACGCGGCGCTAGTCCACGCGTTCGCGATGACCTTATTTCCCATCCAACTCGCCTTGCTCTTCGCGAACGCGACACAGGGATCGCGAACGCGGTGCCTCCCCTCCTTCCACTACGCGAACGCGACGCCTTGGACGCGAACGCGATGCTCTGTAGCACCCAGCCTACGCGAACGCGAACAAGGCCCTCGCGAACGCGATGGCTTAAATCTTGCCCAGAGATCTGCAGTTTTTCTGCAGATTTTTCATGCCCCAAAGTGCCGGATGATGGTCCGAATTCATCCCGAGGCCTCCGGGACCCCAACGAAAACCACCAACATACTCCAAAACACGATACGAACTTATTCCAATCATAAAAACATGTCTAACAACATCAAAACCCATAAATCACATCGATTCAAGCCTAAGTTTCTTAAAACTTTCCGAATTGCATATTTGATCAAAAACCCGACCAAACGACGTCCGAATGACCTGAAAATTTGTGGACATATCCAAAATCACATAACGAAGCTACAGAAATTGTCGGAATTCCATTCCGACCCCCGGATCAAAATCTCACCTATCGATCGGATTCGCCAAAATTTCAACCTTCGGCATTTCAAGCCTAATTGAGCTACGGACCTCCAAAATACCTTCCGAACGCGCTCCTAACCCCGAAATCACCTAACGGAGCTAATGGAACCATCGGATTTCCGTTCCGAGATCGTCTTAACACTGTTCCGGCTATGGACCATTTTCTAGTTTCAAAGCTCTTATTTGGGGACTAAGTGTCCCAAAATGCTCAAATATTCGGAACCGACTCTCCCGGCAACCCACAATAGCAGAAATGAGCTTTGGGGAACAGTTAAATTAGGGATAGGGGCGTAATTTCCTAAAACGACCGGTCGGGTCGTTACATCTTCCCACACTTAAAGATTCGTTCGTCCTCGAACGAGCATAGAAAACATACCCGGAGTAGTGAAAAGATGAGGGTACTGGCTGCGCATATCCTGCTCGGTCTCCCAAGTCGCCTCCTCGACCGGCTGGCCCCGCCACTGAACCTTTACCGAAGCGATGTTCTTTGACCTTAGCTTTCTGACTTGCCTGTCTAGAATGGCTACTGGCTCCTCAACATAAGAAAGATCCTTGTCTAGCTGAACAGATGTGAAATCCAACACGTGCGACGGGTCACCATGGTATCTCCGGAGCATGGAGACATGAAATACGGAGTGAACTCCGGCTAGGCTGGGAGGTAAGGCCAACTCATAAGCAACCTCCCCAACACGCCTCAAAATCTCAAAAGGGCCAATAAATCTAGGACTCGGCTTCCCTTTCTTCCCAAACCTCATAACGCCCTTCATGGGCGAGACTCGAAGCAGAACCCGCTCACCAACCATAAAAGCCACATCGCGAACCTTCTTGTCCGCATAACTCTTCTGTCTAGACTGGGCCGCACGAAGTCTGTCCTGAATCACCTTGACCTTGTCCATAGCCTCCTGAACCATATCAGTACCTAGTAACCTGGCCTCGCCCGGCTCAAACCAACCCACGGGAGACCTGCACCTCCTACCATATAGGGCCTCGTACGGTGCCATCTGAATACTAGATTGGTAGCTGTTGTTATAAGCAAACTCTGCCAGTGGCAAGAAGTGATCACATGAACCTCCAAACTCAATCACGCACGCACGGAGCATATCCTCCAAAATCTGAATAGTGCACTCGGACTGACAATCAGTCTGGGGATGAAACGCTGTGCTCAGCTCCACCCGAGTACCCAACTCCTACTGTACAACTCTCCAAAACCGTGAAGTGAACCGAGTGCCTCTATCTGAAATGATGGAAACTGGAATACCATGCAGCCGAACTATCTCCCTGATATAGATCTCCGCCAGTCGCTCCGATGAATAGGTAGTGCTCACCGGTATAAAAAGGGCAGACTTGGTCAGCCGATCCACAATAACACAAATGGAATCAAACTTCCTAACAGTCCGTGGAAGCCCAGATACAAAGTCCATGGTGATGCGCTCCCATTTCCACTCTGGAATCTCAATCTGCTGCATCAATCCACCCGGACGCTGATGTTCATACTTCACCTGCTGGCAGTTGAGGCATCTAGAAACATAATCAACTATATCCCTCTTCATCCGCCTCCACCAGTAATGCTTTTTCAAGTCCTGATACATCTTCGCGGCACCCGGATCGATGGAATACCGCGAACTATGGGCCTCTGCTAGAATCAGCTCTCGAAGATCATCTACATTGGGCACACAGATACGCCCCTGCATCCTCATAACTCCATCATCCCCGATGGTAACATCTCGAGCATCACCACGCCGAACTCTATCCCGAAGGACAAGCAAATGAGGGTCGTCGAACTGACGCTCCCTGATGCGGTCAAATAGAGAAGACCGAGAAACCACACAAGCTAGAACCCGGCCGGGCTCCGAAAGATCCAGTCTAACAAACTGCCTGGCCAAAGCCTGAACATCCATCGCCATAGGCCTCTCCGAAGCTGGTAGATATGCCAAACTCCCCAAACTCTCTGCCCGACGACTCAAGGCATCAGCAACCACATTAGCCTTGCCCGGATGATAGAGAATAGTAATATCATAGTCCTTCAATAGTTCCAACCATCTCCTCTGACGCATATTCAGGTCCTTCTGCTTAAGCAAGTGTTGCAAGCTCCGGTGATCAGTGTAGATCTCAGAAGGAACCCCATATAAATAATGACGCCAAATTTTCAAGGCGTGAACAATGGCAGATAGCTCCAAATCATGAACAGGGTAATTCTTCTCATGCACCTTCAGCTGTCTCGACGCGTAGGCAATCACCCTACCGTCCTGCATCAATACCGCACCGAGTCCAACTCGTGAGGCATCACAATATACAGTATAGGACCCCGAACCTGTAGGCAACATCAATATAGGGGCCGAAGTCAAAGCTGTCTTGAGCTTCTGAAAGCTCGCCTCACACTCGTCTGTCCACCGAAAAGGGGCACCCTTTTGGGTCAATCTAGTCATAGGTGCTGCAATCGAAGAGAACCCCTCTACGAAACGACGGTAGTAGCCCGCCAAACCAAGGAAACTGCGAATCTCAGTAGCGGAGGAGGGTCTGGGCCAACTCTGCACGGCCTCCACCTTCCTCGGATCTACTCGAATACCATCACTCGACACCACGTGGCCCAAAAATGCCACAGAACTCAACCAAAATTCACATTTAGAGAACTTGGCATAAAGTTGCTTCTCCCTCAGGATCTGAAGCACTATCCTCAAATGCTGCTCGTGCTCTTCCCGCTCCGAGAATATACTAGAATATCATCAATGAAGACAATCACGAACGAGTCCAGATAAGGCTTGAACACACTATGCATCAAATGCATAAATGCTGCTGGAGCATTAGTCAACCCAAAAGACATCACGAGGAACTCATAGTGACCATACCGGGTCCTGAAGGCAGTCTTCGGGATATCTGGCTCCCGAATCTTCAGCTGGTGATACCCGGAGCGCAAATCAATCTTAGAAAACACATGTGCGCCCTGTAACTGGTCAAATAAATCATCAATACGGGGCAAAGGATACCGGTTCTTCACTGTAACCTTATTCAGCCGACGATAGTCAATACACATACGCATAGAACCGTCCTTTTTCTTCACAAACAATACAGGAGCACCCCAAGGCGAAACACTGGGTCGAATAAAACCCTTGCCCAATAACTCCTGTAACCGATCCTTCAACTCCTTTAATTCAGGAGGAGCCATACGGTACGGTGGAATAGAAATGGGCTGAGTGCCCGGCAACAAGTCAATAGCAAAGTCAATGTCTCTGTCAGGCGGCATGCCCGGAAGATCAGCTGGAAATACATCGGCAAAGTCACGTACCACAG
>JASVEL010006992.1:0-156618 GCA_032618575.1 Nicotiana noctiflora
TGATCTTTCGATAAGCGTAACGAAAGTCGGGTTTTGGCAACTTGTGGGTTTTGGTGGATTTTGAGTTATTTTGATTGGGTAATGCCCAATTGGCCTATTTTGATGTGATTCTATTGATTTTTATCAGATACTATACCTGTGGAGGCCGACAGTCGCGGCAAGAGAGTTGTCTCATAGCGGTTTTGTACTAGAGTCGAGGTAAGTGGCTTGTCTAACCTCGTGTGGGGGAACTTTCACCCCTAGGATATTATGTGATAGTTGAATGCCTTGTACGCGAGGTGACGGGCGTGTACATGCGCTGGTTGTTGAACACATACTTTACTTAAAATGTTCAATGAGTGATATTCCTGCTTTTAGTTGTTAATTCGATATTCTTACCCGGTAGTAGTTAGATAAGCATGATTAGGTAGTATTTAACTGTCTAGTTGCCGAATTGTCTTAATTAAGCTTCTTGATAATTATTGGTACTATTTACCGGTGAAGTTATAGTTAAGCATATTATATACTCTCTGTATATTTCCTTTAATTGCTGTGGTTGTGGACTGCGGGTTCAATTCCCGAAGATCCCAGGGCTGTGGGTTTGATTCCCAGAGACCCGGAGTGATATTGTTGTGGACTGCGGGTTCGATTCCCGGTGATCCTGAGATTTATTGAGATGTGGACTGCGGGTTCGATTCCCGGAGATCCTGAGATTTATTGAGATGTGGACTGCGGGTTCGATTCCCGGAGATCCTGAGATTTATTGAGATGTGAACTGCGGGTTCGATTCCCGGAGATCCTGAGATTTACTGAGACATGGGCTGCGGGTTCGATTCCGGAGACCCATGGGTACTGTCAATTGGGATCGTGTGGCACGCTGTCACGACCCCAAATCCGGTCGTGATGGCGCCCAGCACATTGCTAAGCCAGCCTGACCAATCAATATCAACCACGGAGCTAGAAGCTCTCTTTAACCCATTTAAACATTTCAAAATATGAAACAATAGTAATACTTATACCAACAGCGGGGACACCAAGTCCCAAAATATACTAACTCCCATAAACCGAAGGGTCAAGAGTCATGAGCCTCTACTGAACATGAGTGTATAAAGGTTTACAAGATACCAAGTGCGGAAAGAAAAGTCAATACAAAATCAAAAGACAGTAGGAAGGAATATCGGGTCCTGCGGACTCTGCAGCTACCTCGTATATCCCACAGATGTCGCCTCGCACAGATACTGGATCACTGCTGAGAGGTACTTGGATCTGCACACAAGGTGCAGGGAGTAAAATGAGTACTGCCAGACTCAGTGGTAATAAACAAGGGTAAGACAGCGCAGATAAGAAATCCACAATAAAGCACTATGTAAAACTATAATCAGCTACCCTGTCATAGAATCAATCTTCACTGTACCTGTACCAACAAATA
Organism: Nicotiana noctiflora; assembly: GCA_032618575.1. Lineage (NCBI taxonomy): Eukaryota > Viridiplantae > Streptophyta > Magnoliopsida > Solanales > Solanaceae > Nicotiana > Nicotiana noctiflora. Next base: position 1,409 of record JASVEL010006992.1, read on the forward strand.
CCAATAAATAGCATAACAGCTAGCAGATGTAGCTAAATGCAATGCAATGCATGATATGACCGCTACGGCGCGTAGCCCGACTCCAATTTTGGGTACCCGTGCTCACTGTGGGGTTCAGACTCCGGAGGGGCTCCTACAGCCCAAGCACATCTCATAGAGATATTCCTGCGGCGTGCAGTCCGATCCAACATATATCTCGCTGCGGCGTGCAGCCCGATCCACTACTAGTCAGCTAATATGCAGATACAGCCTCGCAAGCTCAAAAGTAGTTTTTGAAAACTCTTTTATCATTTTTCAGTTGGAAAATAGTAATATCAAGTTCCAGAGATTGGAATTAGCATAATAACAAAAATAGCTGCGGACTAGTAGTAAACTAGCATGTCTATATGATAAGACAATGACAACGATCCTCGCGGGATCCAATAACTGGCTCACAGCCCACAATATACTCAACCGTCCAAGAAGGAGGTTCAACGGCTCGAGAATAGCCAATAATACAGTATCAACAGGTCGGACTAATATATAGTCTCCAGTTCATGATCGACCCCGCACTCTCAAGAGAGTGCGTGTCTCGCCGCTATACAGCGTCACAAAGTGGTATACCGGGGTTTCGAACCCGCTGGTCATCACCCACATCTATTACTTACCTCAATACGGCGCGACGACTACTCCGCAATGCCCTTGCCACGAGAATCAAGCTCCGCACGCGTAGAATCTGATCAAATACAGTAGAAACACAACAAATTAGGCCAATGGGACGACACCCAATCAAAACAACTCAATTTACATCAAAATTCCCAAAGTTGTCAAAACCCGACTTTCGGTACGCTTGTCGAAAAATTACAAAAGTCATATATTCGGAACCCTCATCTCGATACGAGTCTAAGCATATCAATTTTACCAAATTCGGACTCCATTTGGCCATTCAAAACCTTGATTTTCTAAAGTTCAAGCCTAGGGCTAAATCCTCCATAAATTACCCAAATTCCTCCATTTTCATGATATAATTGCATAATATTACCAATATTAATCATAGTTTAAGTCCATAGTTGATTACCCGATGATTTCCCTTGAATTTCTCTTCAAAATCGCCCAAATCGCCTCTAAAGCCGAGACCCAAATGTGTGAAATGTTCTGAAATTTTTCTAACTTCTGATACACTTACTTACAGCGATTTTCGCTTCTGCGGAATATTTTCCGCTCCTACGCACCCGTATCCGCGACCAAAGGGTCGCTTCAGCGGTTCCAGGCCTATTTGGCCAATCCCGCTCCTGCGATCCATGGACCGCCCCTGCGCGTCCGCTTCTGCGGAATTTCTCTCGCTCCTGCGGGTTTTCCCGCTTCTGCGACTAGGCGTCCGCCTCTGCGGACTCGCCTAAGCGGCTACCCTTCCGCTTCTGCGGTCCTTCACCTCATGGCCCTGGGCCGCTTCTGCGGCTCGCCTTCCGCTCCAGCGGTGCCGCCCCTGCGGGCCCGGCTCCGCTTCCGCGATCAACAGCGCTTCTGCGCTCCAGTATCCGCTTCTGCGGACTCGCTCCTGCGCCCCCATTTCCGCAGGAGCGAAAACAACAGAACCAGAACCCCTAAACCTGAAATTTTTCCACATTTTCTCCCGTTTAACCATCCGAAAACACCCCAAGGCCCCCGGGACCTCACCCAAACACACCAACGCATCTTAATACCTTATTCGAACTTGCTCCGATCCTCAAAACACGTCTAATAACACCAAAACCCATAATTCACATCAAATTCAAGCCTAAATTCCTTAAAACATTCCGAACTACACATTCAATCAAAAACCCGACCAAACGACGTCCGAATGACCTGAAATTTTGCAAGCACATCCAAAATAACCTAACGGAGCTACTGCAACTGTCGGAATTCCATTCCGACTCCCGGATCAAAATCTCACCTACCGTTCGGATTTTGCCAAAATTCAACCTTAGCCAATTCAAGCCTATTTCTACACCGGGCCTCCAAATTCAATTCCGATCGCTCCCCTAAGTCACAAATCACCTTCCGGAACTAACCGAATCATCGAATCCGATTCCGAGCCCTCTAACCCAATAGTCAACTCCGGGTTGACTTTCCTTATTCAAGTTTCCTTCACAAAGGCTATATGCCTCATTTCCAATCCCAATCACTCCTAACTCACCCGATAGACTCTAACACTGATATAAAATCATAAAACATGTATTTACAACATAACGGGGTGGTAATTCCCGTGACGACGGGCCGGGTCGTCACATTCTCCCCTTCTTAAGCAAACGCTCGTCCTCGAGCGGGTCAAGAAACATACCTGAAGTCTCAAACAAGTGAGGATATCTGCTCCGCATCTCCCGCTCGATCTCCCAAGTGGCCTCCTCCACGGGTCGACCTCTCCACTGAACCTTAACTGATGCAATCTCCTTAGACCTCAATTTTCTCACCCGACGTCCCAAAATGGCAATAGGCTCCACATCATAGGATAGATCACCATCAAGCTGAATGGTGCTGAAATCTAATACATGAGACGGATCTCCAACGTACTTCCGGAGCATAGACACATGGAATACTGGATGAACGCTGGATAAGCTGGGCGGCAAGGCCAACTCATATGCCACCTCTCCAACTCTCCTAAGTATCTCAAAAGGACCAATGTACCCGGGACTCAACTTTCCTTTCTTCCCAAACCTCATGACACCCTTCATAGGTGAAATCTTCAACAATACTCTGTCACCAACCATGAAAGACAACTCTTGAACTCTACGGTCCGCATAACTCTTCTGACGAGACTGTGCTGTACGAAGCCTCTCCTGGATCAACTTTGCTCTATCTAGAGCATCCTGGACTAACTCGGTCCCTATCAATCTAACCTCACCAGGCTCAAACCATCCCACGGGGGATCTACACCGCCTGCCATACAATGCCTCATACAGGGCCATCTGAATACTTGACTGATAACTGTTGTTGTAGGCAAACTCAGCAAGTGGCAGGAACTCATCCCACGAACCACCAAAATGAATCACACAAGCTCGCAACATATCCTCCAAGATCTGAATAGTGCGCTCAGACTGTCCGTCTGTCTGGGGGTGAAATGCTGTACTCAACTCAACCCGCGTACCCATCTCTCGCTGAAATGCTCTCCAAAACTGAGAAGTGAACTGAGTACCCCTATCGGATATGATAGACACTAGGACTCCATGCAACCGAACAATCTCTCGAATAAAGATCGCTGCCAACCGCTCCGATGAGTAGGTAGTACTAACTGGAATGAAGTGAGCTGACTTGGTCAGCCTATCCAAAATCCCCCATACGGAATCAAACTTCCTCGCCGTCCGAGGGAGTCCAGTAACAAAGTCCATGGTGATCCTCTCCCATTTCCACTCGGGAATATCAATGCGCTGAAATACACCACCGGGCCTCTGATGCTCGTACTTAACCTGCTGACAGTTGAGGCACCGTGCTACATATCTGACAATGTCCATTTTCATCTTTCTCCACCAATAGTGTTGTTTCAAATCTTGATACATCTTAGCGGCTCCTGGATGGATAGAATACCGCGAGCTATGGGCCTCCTCCAGAATCAACTCACGAAGGCCATCAACATTGGGCACACATATACGGCCCTGCATCCTCAATACGCCGTCACTATCAATGGTGACATCTCTAGCATCATCATGCTGAACTCTGTCCCTAAGGACAGCCAAATGTGGATCATCATACTGGCGCTCACGAATACGATCATATAGAGATGACCGAGATACAACACAAGCCAATACCCGGCTGGGCTCCGAAACATCTAACCTCACTAGCCGATTGGCTAGCACCTGAACATCATAAGCAAATGGCCTCTCCTCGACTGGAATATATGCCAAGCTCCCCATACTAACCGCCTTTCGGCTCAAAGCATCGGCCACCACATTGGCCTTCCCCGGATGATATAATATAGTAATGTCATAATCCTTCAACAACTCTAGCCATCTCCGCTGTCTCAAATTAAGGTCTTTCTGTTTGAACAAGTGCTGGAGACTACGATGGTCGGTATACACCTCACAAGACACACCGTACAAATAGTGCCTCCAAATCTTCAAAGCATGAACAATGGCGGCTAGCTCCAAGTCATGAACAGGATAGTTCTTCTCATGTGGCTTCAACTGCCGAGAAGCATAAGCAATTACCTTACCTTCCTGCATCAACACACAACCTATCCCCACTCTCGAGGCATCACAATAAACGGTATATGAACCCTGAAGCTGATGGCAATACTAACATTGGAGCTGTGGTCAAAGCTGTCTTGAGCTTCTGAAAGCTCTCCTCGCACTCATCCGACCACACGAATGGTGCACCCTTCCGGGTCAATTTAGTCAATGAAGAAGCAATGGATGAAAATCCCTGAACAAACCGGCGATAATATCCCGCCAAACCAAGAAAACTCCTGATCTCTGTAGCTGAGGACGGTCTAGGCCAACTCTGCACCGCCTCTATCTTTTTCTGATCAACCTGAATACCATCACGAGACACCACATGTCCCATAAATGCCACGGACTCGAGCCAAAACTCACACTTGGAGAATTTAGCATATAGCTTCTCCTCCCTCAATCTCTGCAACACAATACTCAAATGTTGAGCATGCTCCTCCCGACTACGGGAGTAGACTAGAATGTCATCAATGAACACAATCACAAATGAATCCAAATAAGGCCTGAACACACTGTTCATCAGATGCATAAATGCTGCTGGGCGTTGGTCAGCCCAAACGACATCACAAGGAACTCATAATGACCATATCGGGTCCTGAATGCAGTCTTCATAATATCCGAGTCTCTGATCTTCAGCTGATGATAGCCTGAACGAAGATCGATCTTAGAAAACACCCTCGCACCCTGTAACTGATCAAACAAATCATCTATGCGCGGTAGAGGGTGCTTTTTCTTCACTGTCACTTTGTTCAATTGCCTATAATCAATACACATTCGCATGGAACCATCTTTCTTTTTAACAAATAATACCGCGCACCCCACGGGGACACACTAGGACGGATGAAACCCTTATCCAGAAGTTCTTGAAGTTTCTCTTTCAGTTCTTTCAACTCGGCTAGTGCCATTCGATAACGAGGAATGGATATGGGCTGAGTGCCCGGCACCAAGTCAATGCCAAAATCAATATCCCTGTCCGGCGGCATGCCCGGCTGGTCTGAGGGGAATACATCTGGGAAGTCCCTCACAACAGGTACATAATTAATGCTAGGAGACTCGGCTCCCACATCTCTCACAAAAGCTAAGTACGATAAACACCCTTTTTCAACCATCTTCCGAGCTTTTAGGAACGAAATAACACGGCTAGGGACGAAATCGGTCGAACCCCGCCACTCAATCTGAGAAATACCAGGAATGGCCAACGTAACTGTCTTAGCATGACAATCCAATATAGCATGGTACGGAGACAACCAGTCCATACCCAATATAACATCAAAGTCCACCATCCCCAACAATAACAAATCTGCCTGGGTCTCCAGACCCCCAATAGATATGACACAGGATCTATAGACATGATCCACAACAATCGTATCACCCACGGGGGTGGATACATGAACAGGTAAATCAAGACTACCACGAGTCGCACCCAAATGATGTGCAAAATAAGAGGACACGTAAGAATATGTGGACCCTGGATCAAATAGAACGAGGCATCTCTGTGACAGACGTGAAATGATACCCGTAATCACCGCATCGGAGGCAACCGCATCACGCCCGTCGGGAAGTGCATAGAATCGCGCTCGGCCTCCACCGGATCTCTCCTCGCCCCCGGGGCGACCACGAGAAGACTGACCTCCACCTCTACTAGACTGAGATGGTGCTGAAGAGGAGGGCTGATCCCTCTGCTGAGTCCTGCCCCTACGTAGTCGAGGGCACTGTCTCCTCATGTGACCAAACTCACCACACTCATAACATGCACCTGGTGCTGGAGAAGTAGGTGTTGCACTCTGGGCTGGGAGGGCACCAAGCGATGACTGACCCTGCTGAAACCCCTGTCGACCACGACCATAAGAACCTCTGCTCTGTTCAGGGCGGCCTGAATGAGAAGGTCTAGATGAGCGACCTCTGCTCTGCTGGGAATGCTCTCTGGACGGAGCACCACTGAAACTACCAGAACCACGAGGCCTCTTGGCCTCCCGCTCCTCTCTCTCGGCGACGATCCGCCTCAATGGAGCGTGCCATATCAGCAACCTGCTCAAACGATGATGACAGAACTCGCTCGCTGGTCATAAGAATACGGATAGAGAAGTTGAGGCCATAGATGAACCTCCTGATCCTCTCCCTATCAGTGGGGATCATCCATGTGGCATGCCTAGCCAACCGAGTGAATCTAAGCTCATACTGGGTCACAGACATGTCGCCTGAACCAACCACTCGAACTGGCGACGTAGCTCCTCGCGACAAGACCGAGGTATATATTTCTCTAGAAAGAGAGTAGAGAACTGCTGCCATGTGAGAGGTGCTGCTCTTGCGTGCCTACGCCTCTCAAACTCCTCCCACCAATCAAATGCGGGACCGGTGAACTGAAATGTAGTAAATGAAACTCCGCCGGACTCAAGAATACCGGCTGTACGCGCATCTTTCGACACTTATCCAAGAAACCCCGGCCATCCTCGCCCTCAACGCCACCGAAACGGGGTGGCCGAACTCTACCAAATCTCTCAAGACGACGCTCGCTCGTCATCGGGCATAACTCGAACCATATGCTCTGGAGCCGGAGCTGGTGCAGTCGGAGGAATAACCGGTGCAACCACCCGAGCGGTGACCGCCTCCGGTGTCCGAAGTCCCCGAACAACCGGGTTAGGTGTGCGAGCTGCAGGGGTCCGTTGACCACCCCCTGACTGAGATGTCGCTACGGTAGCGGTAGCTGAAACTACCTGAGCCAAACCGGAACACACCGATAATATCCGAGCAAGAGTCTCCTGAAGACCAGGAATAGCAATAGATACAGTCTGGCCCTGAACTGGGGCTGCTGGAGCATCAACCACTGGGGGCTGCTCCTGAACCGGTACAACGGGCGGGTCAGCTGGCACTGCCTCGGCCGCCCTACCTCTACCTCTAGCACGACCGCGCCCACGGCCTCTAACAGGTGGCAATGGAGGTCGTCCACCTCGTCCCGATGCTCGCGTTCTCGCCATCTGCGAGAGAATAGAATATAGAAGTTCAGTTCTCAGAACAACAAGATCGCACGACAGAGTTCAAGAAAAGTGAAGTGTTTCCTAAAGGTTCGCAGCTTCCCAAGGATAAGTACAGGCGTCCCCGTACCGATCCACAAGACTCTACTAACCGGCTCAATACTCATAAGGCCTAGTAAACCTAGGCTCTGATACCAATTTGTCACGACCCCAAATCCGGTCGTGATGGCGCCCATCACATTGCTGAGCCAGCCTGACCAATCAATATCAACCACGGAGCTAGAAGCTCTCTTTAACCCATTTAAACATTTCAAAATATGAAACAATAGTAATACTTATACCAACAACGGGGAAACCAAGTCCCAAAATATACTAACTCCCATAGACCGAAGGGTCAAGAGTCATGAGCCTCTACTGAACATGAGTGTATAAAGGTTTACAAGATACCAAGTGCGGAAAGAAAAGTCAATACAAAATCAAAAGACAGTAGGAAGGAATATCGGGTCCTGCGGACTCTGCAGCTACCTCGTATATCCCACAGATGTCGCCTCGCACAGATACTGGATCACTGTTGAGAGGTACCTGGATCTGCACACAAGGTGCAGGGAGTAAAATGAGTACTGCGAGACTCAGTGGTAATAAACAAGGGTAAGACATCGCAGATAAGAAATCCGCAATAAAGCACTATGTAAAACTATAATTAGCTACCCTGTCTTAGAATCAATATTCACTGTACCTGTTCCAACAAATACCAATAAATAGCATAACAACTAGCAGATGTAGCTAAATGCAATGCAATGCATGATATGACCGCTACGGCGCGTAGCCCGACTCCAATTTTGGGTACCCGTGCTCACTGTGGGGGTTCAGACTCGGAGGGGCTCCTACAGCCCAAGCACATCTCATAGAGATTTCCTGCGGCGTGCAGTCCGATCCAACATATATCTCGCTGCGGCGTGCAGCCCGATCCACTACTAGTCGGCTAATATGCAGATATAGCCTCGCAGGCTCAAAAGTAGTTTTTGAAAACTCTTTTATCATTTTTCAGTTGGAAAATAGTAATATCAAGTTCCAGATATTGGAATTAGCATAATAACAAAAATAGCTGCGGACTAGTAGTAAACTAGCATGTCTATATGATAAGACAATGATAACGATCCTCGCGGGATCCAATAACTGGCTCACGGCCCATAATATACTCAACCGTCCAAGAAGGAGGTTCAACGGCTCGAGAATAGCCAATAATACGGTATCAACAGGTCGGACTAATATATAGTCTCCAGTTCATGATCGACCCCGCACTCTCAAGAGAGTGCGTGTCTCGCCGTTATACAGCGTCACAAAGTGGTATACCGGGGTTTCGAACCCGCTGGTCATCACCCACATCTATTACTCACCTCAAAACGGCGCGACGACTACTCCGCAATGCCCTTGCCACGATAATCAAGCTCCGCACGCGTAGAATCTGATCAAATACAGTAGAAACACAACAAATTAGGCCAATGGGACGACACCCAATCAAAACAACTCAATTTACATCAAAATTCCCAAAGTTGTCGAAACCCGACTTTCGGTACGCTTGTCGAAAAATTACAAAAGTCACATATTCGGAACCCTCATCTCGATACGAGTCTAAGCATATCAATTTTACCAAATTTGGACTCTATTTGGCCATTCAAAACCTTGATTTTCTAAAGTTCAAGCCTAGGGCTAAATCCTCCATAAATTACCCCAAATTCCTCCATGATATAATTGCATAATATTACCAATATTAATCATAGTTTAAGTCCATAGTTGATTACCCTGATGATTTCCCTTGAATTTCTCTTCAAAATCGCCCAAATCGCCTCTAAAGCCGAGACCCAAATGTGTGAAATGTTCTGAAATTTTACTAACTTCTGATACACTTAACTCACAGCGATTTTCGCTTCTGCGGATAAAATTCCGCCCCTGCGGAACCGCTTCTGCGACCAATTGGTCGCTTCTGCGAACCCAGGCCTAATTGGGAAAATCCCGCTCCTGCGATCCATGGACCGCCCTCGCGCGTCCGCTTTTGCGGAATTTCTTCCGCCCCTGCAGTCCTCTCCGCCTCTGCGCTCCAGAGTCCGCTCCTGTGGACTCGCCTATGCGGTCAAGAATCCGCTTCTGCGGACTTTCCCCTTACTCATTAAGTCTGCTTCTGCTGCTCGCCTTCCGCTCCAGCGGTGCCGCCCCTGCGGGCCCAGCTCCGCTTCCGCGATCAACAGCTCTTTTGCGCTCCAGTATCCGCTTCTGCGGACTCGCTCCTGCGCCCCTATTTCCGCAGGAGCGAAAACAACAGAACCAAAACCCCCAAACCTGAAATTTTTCCACATTTTCTCCCGTTTAACCATCCGAAAACACCCCGAGGCCCCCGGGACCTCACCCAAACACACCAACGCATCTTAATACCTTATTCGAACTTGCTCCGATCCTCAAAACACGTCTAATAACACCAAAACCCATAATTCACATCAAATTAAAGCCTAAATTCCTTAAAACATTCTGAACTACACATTCAATCAAAAACCCGACCAAACGACGTCCGAATGACCTGAAATTTTGCAGGCACATCCAAAATCACCTAACGAAGCTACTGCCACTGTCGGAATTCCATTCCGACCTCCGGATCAAAATCTCACTTACCGTTCGGATTTCGCCAAAATTCAACCTTAGCCAATTCAAGCCTATTTCTACACCGGGCCTCCAAATTCAATTCCGATCGCTCCCCTAAGTCACAAATCACCTTCCGGAACTAACCGAATCATCAGAATCCGATTCCGAGCCCTCTAACCCAATAGTCAACTCCGGGTTGACTGTCCTTATTCAAGTTTCCTTCACAAAGGCTATATGCCTCATTTCCAATACCAATCACTCCTAACTCACCTGATAGACTCTAACACTGATATAAAATCATAAAACATGTATTTACAACATAACGGGGTGGTAATTCCCGTGTCAATGGGATTGTGGGAACGATTCCCACAGGTCCTGGACTTGTTTTAGTGAGTTGGTTATTTGTTGTTAGCTTAATTGTAGACGGTTGCGGTAATCATCTTATTGTTGTTATTTCGGAAATTATTATCATTTAAACTGCTTATTATTGTTATCATCATTATATTATTGTTTCTCAGTAGGGTCCCCTGACTTTCCTCGTCACTACTCCATCGAGGTTAGGCTTGGCACTTACTGAGTACCGCCGTGGTATACTCATGCTACTTTTCTGCACACTTTTGTTGTGCAGATCCAGGTACATCAGAGCAGGCTCGTGCTAGGTAATTCCACAGCTTTCTGGGAGACCTCGAGGTATGATCTGCTACGTCCGCGGATCCGGAGGCTTTCGTTCTATTCTAATAGTACTAGTTGACATTTTTCCTTCATTTTGTTGTTAGATACTCTTTACACATAGAGCTACAGTTGTATATTCTCTTTTAGTCTGTGTTACCGTGGGATTCCGGATCTTGGTAGCGTTTTATTCATTGTGTTGACGGATGTATTTGCCAAGCGGCACGGATTACATATCTTTTTATGCTATTTTTCCGCTGTTTCTTATTTAAGTGTTCATAGCTTGTATATTCTGCAACGTGTTAGGCTTACCTAGTCGTGGGGACTGGGTGCCATCACGACATGTTCACGATTGGTGAGCTAGGGTCGTGACAAAATCCTCCCACCACTGAAATGCTGCACTTGTGAACTGAAAGTGGTGAATGAAACACCGCTGGACTCTAGAATACCCGAGATGCGAAGCATGCGCTGACATCTGTCAAGAAAACCCTGGGCGTCCTCGCCCTCAGGCACCACTGAATGTCGGAGGCTGTAGCCTCTCAAATCTCTCCAAACGACGCCGCTCATCGTCGGGCATAACTGGAACCATATAAGCAGGAGCTGGTGCAACGGGCGCAACTGGCTGGACTGGCTCGGGTGTGCGAGCCACGGGGGTCTGATTCCCTCCCCCTGCCTGTGAAGAAGATGCTGCAGCAGTAGCTGCAACTACCTGAGCCAAGCCTGTGCACACTGATAAGATCTGAGCCAAGGTCTCCTGAAGACCCGGTATCACAATAGGCACTGCCGGTGCCTGAACCTGAGTTGCCGGAGCGTCTGCCGCTGGAATCTGGTCCTGAGTCTGGGCCACTGGTGCAGGAATCTGACCCTGAGTCTGATCAGCTGGTGGGTCAGCAGGTGCTGGTACTGCTGCCCTACCTCTACCACGACCACGGCGTCCGGGTGCCAATGGTGGTCGTCCGCCACGTCCGTTAGCCCGTGTTCTCGCCATCTGCGAGAGAATAGAATATGGAAAAATTTAATTTCATGACAACACAAATCGCACGATATGAATCCAAGAAAATGAGGTTTTTCCTAAAGTTTTTGTAGCCGTCCGAGGATAGATACGGACGTCTACATACCGATCCGCGAAAGCCTACTAAACCGGCTCATGACTCGCGAGTCCTAGTAAACCTAGGCTCTGATACCAACTTGTCACGACCCAAATCCAGTCGTGATGGCGCCCAACAATTAAGCTAGGCCAGCCAGACTAACTATTACTTATCACAACGACTATCAGTCCCAAATGGACATTTCCCAGAAAAATATATGAGTCAAAGAACTCCAAAAATAATAATAATGCACAAAATACTGACACTCCCAAAGATCTTGAGTCACAAGTCTAGAGCCTCTAGCAAAACCCAACAGGAATAGAGAGTACTGTATGGAAATACTCAATTCTGAATACAAAGTACAAAATAACAACTGGAAAGAAGAGGAGAAGCTAGGTTCTGCGAACATAGGCAGCTACCTCACCAACTCGATATGACACTGCAAACGCTGGAAATGCCTGGCTACTGCTCCTGAGTACCTGAGTCTGCACATAAAAGGTGCAGGGAGTAGGGGTGAGTACTAAGTACTCAGTGAGTAATAAATATATAAAAGTAGCTGACAGTAAGAAATCCACAAAATACCACAATATGAAGCTACACTACAGTCGAATCTCCTACGAGCTAGCATCAACAGTACAATTCAGCTACCATAGAGTAATTCAACAAATAAAGATGCAATACAATGCACATAACTGCTACGGCGTGTAGCCCGATCCAATTTAACGTCGATGGCGCTCACTGGGGGTGTGTACAGACTCCGGAGGGGCTCCTACAGCCCAAGCGCAATACTGCTGCGGCGTGCAGCCCGATCCTCATATCAACCACTGCGGCGTGCAGCCCGATCCATCCTCAGTCCACATAAATCAGATAAGTCACAAAATAGTTCATTTATCTTAATTCCAGTTTCCAGTTCATAATTTATGAAAAATACTTTAACTTTATTAAATTTGCAAAAGCCGGTGACTTAGCATTTCAATAGTGTGATTTCCAATTTCCAGGAATGAGATCAGTGATTTAAGCAAATATAGCTATCACATAAATATTGTCCTCTAAGGACGCTACATGTCGGCACAAGGCCCCAAACAAGGCTTACAGCCCTCAAATATATCAAATACAGTGTATTTCCAACAATAATAACATATTATTCATTTCCGGGATGGACCAAGTCTCAATCCCCAGTCACAATCAATCCTGCACCTACCACGGTGTGCGAGCCACGCCCTCCTAGCGTCACAATGTGCTAAGTCGGGGTTTCGAACCCTCGGGCTGCCATATACACAAACTACTCACCTCTAGCCGGTCGTAGACTCGTCCGCGATGCCTTTTTTCTTTGAATATAGCTCCCTCGTGCATAGAATCTAGTCAAACCACAACAATTATATCAAATACGGGTCAAAGAATCATAACCCATTTCAATTTACATGAAATTCGCATATATACACTAAGTTGGTAAAAACCCGACCCCAGGCCCACTGCTCGGAAAATTCCGAAATTAGCACCAATGCGATCCTCATCTCGCCAAGAGTCCGTACATATAAAATTTATCGAAATCGGAGTTCAAATGGCCTCCCAAAACTCAAAATCCCGTTTTCAATATCTAGGCCACATTTCTTCAAGATTTCTACCCAATTTCATGAAGATTGATGTTAATTCTACCATAAAATGATGTTTTTGAGTCAAGAATCTTACCTCCGACGAATACCCGATGATTTCTCAGTGATTTCCTCGAGTTTTCTTCTCTCTAGGGCTCAAAATTGTGTTTTTGGGGTATAAACCCGCGACCCCTTCTGTTCTGTGATTTTATTCACTGCCAGAGCAATTTGCTCTACGCGTTCGCGTGAGCTTCCACGCGTTCGCGATACCCAGTTCCCTTTTACTCTTCGCGAACGCGACGCCTACCATGCATTCACGATGCTCAACTTTGGCTTACCCTACGCAAACGCGAACTCCACCACGCGTTCGCGATGAACAAAATTCCCAGCGCCTATTTTCCTTCTACGCGTTCGCGGCACCCCCTCACGCGAACGCGAAGCTTAACTCCCTCTGACCTACGCGAATGCGACGCCCTTGTCGCGAACGCGATGCTTTAGCCCACCTGGCCTTTGCGAACGCGACCCATGTCACGCGAACGCGAAGGTCTAATTGACTGGGCAGAAACCTGCAGTTTTCTGCAGATTTTGCCAAGTCCCATATGCCCGGTTGATGGTCCGAAATCATTCCGAGGCCCCCGGAACCCCAACGAAAACCACCAACATACTCCAAAACGTGATTCGGACTTGTACCAATCATAAAAACACAATCCTAAACATAAAAATCACCATTTACACACGAATTCAAGCCTAAGTTTCTTCAAAACATTCAAAACTAACATTCAATCCAAAACCCGATCAAACGATGTCCGAATGACCTGAAAATTTGCAGACATATCCAAAATCACATAACGAAGCTACAGAAATTGTCAGAATTCCATTCCGACCCCCGTATCAAAATATCACCTACCATCCGGTTTTCGCCAAAAATCAACCTTCGCCAATTCAAGCCTAAAACTACACCGGACCTCCGAATTCAATTCCGATTGCTCTCCTAAGTCATAAATGATCCCCCGAAACTAGTTGAATCATCGGAATTCGGTTCCGAGCATTCTAACTCAATAGTCAACTCTAGGTTGACTTCCCATATTCAAGCTTTCTTCAAACATACTATTTGCTTCATTTTCAACCCAAATCACTCCTAACTCACCTGATATACTCTAATACTGATATAAAAAGCATAAGATATGTAAAATGCAAGGTAACGGGGTGGAAATTCCCGTAACGACGGGCCGGGTCATTACAACAATATTTCTGCTGGTGCGGTATAGAATTTTATAAAGAATAGGTTTCCTTTTGTAACTCTTTTGAAATTTATAAATGCCTTGTATAATTTTGGTATAGTTGATATCTCCTCTCCGTCATATGTGTATACTGTACTTAATAGTCCATAACTATAGCATGTTTTTACTAGGTTGGCATTTGTTTTTGGTTGTGCTATTAGCCTATTGTATCCTTGTAGTTTTTGGGTTATGAAATCTTGGGTTGGTTCTCTGGTAGTTTTCGATCTTGGATTGAGGTTTAGATATGTCTGTGTTTTGTGAATATTTTCTATATATGATCTGGTTATATGATTGTAAGCTTTTTTTTCTTGGTTTAGGCTTTCTAAATATGATGTCATTTGTGGAGGTACGAATAATGGGTCTTTTGGTATTTTGGGTATGTATGGTTTGTCAAATATTTTGTTCATGTTCGTATTTCTAACTCCTTTCTTTGTAGATGAACTTCATGCAGCTGTAACTGAACAAACGTTATGGGTTTTTAGGTGTTTCCCAACGTCACCTTGTAGCTCTGGAATTTTATAGTCTTCCGATTGACTTATATCCGCATCTTTAGAGTCATGCTGCTGACTTAGTGTCACGACCCAAACTGGAGGACCATGACTAGCACCCGACCATACTTGTCGAGCACCAACATACATTTTATCTAACCTTCTTTATTATCTTTTAGGCTGACGAGACCAATATAAATGGTAGACATGGATCATGGACAACCAACAATAAAATATGATTGCATGAACCTACATAACATGGGATGACCAGACAATCAAGAAACCATATACATATGGTACAAGCTACCATGCTAAAATGAAAGACTATACAACAAAAACCAGCCGACAAGGCATACCAAACTATACATGAGTCGACACTTGTCTATGAGCCTCTAAATGAACATAAGTGCTGCAACATAGCCGGAACAAGGCCCCGACATACCCATAATGTCTATAACATAAATGCATACCAAGACCAAGGCAAGTCCGGAGAAGGGATCTCGCCAATCACCGCTGAACTGGACAACCTACTGTGATGGGGGAGCTGCACCCGCCTGTCTATCAGGACCTGCAGCACGACATGTAGCGTCCACAAATAAAAGGATGTCAGTACGAATAAAGTACTGAGTATGTAAGGCAGAGAACCATAAATACGAACAATAATGTAAGCAGGGATAGAAAATATACAACCTGTAACATCCGAGTACCTCTGAGGGCTACTGACATGAAATGCATGATACATATGTATAAATACATAATCTTTTAAAACATATGCCTCCGTGGGCATCATCATCATCATATCGTACCCGGCCGTAATAGGCTCGGTAAAAACGTACCCGGCCATTATAAGGCTCGGTAGAATCGTACCCGACCACGTGGAGCTCGGTAACACCCAACTGATCAGTGGTTGCACAATAGGTGCCGTACCCGGCCGACTATAGCGCGGCTCGGTAGAGTGAAATAGATACATATATATAATGCATGCTCGACTCATGGAAACACCTTGTAGACCTTTCGGAGTGACGTAAGGTCGGTATCCTATGTACACCTTATTAGGACTAAATCTTTACTATGAACCTTATAGGAATCATAAAGTACCAACAAGATTGATAACATAAGAATAAGAGAAGCAACATCAACATCAATCGTTCCATAAGAGGGGAAACAATGTAAGTACTGCTAGCTTCTAAGAATAGAGTATCTTTGGAAGCTCGTTCATTACATTATGTACAATCGGAGTCGTGCGAAAGAAGGAAAGGGATAGCCACACATACCTTTTATATACCGCCACAACCTCAAGCTATGCAAACGTCACGACTCCTTAGTCTACAATAGGAGAAATGACACTATCGTTAACGTTTAAGCATCGCAACTATTATGTACCTATCACAATCTATTTTGTGATGAAACGGACAGAACCTCCCCTATATATATGACTTCACACCATTCAAAACAATCACCAAACAGCCTAAACAACATCAATAATAAACATATTGAGCCTCCCAAAACAGTCCACACACAACCTAATCACATCATACATACGACGGCCACTATAGTCGTATCAAACGACCCAAAAATATTACGAACAACTAGCAGACCACAACCCAACATATATATGGTGTTTCTCCACACCCTGCCTCCTCCAAAACTCCACAAAACAGTAATAAAAATGCAGCACAACAGCAACACAAAACAGTCCACAAAACAGTCTGCTACAAGTGAATAACTTGAACTCACGGCTTCCGATCACCGTCCCATGAGTTCTTACATGTATATAACGAATTACCATGAATTCACAGAAGAATAAATATATGAAATATAGCAGTAAACTCACCTTACTTATTGGATAACTCAGCCTTTAACTAGGTTCTTCAAACTCTAGTGTTTACCCCCAATTTGAACTTGAAAGAGAGGGAAAATCAATTAGGGTTTGTGGATAATTTTTGGGAGGAAGTTTGCAGGGTTTTAGGTCTGGTTATTTGTGAAATATAAAGAGGAATATATTGCAGAAGATAAGCCTTTTAATGGGCTCCTTTTCTGACCCGTAATTTCCTCTTTTGGGCCGACATTTAACCAAGTAGCTGACCCACCTACTTGTCGCCTAGCAGCTTGTGCAGTCTCACGAAAAAGTATATATCTCTCTATTCCAATGTCGTATTGATAAACCGTTTAATGCGTTGGAAACTAGACTCATAGCTATTCAATTCGGTGGGTAGATCACCCCGTAATTCCAAGTATATTGGGAGAAAATCTTAATAACATTTGACCTAAAGTTTAGGTAAAACTATGAACCTAAGTTGCAACAACTTTTGTCGACTTTTGTTTCATAACTCGTTTGACTTCAAGACTTATGATACGGATATTATATGATTCAAATACCTTAAATCATGACCTCCTAAGTATACTAAGCATCTATAGGTTTAACCAAAAGTACGAGTTACCGCATCCTTGATTCGTTTAACTTCTAATACCTGTTAATCACCCTTCTGCACCCTTATATCACTTAAGATTAATCGGATTAACTTCTTATCATCTCAAGGATAATTCCTTCTTGTATTTGTGTTATCTAACTTATGGAATGAACTAACGTGTGTGGATATGGGTTGTAACACCCTCCCCCCCTTAGGAACATTCGTCCTCGAATGTAAGGGTTTATGGGGAGTCCAAATCATCGTGGATTCCAACGGAAATATTTGGTGAATTTTCCCTTATAAAATGGTCACTAGCAAAATTTGCAAGCAGTGAAGCTCAAAGTATGGCCTCACAAGGCTACACAAAGCATTATGGACATGGACATTATTTACATATCAACACTTTGTATTAAGGAAGAGAGTTCTCAAGTTATTGCTTACCTCATAAAGCCATTTCACCTTCACAATGTATCTTGCGTTCCACCAACATCCTTGTTATCATCATTCTGGAATAGGTAAGGGTATTTAGACTTCATCTCTTCTTCCGCTTCCCATGTCATTTCTTTCATATTCTTGTTCCTCCACAATACTTTGACGGAAACTACATCTTTTGTTCTCAGCTTGCGGACTTGTCGATCTAATATAGCCACTAGCACTTCTTCATATGATAGATCCTCTATAACTTGAACATCTTTGATAGGGACAATTCTAGAAGGGTCTCCAATACATTTTCTCAACATAGATACATGGAATACCGGGTGGACAAATTCTAATTCGGATGGCAATTCTAACTCATAAGCAACTTGTCCAATTCGTTGAAGAATTTTATACGGACCGATATACCTTGGACTCAGCTTGCCTTTCTTCCCAAAACGCATAACACCCTTCATTGGTGAGATCCTCAGGAAAACCCAATCACCAACCTCAAACTCTAGATCACGACGTCGGACATCGGAATAAGACTTTTGCCTGCTTTGTGCCGTCCTCAATCGTTCTTGTATCACTTTCACCTTCTCAATGGCTTGGTGAATCAAATCTGGCCCATATAATTCCTGTTTCACCGACTTCGAACCATCCAACTGGTGATCTACATCTCCTCCCATATAGTGCCTCATATGGAGCCATTTTAATACTAGAATGGTAGCTATTATTGTAGGAAAATTCTATGAGTGGAAGATGGTCATCCCAATTTCCCTTAAAATCTAGAACACATGCTCGTAGCATATCTTCCAATGTCCTGAATGGTACGTTCAGCCTGTCCGTCAGTCTGCGGATGAAATGCAGTGCTGAGATTCACCTGTGTGCCTAAACCTTTCTGAAAAGACCTCCAAAAGTTAGCCGTAAATTGAGCTCCTCGATCTGATATAATAGATACCGGAACACCATGAAGCCTAACAATCTCCTTGATATACAACTTCGCATAATCTTCAGCCGAGTAAGTTGTCTTAACTGGCAGAAAATGAGCACATTTTGTAAGTTGATCAACTATCACCCAGATAGACTCAAACTTATGATAAGATCGAGGTAATCCAATAACGAAGTCCATATTAATCACCTCCCATTTCCAGGTCGGAATCTCTATATTCTAAAGCAATCCACCGGGTTTCTGATGTTCTATCTTTACTTGTTGACAATTGGGACACTGGGCTACAAAATCTGCAATAGACTTTTTCATGTTATCCCACCAATACTGCTCCTTGACATCATGATACATCTTTGTTGAGCCAGGATGGATGGAATATCGGGATTGATGAATTTCATTCATAATCTTTTCTCGCAACCCTGCTACATTCGGCACACATAATCGGCCTTGGTATCTCAGTGCCCCATCTCCTCCGATCTCAAAAGCCGTAATTTTACACTGTTGAATGTTCTCTCTCAATCGTAGTAAGATAGGATCTTCATATTGCCGTGCTTTTACCTCGGCTACCAAAGATGATTCTGATGTATTCTGTACAGTAACACTTCCGTCATCAGAGTCTAACAATCTGATTCTCATATTGGCTAGCTGATGAAGCTCTTTAGTCAACCCCCATCTACCTGCATCAATATGTACTAAGCTTCCCATTGACTTACGGCTAAGAGCATCTACCACAACATTGGCTTTACCGGGATGATACAATATCTCGACGTCGTAGTCCTTCAATAATTCAAGCCACCTACGCTGCCTCAAATTCAACTCTTTCTGCTTGAAGATGTATTGTAGACTCTTGTGATCTGTGTAGATGTCAACATGGACGCCGTATAAGTAGTGCCGCCATATCTTCAAAGCATATATTACTGCAGCCAATTCCAAATCATGGGTTGGATAATTCTTTTCATGCTTCTTCAATTGTCTTGATGCATATGAAATCACCTTTCCATGCTGCATCAACACGCACCCCAAACCTATACCTGAGGCATCACAATATACCACATATCCTTCTGTTCCTTCAGGGAGAGTGAGCACCGGTGCGGATGTCAATCGATCCTTCAGCTCCTGAAAACTACGTTCACAAGTGTTAGACCACCGGAACTTGGTAGCTTTCTGTGTTAACTTAGTCAATGGTGCTGATATAGAGGAAAACCCTTCTACAAATCGCCTATAATATCCTGCTAGCCCTAGGAAGCTACGAACTTCTGATGGTGTTGTAGGTCTCGGCCAATTCTTTACTGCATCAATCTTCTGAGTGTCGACACTAATACCCTCGTCAGATATCACATGGCCAAGGAATGCTACTGTGTTCAGCCAGAATTCACATTTGGCGAGCTTAGCATATAACTTACCATCCTGAAGCATCTGTAATACTATCCGCAAGTGGCCCGCATGTTCCTCCTCGGAACGAGAATACATCAGAATGTCATCAATGAATACAATCATGAACACATCAAGATAGGGCCTGAATACAGTATTCATGAGATCCATAAAAGCTGCTGGGGCATTTGTTAGCCCTAACAACATCACCAAGAACTCAAAGTGCCATATCTTGTCCGAAAGGCCGTCTTTGGAATATCCTTCTCCTTAACCCTCACCTGATGATATCCTGAACGTAAGTCAATCTTGGAGAAATACTTGGCACCCTGGAGTTGGTCAAACAGGTCGTCAATTCTTGGAAGTGGATACTTGTTCTTTATAGTAAACTTATTCAACTGTCGATAGTCGATACACATCCGTAATGACCCATCTTTGTTTCGCACGAATAGGACTGGCGCACCCCAAGGTGAAGTGCTAGGTCTAATGAAGCCCTTATCCAGCAAGTCCTTTAACTGCGCCTTCAACTCTCGCAGCTCTGCCGGGGCCATTCTATATGGAGGGATAGAGATCGGTTGTGTGTCGGGCAACACATCAATGCTAAACTCAATCTCCCTTTCTGGAGGAAGGCCTGGGAGTTCATTTGGGAAAACATCTAGAAATTCATTGACCACGGGGATAGATTGTAGAGTAGGCAGCTTCGCCTCTGCATCCCTAACGCGAACAAGATGATAAATGTAACATTTTGAGATCATTTTCCTTGCCTTAAGATAAGAAATAAACCTACCTTTCGATGTAGCAATGTTCCCCTTCCATTCAATGACAGGTTCACCAGGAAATTGAAATTTAACCATCTTCATACGACAGTCAACATTTGCATAGCATGAGGCCAACCAGTCCATTCCCAGTATCACATCAAAATCAACCATTTCTAATTCAAATAAATCTGCCGAGGTTTGACGACTACAAATCATCACAGTGCAACCTCTATACACCCTTCTAGCAATCACAGAATCTCCTATTGGAGTAGATACCGCAAGGGGTTTACTTATCAATTCGGGTTCAATGCCAAACTTATTAGCCACAAAGGGTGTAACATATGATAATGTAGATCCCGGATCAATCAACGCATATACATCATAAGAAAACACAGATAATATACCTGTAACAACATCCGGAGACGACTCGAGATCCTGTCGACCTACTAGAGCATATGTTCGATTTTGAGCACCACTCGAACTCGGCCCAGCACCTCTACCTCTACCACGACCTGTCGACTGCTGAAAACCCCGTGCTGGAGGTCGAACGGATGAGTAAGAACCAGACACAGATCTAGTCGGCTGAGCCATACCATCACCTCCCTTGTTAGGACAATCCCGCATCATATGGCCAGGTTGTCCGCAAGAATAACACGCATCAGTACCTCGACGGCACAGTCCAAAGTGGGCCTTGCCGCACTGATCACAACCTGGTGTTGGGGGTTTCGTCTGACTAGTATCCATGTGATGTTGCGATCTAGATGCCTGCGAACTCTAACCTGGACCAGAATAGGATCGATCATATCGAGGCCTCTGAAACTGTGGAGGAGCACTAGCTACGGATGGCGCCGAACTCCTCAAAGACTAGAGCCTGGCGCTGCCTTTAAAGTCATCAGAATACCTTGCAAATCTTGCCCTCTTATGCTAGCCCCTATCCTGCTCCCTATCTGCCCTCTGCTGGCGCTTACGATCCTCTAAGGTCTGGGCATAAGCTTGAATACGGGAAATATCCATGCCTTCTACCAAGTAGGCTGTCATACACTCATTAATCAGATGGGGTCCCAACCCGTTCACGAACAAATGCACCCTATCACTCATCTCGGCCGCCATATGGGGAGCATACCTTGTTAAAGAATCAACTGCATACTATACTCTCGCACACTCAAATTACCTTGTCTAAGGTTCAAGAACTTATCAGCTCTAGCTCGTCGTATCTCAACTGGCAAATAGTGACGAAGAAAGGCCTCAGAAAAATCCTTCCACACAGCTGGAGGAGCGTTCGGACCCCTGGATCTCTCCCAACTATCATACCAAAGAACCGCTAAATCCCGTAGCCGATAAGAAGCTAACTCTACTGCCTCTGTATCACTAACATGCATAACCCGTAGTGTACGATGAACCTGGTTAATAAAAGTCCACGGATCCTCCTTGGGGTCTGATCCGGTAAACACTGGAGGGTCTAAATTAATAAAATCACGAACTCTTGTACTAACTGGTTTATCAGCAGCACCTGTATTCTGCCTCTGAGCCTGAGCAGCTACCAAGCTAGTCAATAACTGCAAAGCACTCCGCATATCCTGGTCTGTAGTGCTAGACGGAGGAGCTGGAGGTGCTGGGTGCCACCTAATATCCTTTGGAGGAGACGGAGTAGATGAGGTATGAGACGGCATCTCACTCTGAGCCTCACTTTGGCCTGCTCTGGCTTGGGGCACCTGACCGGTACCCTCTCCCGCAGTTGTATCAAGCCGTCTACTAATTGTTTGTTTCCTAGTCGAAGGCATTGCTGAAAGAAAACAAGGTGAATATTAGAGAAGAACACTTATGACTCAACTCTATGCACGATCTAGATTCGGGAAGAAGGTAACAACCCTAGATGTCATGTAGCCTCCCGATTATAAATGTGGCGCGCTACACATCCATAATCAAGACTCTACTAGACATGGCTCATAGACAATCCCTAGGACAGACTTGCTCTGATACCAAGTTTGTCACGACCCAAACTGGAGGACCATGACTAGCACCCGACCATACTTGTCGAGCACCAACGTACATTTTATCTAACCTTCTTTATTATCTTTTAGGCCGACGAGACCAATATAAATGGTAGACATGGATCATGGAACAACCAACAATAAAATATGATTGCATGAACCTACATAACATGGGATGACCGGACAATCAAGAAACTATATACATATGGTACAAGCTACCACGCTAAAATGAAAGACTATACAACAAAAACCAGCCGACAAGGCATACCAAACTATACATGAGTCGACACTTATCTATGAGCCTCTAAAGGAACATAAGTGCTGCAACATAGCCGGAACAAGGCCCCGACATACCCATAATGTCTATAACATAAATGCATACCAAGACCAAGGCAAGTCCGGAGAAGGGATCTCGCTAATCACCGCTGAACTGGACAACCTACTGTAATGGGGGAGCTGCACTGTCACGCCCCAAATCGAGGGACATGACCGGCGCCTGACCGGGTTGCCCCAGTCAAGCGGACCTGGGTGCCTTTCATTCCCACGCGTTAACCCTGTGTTGATTGTTTCTCATTAATCAAATATTTTGCCAAAAAGGACTGATTTCATAATGCATAAACATAACCATGTGATTGATTCACTAACAAGTTCATAATTTATATTTACAACGCCCCATATATATACATAGGCCACAATCCCACAGTTTACATGTCTATGGAGCCTCTAGGATACAAAAAGGGAAATACAATACTTGCCGGTAACAAGGCTCCGGCTATACCTTACAAAACCAAAATGAAATCTAAACAAAAGTGGCATGAACCACACAGGGCCCCGAGGAAGAAAGGGCTCACCAAAACGGGCAGTGGAAGGAGAAGGATATTACTGTCGATGAGCTGAAGTGCCTGCTACTGATCCACCTACAATCATAACACGAATGTAGCGTCCCCGGCAAAAGGGACGTCAGTACACTTGAATTGTACTGGCATGTATGGACAAACTTTGTCCCAAGTAAACTCAAGCCATTGAATTACATCAACAATTAATTAAGCCAGCCAACCATGTTTCCACATTTTCCTCATTTCAAATAATTCTCAATACAAGCACTTTCTACGATCAACCAATTTTAACAATAACCAATCAATAACGTAAAGCACAAGTAGTCAAACAAAGGGGCAATCAGTGCCCCACAGGTTGCAAACTCTCCTGTTGTCTCCTTTCACAATTTCACATTTATTGATTTTTGTATCAATTTTCAATAGCGATTTCGATCGCTTTCCATCCTTATTGCCCCCGACCACCCTTATTACCTCGGCCACCCTTATCACCCCAACCCACACCTTATTTCCCCACGTTGCGGCGCGCAACACGACCCCGCCTTACAGTTGAAAACACAACAATTTCAAACAGGAGATAAGGTACTACACACAATTTCAACAAGTTCAAATAAGCAACTTACACATTGGTTCATGTTCTCAATTTCTTCTCAAGCCAATATCAAAACCAAGTTACAAGTATTCCAAAATCGAAAATGCCCACATAATCATGTTCAACAATTTACCACAATTAAGGTGTTTCAAATTCCTTCCACAATAAGCCAAATATGCCATCACAATGGTTGTTCCCAATTCTTTACCAATCTCGATTACCTTTTTATCTTTCAATTCATATTTCATACCACACCACACGTAGTTCAACATCAATCAAATGCTCAACAAGGAAATCAAAGAATTACGTAAAATTTCTCAATTTGACACATGCCAAAACAATTCGCACACATTTGGGCGATTTTACAAGAATCAAAATTAGCCATGCATACCTGGTGATGATTTTTCTTCCTACTTTATGCTTACCCAAGATATCCTACTCTTGCCAACCTTGTTCTTGAAGACTCTTACTTCTACTCACTTCTTTTTACTAGAAATCAAGTTCAATAATCATGCATGAGTGTAAAAATTCTATTTTTAAAAGCTATTATATGCAAACCTCTCTTTACCCAATTAAAACTGAAAATCAAAGAAAATAGTTAGGGTTTTTTACCTTGAAAAGATTGGGGAAGTTGAATCCTTGCCCTAAGATCCCTTGGAATTAAGATGGTTGGAACAATCTTTGAAGATGAAAGATTTCTCTCTCTAAAAACCCTCTCTTCTCTCTCTAATTTTGGTAAGATGATATGATAAAATGAAGAAGAAGTGTGTTATATTAAAGAAGAGATCGGGTCAAAATGTTACAAAAATCTGGGCCGGGGTCAATTATGCGGTGCACTATGCGACCGCAGAATCAACATGCGGTCCGCATAGTGACCGCAGAATTGCCCCAAATTTTACACGGGTTCTGTTAAGGAATGCGGTCACTATGCGGACCGCATGCTTGATCTGCGGTCGCAAAGTGCACCGCAGATTTGACATGCGATCGCATATCGACCGCACTTTTGACACGATTTTTGGGAAACTCTCTGGAACATTTTGCGGCAAGAATGCGGTCCGCATGTCAGGTTTGCGATCGCATTCTTGACCGCATATTGGACACTTTTCGGAAAAATTAATTCTCTACATTTTTGAAACTTAAATCACTACCAAGGGTCCGAACCGCGGCGAGCTTGCTCGCCGCGAAGAATTCTATGCATTCCTAACACATTATTCGGACCATGACACCACAGCTACTAGGTTTTATGCACAAACTTTTTACGGGGCCTTACATCCTCCCCCCCTTAAGATCATTCGTCCTCGAATGAGGATTTTGAAATAAATGAGTTGGTTTTGAAAGACATGATATGCAACCATCAAAATTTTGACTAACTCTTATATTTTAGAAAAATTTCGCCGGAGTTTCCTTTGTATTATGGACATATCCACCTGTCAGAGGGCCCCCGAAACACATTACCAAACAACAATATACAACTACAACACTTTTCACAACTGGTATACACTTTCTTACCTCAACGAATGCACATATTCTATCACATTGTTACAATTGCACATAAACTAGTCACTTCAATGAATTCTTACCTTATTTAACCATTTTAACACACCATGTACACTTAACAAACCATTACCAATCTACACTTACTATTAGTTGTTTATTAAACACGTAAATCTTTATAAGGCTTTCATTTATCAAGAACGGTTCAAGTGACCCAAGGTAACAACACATTTAACTCATTACAAAATGAAGGAGACTTTACTAATACTAAGAGGGAAACAACATAGGCAAGATGACGAGTTACTACGAGTAGGAGGGTCACCTAATTTCTCTAGGCTTGATCGAACAAATGGGGGTACTTTTCCTTCATCTCTTTTTCTGCTTCCCATGTGGCCTCCTCAACTTGTTGACTTCGCCACAATACTTTAACAGAGGCAACTTCCTTATTTCTCAACTTACGGACTTGCCTATCAAGAATGGCAACCGGAACTTCTTCATATGACAAATTTTCATTAACCTCTATAGCTTCGACTGGCATGATGGTGGATGGATCTCCAATCACTTTCTTCAACATGGACACATGGAATACCGGATGCACTGATGACATCTCGGGAGGCAACTCTAGCCTATAAGCAACTTGACCAATCCTTTGAACGATCCGATATGGCCCGACATACCTAGGACTCAATTTCCCTTTCTTTCCGAATCGCATGACCCCCTTCATAGGAGATACCCTCAAGAACACCCAATCATCGACTTGAAACTCCAAATCCCTTCGACGAACGTCCGCATAGGACTTTTGACGACTCTGTGCTGTTTTCATTCTCTCCTGAATAACCTTGACCTTTTCCATAGCTTCGTACACCATATCCTGGCCCTAGCAATTCCGCTTGACCTACCTCAAACCACCCGATTGGTGATCTACATCTTCTCTCGTACAATGCCTCAAACGGGGCCATTTGAATGCTAGCATGATAGCTGTTATTGTAAGCAAATTCTATCAGTGGCAAGTGTTCATCCCAATTACCTTTAAAATCTAAAACACAAGCCCGTAACATATCTTCAAGCGTCTGAATGGTCCGCTCGGCCTGCCCGTCGGTCTGCGGATGGAAAGCTGTGCCGAGATTCACCTGAGTTCCCAAACCTTGCTGAAACTTCTTCCAAAAGTTAGCTGTGAACTGAGCCCCACGATCCGAGATAATAGAAAGTGGAGTGCCATGAAGTCTTACTATCTCCTTGATGTACAATCTTGCATATTGCTCCGCAGTATCAGTGGACTTGACAGGCAGGAAGTGAGCTGATTTGGTGAGTCGATCTACTATCACCCATACTGAATCGAACTTACGCTGTGTGCGAGGTAACCCCACCACGAAATCCATATTGATCATCTCCCATTTCCACCTTGGTATTTCTATAAGCTGAGTTAATCCACCAGGCCGTTGATGCTCGGCCTTCACTTGTTGACAGTTCGGACATTTAGCTACAAAGCCCGCCACATCCCTTTTCATACCGTTCCACCAATAAATCTCCTTGAGATCGTGATACATTTTCGTTGAACCAGGGTGCACAGAATACCTCTGGAAGTATGAGCCTCTGCCATCACTCTTTCCCGAAGCTCGTCCACATCCGGAACACATAGCCTATCTTGACACCGCAATACACCATCTTCGCTGCCGAGTACAAATGCTGAGGTCTTGTCATTCATGACTGCTTCCTTCACCCGAACCAATGCCTGGATCCATGAACTGTTTTTCCTTGATTTCCGCGACCAATGATGATTCTGCTCCATTATGCACCAAGATATCCCCCTCGTCCGACGCCGAAATACGAACCCCCAAGCTGGCTAATTGGTAGACCTCTCGAGCCAGGGGTCTCTGATCCACACCCAAATGAGCCAAACTACCCATGGATTTCCGACTAAGAGCGTCGACTACCACATTTGCCTTCCCTGGATGGTACAATATGTCCATATCATAGTCCTTGAGTAATTCTAACCACCGCCGCTGTCTCAGATTTAGCTCCTTCTGCTTGAACAAATACTGGAGGCTCTTGTGGTCCGAAAACACATCTACATGAACTCCATAAAGATAGTGCCGCCATATTTTCAAAGCAAACACAACAGCTGCAAGCTCCAAATCATGCGTCGGATAATTCTTCTCGTGATTCTTGAGTTGCCTGGAAGCGTAAGATATGACTTTCCCGTGCTGCATCAATACACATCCCAAACCAACCCCGGAGGCATCACAATAAACCACAAATCCCTCTGTGCCTTCTGGCAAGGCCAATACTGGTGCCGAGGTCAATCTTGACTTCAATTCTTGGAAGCTTTTCTCACAAGCATCGGACCACTGGAACTTCACTGCCTTCTGCGTCAGTTTTCTCAATGGGGAAGCGAGGGTTGAGAATCCCTCTACAAATCTCCGATAGTACCCTGCCAAACCCAAGAAGCTAAGAATCTCTGTCGGGTTCGTGGGTCTAGGCCAATCTTTCACTGCCGCAATCTTCTGAGGATCCACCTGAATTCCCTCACTGGAAATAACATGCCCTAGAAAGGCTACGGACTCCAACCAAAACTCACATTTTGAGAACTTGGCATACAATTGATGCTGATGAAGGGTCTAGGTTTTATGCACAAAATTTTATACACAAAACTCACATTCGGACCATGACACCACAGCTACTAGGTTTTATGCACAAAATTTTTACGGGGCCTTACATCCACCTGCCTGTCTATCAGGACCTGCAGCACGACATGCAGCGTCCACAAATAAAAGGATGTCAGTACGAATAAAGTACTGAGTATGTAAGGCAGAAAACCATAAATACGAACAGTAATGTAAGCAGGGATAGAGAATATAACACCTGTAACATATGAGTACCTCTGAGGGCTACCGACATGAAATGCATGATACATATGTATAAATACATAATCTTTTAAAACATACGCCTCTGTGGGCATCATCATCATCATATCGTACCCGGCCGTAATAGGCTCGGTAAAAACGTACCCGGCCATTATAAGGCTCGGTAGAATCGTACCCGGCCACGTGGAGCTCGGTAACACCCAACTGATCAGTGGTTGCATAATAGGTGCCGTACCCGGCCGACTATAGCGCGACTCGGTAGAGTGAAATAGATACATATATATAATGCATGCTCGACTCATGGAAACACCTTGTAGACCTTTCGGAGTGACGTAAGGTCGGTATCCTATGTACACCTTATTAGGACTAACTCTTTACTATGAACCTTATAGGAATCAGAAAGTACCAACAAGATTGATAACATAAGAATAAGAGAAGCAACATCAACATCAATCATTCCATAAGAGGGGAAACAATGTAAGTACTGCTAGCTTCTAAGAATAGAGTATCTTTGGAAGCTCGTTCATTACATTATGTACAATCGGAGTCGTGCAAAAGAAGGAAAGGGATAGCCACACATACCTTGTATATACTGCCACAACCTCAAGCTATGCAAACGTCACGACTCCTTAGTCTACAATAGGAGAAATGACACTATCGTTAACGTTTAAGCATCGCAACTATTATGTACCTATCACAATCTATTTTGTGATGAAACGGACAGCACCTCCCCTATATATATGACTTCACACCATTCAAAACAATCACCAAACAGCATAAACAACATCAATAATAAACATATTGAGCCTCCCAAAACAGTCCACACACAACCTAATCACATCATACATACGACGGCCACTATAGTCGTATCAAACGACCCAAAAATATTACGAAGAACTAGCAGACCACAACCCAACATATATATGGTGTTTCTCCACACCCTGCCTCCTCCAAAACTCCACAAAACAGTAATAAAAACGCAGCACAACAGCAACACAAAACAGTCCACAAAACAGTCCGCTACAAGTGAATAACTTGAACTCACGGCTTCCGATCACCGTCCCATGAGTTCTTACATGTATATAACGAATTACCATGAATTCACAGAAGAATAAATGTATGAAATATAGCAGTAAACTCACCTTACTTGTTGGATAACTCAGCCTTTAACTAGGTTCTTCAAACTCTAGTGTTTACCCCCAATTTGAACTTGAAAGAGAGGGAAAATCAATTAGGGTTTGTGAATAATTTTTGGGAGGAAGTTTGCAGGGTTTTAGGTCTGGTTATTTGTGAAATATAAAGAGGGATATATTGCAGAAGATAAGCCTTTTAATGGGCTCCTTTTCTGACCCGAAATTTCCTCTTTTGGGCCGACATTTAACCAAGTAGCTGACCCACCTACTTGTCGCCTAGCAGCTTGTACAGTCTCACGAAAAAGTCTATATCTCTCTATTCCAATGTCGTATTGATAAACCGTTTAATGCGTTGGAAACTAGACTCATAGATCTTCAATTCGGTGGGTAGATCACCCGGTAATTCCAAGTATATTGGGATAAAATCTTAATAACATTTGACCTAAAGTTTAGGTAAAACTATGAACCTAAGTTGCAACAACTTTTGTCGACTTTTGTTTCATAACTCGTTTGACTTCAAGACTTATGATACGGATATTATATGATTCAAATACCTTAAATCATGACCTCCTAAGTATACTAAGCATCTATAGGTTTACCCAAAAGTACGAGTCACAGCATCCTTGATTCGTTTAACTTCTAATACCTGTTAATCACCCTTATGCACCCTTATATCACTTAAGATTAATCGGATTAACTTCTTATCATCTCAAGATAATTCCTTCTTGGATTTGTGTTATCTAACTTATGGAATGAACTAACGTGTGTGGATATGGGTTGTAACACTTAGATTTTTGGCATCTTCTAGCTTTTGTATTCTTGTTCCCATATTATCCATTTGAGAGGATAATTTCTCAAGGATTGAGATTATATCTTTTGTTGTATCTATTTCTTCAGTTTGTGTAGCTTTGTCTTGATAGGTAGTCTGCAATCATATTTTTGTTAGTACTAATTACTTCAATTGTAAATGTAAAATTCAGTATATTCAGTACAAGCCTTCGTATTTCCTTTGTTGTAACTGAATCTTGTATCTTCCTGGTTAGCCACCATTTTACTTGTGTATTATTTGTTCTTATAATAAACTTTTTATATACAATATATGGTTCAAATGCCAATAAACATTTATATACTGTGAAGAAAACTATTGTATTTTTTGACTTGAAGAAAACTATTGTATTTTTTTACAGCACTGTGAATAGTGACTGTAAATAGTGCTCGTGAATAGTACCCACGTGAATAGTACCTGCGAATATTCCCGTGAACAGTACCGTGAACAGTAAAAAACGGGTGAACAGTCCCGAAAATAATTTTGGACAGAACACTAAGTTCTGGAAATGGGACAAAATCTCATTTTTCAATTCTTCCAAATTGGAGCTCGGGGATAGGCGATTTTCCGGAGATTTTCAGAGAAAACAACGGGGTAAGTGTTCTTTATCATAAATCATTTATAGATCATGATTCCATACTCATTTACATCTTGAATCCATAAATTTATGGAAGAAAAATTAGATTTTTTGCAAAATCTTCCAAAAATGAAAATTTTAGATTTGGAGGTCGAGTTGTCATCGGAATTCGATAATTTTTGTATGGTTGAACTCGTATCGGAATGGGTTGTCGGATTTTACGAGTTTCGTCAGATTCTGATATGTGGGCCCCACAGGCAATTTTGAGCTAAAATTCGAATTTTAATTCGAAAAATGTATAAATTCATATGGAATTAGTTCCTACGATTCGTGTTGAGTATTTTAAATTATTGTGACTAGATTTGAAGCTTCGGATGAATTCGCGAGACAAAGGAATGTTGGATTTTTGAATTGGTAGCAAAGCGAGGTAAGTGTTTGGTCTACCCTAGCTTGAGGGAATAAGAGTTGAGTATAATTGCTACTTGTTATGTGTTGTGGCCGACGTATAGGCATGGTGACGAGTATCTATACATTGGGGGTCGAGCATGACCGTGAGTTCTAAATTTCTAAATTGTCGTATTCTTATTTGATGCTTATGAGAACTTGTTTGAAGATATTTGAATCTCAGCAAGTAATTGTTATGATCGAGTAATTGTATCAGTTGTGAAAAATTTCCACCTCATTCATTCCTTATCGTGCGTCATTTATTCACCTTGAGGCATATATATTATGTTCTTTTGCATCCACTTATGTATGGAGTTGCGCACTACATGAATGGTTTGTGATATCGTAAAAGGATTGTAAGAGAGCCAGAGTTGCTCAATTATTATTACCATGTGGTGATCAGAATTAAGGATATGGAAGTGCAAAGAGATCTTTCAGTTATATGCATAGGGGTGCATCAGATCTTGACATCTGGTTGATAAGTACAATCTGTAAAAGTTTTAATTGGTTTCCTAATCAGCACAGGTGGATGTACATAAAAAAAATTGTCGTATTTGAGACTATGTGGTTCATATGGGATTTCTAATTAGTGAAGAGTACATACTAGCAGCCAAGACACTGGATGAAGTGAGTTTAACTGTCATGAGAATGACAATCGTCAAGTAAATAGCTTGAGGTGTCTTATAACTGGTATCGTACGAGCAGTGAAGGTTACTATTTTGGATCGTCGGGAATGTGTCTTATGATTTCGCACCAAGTGAGGGAAGTCCACTATCAACTATCAGATTTCGGCATCATGTGTTATACCAATTTTGGCATGAGATGTATTTATGTGGTATTGAAAGATTTTCCAAAACTTGTTTATGATAAAGAGCTGAGAATGGAACGGGATGATGATGAGACTTGAGATATTCCTGCGTCCGTAATAATTCTAAATTTTAATATTAGCGGGATCATGGAAACATATTCAATATACTCATAGTGCTTAAGTTAATCACCATACTTGCATGGGGCAGTCATATTTTAATGCACCACCAACATGAGGTTTGTATGATGGTTATTCCAGTTATCTATCATAGACTAAGTATGAACAGTTGAACCCTTAAATGGATTGTTATGAATGTGGTAGTATGTGACGACCCGGCCCGTCGTCACGAGAATTACCACCCCGTTATGTTGTAAATACATGTTTTATGGTTTTATATCAGTGTTAGAGTCTATCGAGTGAGTTAGGAGTGATTGGGATTGGAAATGAGGCATATAGCCTTTGTGAAGGAAACTTGAATAAAGAAAGTCAACCCGGAGTTGACTATTTGGTTAGAGGGCTCGGAATCGGATTCTGATGATTCGGTTAGTTCCGGGGGGTGATTTGTGACTTAGGGGAGCGATCGAAATTGAATTTGGAGGCCCGGTGTAGAAATAGGCTTGAATTGGCTAAGGTTGAATTTTGGCGAAATCCGAATGGTAGGTGAGATTTTGATCCGGGGGTCGGAATGGAATTTCGACAGTTGCAGTAGCTCCGTTAGGTGATTTTGGATGTGCCTGCAAAATTTCAGGTCATTCGGACGTCGTTTGGTCGGGTTTTTGATTGAATGTGTAATTCGGAATGTTTTAAGGAATTTAGGCTTGAATTTGATGTGAATTATGGGTTTTGGAGTTACTAGACGTGTTTTGAGGATTGGAGCAAGTTCGAATAAGGTGTTAAGATGTGTTGGTGCATTTGGATGAGGTCCCGGGGGCCTCGGGGTGTTTTCGGGTGGCTAAACGGGAGAAATTGTGGAAAAAAATTGCAGGTTGGGATTCTGTTTCTGTTGTTTCCGCTCCTGCGGAATTTTGGACGCAGGAGCGAGTCCGCAGAAGCGGACGAGGGGTGCAAGAGCGCTTGGTTACGCAGAAGCGGAAATCATTCCGCTGAAGCGGCATCGCTGGTGCGAGCCAGTGATCGCAGAAGCGGACGAGAAGAAAATGGGAAGGTCCGCGGAAGCGGACACTTGACCGCCTGGGCGAGTCCGCAGGAGCGGACTCTGGTGCGCAGAAGCGGATGTCTTCGCAAAAGCGGAGGTTTAATCGCGGAAGCGGACGCGCATAAGCGGTCCTTTTCTCGCAGAAGCGGAATTGACCGGCTAGGCCTGGAATCGCTGAAGCGACCCTTTGGTCGCGGATACGGACTCATAGGAGCGGAAATTTTTCCGCAGAAGCGAAAATCGCTGTAAGTTAAGTGTATCAGAAGTTAGAAAAATTTCAGAACATTTCACACATTTGGGTCTCGACTTTAGAGGCGATTTGGGCGATTTTGAAGAGAAATTCAAGGGAAATCATCAGGTAATCAACTATGGACTTAAACTATGATTAGTATTGATAATATTATGCAATTATATCATGAAAATGGAGGAATTTGGGGTAATTTATGGAGGATTTAGCCATAGGCTTGAACTTTAGAAAATCAAGGTTTTGAATGGGCAAATGGAGTCCGAATTTGGTAAAATTGATATGCTTAGACTCGTATTGAGATGAGGGTTTCGAATATGTGACTTTCGTGATTTTTCGATAAGCGTACCGAAAGTCGGGTTTTGACAACTTTGGGAATTTTGATGTAAATTGAGTTGTATTGATTGGGTGTAGTCCCATTGGCCTAATTTGTTGTATTTCTACTGTATTTGATCAGATTCTACGCGTGCGGAGCTTGATTCTCGTGGCAAGGGCATTGCGGAGTAGTCGTCGTGCTGTATTGAGGTGAGTAATAGATGTGGGTGATGACCAGCGGGTTCGAAACCCCGGTATACCACTTTGTGACGTTGTATAGCGGCGAGACACGCACACTCTTGAGAGTGCGGGGTCGATCATGAACTGGAGACTATATATTAGTCCGACCTGTTGATACTGTATTATTGGCTATTCTCGAGCCGTCGAACCTCCTTCTCGGATGGTTGCATATATATATATATATATTGTGATAATGGCCACTCTTGAGCCGAGGAACCCCTTTCTTGGGCGGTTGAGTATACTTGTGGGCCGTGAGCCAGTTATTGGATCCCGCGAGGATCGTTATCATTGTCTTATCATATAGACATGCTAGTTTACTACTAGTCCGCAGCTATTTCTGTTATTAAGCTAATTCCAATCTCTGGAACTTGATATTACTGTTTTTCCAACTGAAAAATGATAAAAGAGTTTTCAAAAACTACTTTTGAGCTTGCGAGGCTGTATCTGCATATTAGCCGACTAGTAGTGGATCGGGCTGCGCGCCGCAGCGAGATATATATATGTTGTATCGGGCTGCACACCGCAGTAAATCTCTATGAGATGTGCTTGGGCTGTTGGAGCCCCTCCGGAGTTTGAACCCCCACAGTGAGCACGGGTACCCAAAAATTGGAGTCGAGCTACGCGCCGTAGTGGTCATATCATGCATTGCATTGTATTTAGCTACATCTGCTAGCTGTTATGCTATTTACTGGTACTCATTAGTACAGGTACAGTTGATATTGATTCTGTGACAGGGTATTCGATTACAGCTTTACATAGTGCTTTATTGCGGATTTCTTATCTGCGTTGTCTCACCCTTGTTTATTACCACTGAGTCTAGCAGTACTCATTTTACTCCCTGCACCTTGTGTACAGATCCAGGTACCTCTCAGCAGTGATCCGGTAGCTGTGCGAGGCGACATCTGTGGGATATACGAGGTAGCTGCAGAGTCCGCAGGACCCGATATTCCTTCTTACTGTCTTGATTTTGTATTGACTTTTCTTTCCGCACTTGGTATCTTGTAAATCTTTATACACTCATGTTCAGTAGAGGCTCATGACTCTTGACCCTTGGTCTATGGGAGTTGATGTGTCATGGGACTTGGTTTCCCGTTTTCGTTATTGGTATCGCTATTGTTTCATATTTTGAAATGCTTAAATGGGTTGAAGAGAGCTTCTAGCTCTGTTGTTAATATTGATTGGTCAGGCTGGCTTAGCAATGTGCTGGGCGCCATCACGACCGGATTTGGGGTCGTGACAAGTTGGTATCAGAGCCTAGGTTTACTAGGCCTCATGAGTCTTGAGCCGGTTGGTATAGTCTTGTGGATCGGTACGGGGACGCCTGTACTTATCCTCGGGAGGCTGCGAACCTTTAGGAAAACTTCACTTTTCTTGAACTCGGTCGTGCGATCTTGTTGTTCTGAGAACTGAACTTCTATATTCTATTCTCTCGCAGATGGCGAGAACGCGAGCATCGGGACGAGGTGGACGACCTCCATTGCCACCTGTTAGAGGCCGTGGGCGCGGTCGTGCTAGAGTTAGAGGTAGGGCAGGTGAGGCGGTGCCGGTTGACCCGCCCGTTGTACCGGTTCGGAGCGACCCCCGGTGGTTGAAGCTCCGGCGGTCCCGGTTCGGGGCCGGACTATATCTATTGCTATTCCCGGTCTTCGGGAGACTCTTGCCCGGATATTATCGGTGTGTTCCGGTTTGGCTCGGGTAGTTTCAGCTACCGCTACCGTAGCGACATCTCAGTCGGGGGTGGTCAACGGACCCCTGCAGCTCGCACACCGATCCGGTTGTTCGGGGACTTCGGACGCCAGCAGGCTGTCCCCGCTCGGTGGTTGCACCGGTTATTCCTCCAGCTGCACCGGCTCCGGCTCCAGAGCATATGGTTCAGGTTATGCACGAGGACGAGCAGCGTCGTCTTGAGAGATTTGGTAGACTTCGGCCACCCCATTTCGGTGGCGTTGAGGGCGAGGATGCCCGGGGTTTCTTGGATAAGTGTCGGAAGATGCTGCGTACGGCTGGTATTCTTGAGTCCGGCGGAGTTTCATTTACTACATTTCAGTTCACCGGTCCCGCATTTGATTGGTGGGAGGAGTTTGAGAGGCGTAGGCCTGCAAGAGCAGCACCTCTCACATGGCGGCAGTTCTCTACTCTCTTTCTAGAGAAATATGTACCTCAGTCTCGTCGCGAGGAGCTACGTCGCCGGTTCGAGTGGTTGATTCAGGGCGACATGTCTGTGACCCAGTATGAGCTCAGATTCACACAGTTGGCTAGGCATGCCACATGGATGATCCCTAATGATAGGGAGAGGATCGGGAGGTTCATTGATGGCCTCAACTACTCTATCCGTATTCTTATGACCAGCGAGCGAGTTCTGTCATCATCGTTCGAGCAGGTTGCTGATATGGCACGCTCCATTGAAGCGGATCGTCGCCGAGAGAGAGAGGAGCGGGAGGCCAAGAGGCCTCGCGGTCCTGGCAGTTTCAGTGGTGCTCCATCTAGAGGGCATTCCCAGCAGAGTAGAGGTCGCTCATCTAGATCTTCTCATTCAGGCCGCCCAGAGCAGAGCGGAGGTTCTTATGGTCGTGGTCGACAGGGGTTTCAGCAGGGTCAGTCATCGCTTGGTGCCCTCCCGGCCCAGAGTGCAGCACCTACTTCTCCAGCACCAGGTGCATGTTATGAGTGTGGTGAGTTTGGCCACATGAGGAGACATTGCCCTCGACTACGTAGGGGCAAGACTCAGCAGAGGGATCAGCCCTCATCTTCAGCACCATCTCAGTCTAGTAGAGGTGGAGGTCAGTCTTCTCGTGGTCGCCCCAGGGGCGAGGAGAGATCTGGTGGAGGCCAGGCGTGATTCTATGCACTTCCTGACAGGCGTGATGCAGTTGCCTCCGATGCAGTGATTACAGGTATCATTTCTGTCTGTCACAGAGATGCCTCTGTTCTATTTGATCCAGGGTCCACATATTCTTACGTGTCCTCTTATTTTGCACATCATTTGGGTGCGACTCGTGGTATTCTTGATTTACCTGTTCATGTATCCACCCCCGTGGGTGATACGATTGTTGTGGATTATGTCTATAGATCCTGTGTTATATCTATTGGGGGTCTGGAGACCCAGGCAGATTTGTTATTGTTGGGTATGGTGGACTTTGATGTTATATTGGGTATGAACTGGTTGTCTCCGTACCATGCTATATTGGATTGTCATGCTAAGACAGTTACGTTGGCCATTCCTGGTATTTCTCGGATTGAGTGGCGGGGTTCGACCGATTTCGTCCCTAGCCGTGTTATTTCGTTCTTAAAGGCTCAGAAGATGGTTGAAAAAGGGTGTTTATCGTACTTAGCTTTTGTGAGAGATGTGGGAGCTGAGTCTCCTAGCATTGATTCTGTACCTGTTGTGAGGGACTTTCCAGATGTATTTCCCTCAGACCTGCCGGGCATGCCGCCGGACAGGGATATTGATTTTGGCATTAACTTGGTGTCGGGCACTCAGCCTATATCCATTCCTCCTTATCGGATGGCACCAGCTGAGTTGAAAGAACTGAAAGAGCAACTTCAGGAGCTTCTGGATAAGGGTTTCATCCGTCCTAGTGTGTCTCCGTGGGGTGCGCCGGTATTATTTGTTAAAAAGAAAGATGGTTCCATGCGAATGTGTATTGATTATAGGCAATTGAACAAAGTGACGGTGAAGAACAAGTACCCTCTACCGCGCATAGATGATTTGTTTGATCAGGCTCCAGGGAGCTAGGGTGTTCTCGAAGATTGATCTTCGTTCAGGCTACCATCAGCTGAAGATTAGAGAGTCTGACATTATGAAGACTGCATTCCGGACCGGATATGGTCACTATGAGTTCCTTGTGATGTCTTTTGGGCTGACCAACGCCCCAGCAGCATTTATGCATCTGATGAACAGTGTATTCAGGCCGTATCTTGATTCATTTGTGATCGTATTCATTGATGACATACTTGTCTACTCTCGTAGCCGGGAGGAGCATGCTCGGCACTTGAGTATAGTATTGCAGAGATTGAGAGAGGAGAAGCTGTATGCCAAGTTCTCCAAATGTGAGTTCTGGCTTGAGTCCGTGGCATTCTTAGGGCACGTGGTGTCCTGTGATGGTATTCGGGTAGATCCGAGGAAGGCCAATGTGGTGGCCGATGCTTTGAGCCGGAAGGCGGTCAGTATGGGGAGCTTGGCATATATTCCAGCTGAGGAGAGGCCATTTGCTTATGATGTTCAGGTGCTAGCCAATCGGCTAGTGAGGTTAGATATTTCGGAGCCCAGCAGGGTATTGGCTTGTGTTGTATCTCGGTCATCTTTATATGATCGTATTCGTGAGCGCCAGTATGATGATCCACATTTGGCTGTCCTTAGGGACAGAGTTCAGCATGATGATGCTAGAGATGTCACCATTGATAGTGACGGCGTATTGAGGATGCGGGGCCGGATATGTGTGCCCAATGTTGATGGCCTTCGTGAGTTGATTCTGGAAGAGGCCCATAGCTCGCGGTATTCTATCCATCCAGGAGCCGCTAAGATGTATCAAGATTTGAAACAGCACTATTGGTGGAGAAAGATGAAAATGGACATTGTCGGACATGTAGCACGGTGCCTCAACTGTCAGCAGGTTAAGTACGAGCATCAGAGGCCCGGTGGCGTATTTCAGCGCATTGTTATTCCTGAGTGGAAATGGGAGAGGATCACTATGGACTTTGTTACTGGACTCCCTCGGACGGCGAGGAAGTTTGATTCTGTATGGGTGATTGTGGATAGACTGACCAAGTCAGCTCACTTCATTCCGGTTAGTACTACCTACTCATCGGAGCGGTTGGCAGCGATCTTTATTCGAGAGATTGTTCGGTTGCATGGAGTTCCCAGTGTCTATCATATCCGACAGGGGTACTCAGTTCACTTCTCAGTTTT
Organism: Nicotiana noctiflora; assembly: GCA_032618575.1. Lineage (NCBI taxonomy): Eukaryota > Viridiplantae > Streptophyta > Magnoliopsida > Solanales > Solanaceae > Nicotiana > Nicotiana noctiflora. Next base: position 40,639 of record JASVEL010006992.1, read on the forward strand.
GGAGAGCATTTCAGCGAGAGATGGGTACACGGGTTGAGTTGAGTACAGCATTTCACCCCCAGACAGACGGACAGTCTGAGCGCACTATTCAGATCTTGGAGGATATGTTGCGAGCCTGTGTGATTGATTTTGGTGGTTCGTGGGATGAGTTCCTACCACTTGCTGAGTTTGCCTACAACAACAGTTATCAGTCGAGTATTCAGATGGCCCCGTATGAGGCATTGTATGGCAGACGGTGTAGATCCCCCGTGGGATGGTTTGAGCCTGGTGAGGTTAGATTGATAGGGACTGAGTTAGTCCAGGATGCTCTGGATAGAGCAAAGTTGATCCAGGAGAGGCTTCGTACAGCACAGTCTCGTCGGAAGAGTTATGCGGACCGTAGAGTTCGAGAGTTGTCTTTCATGGTTGGTGACGAGTATTGTTGAAGATTTCACCTATGAAGGGTGTCATGAGGTTTGGGAGGAAAGGAAAGTTGAGTCCCAGGTACATTGGTCCTTTTGAGATTACTTAGGAGAGTTGGAGAGGTGGCATATGAGTTGGCCTTGCCGCCCAGCTTATCCAGCATTCATCCGGTATTCCATGTGTCTATGCTCCGGAAGTACATTGGAGATCCGTCTCATGTATTAGATTTCAGCACCATTCAGCTTGATGGTGATCTATCCTATGATGTGGAGCCTATTGCCATTTTGGGACGGCAGGTGAGAAAATTGAGGTCTAAGTGAGATTGCATCAGTTAAGGTTCAGTGGAGAGGTCGACCCGTGGAGGAGGCCACTTGGGAGGTCGAGCGGGAGATGCGGAGCAGATATCCTCACTTGTTTGAGACTTCAGGTATGTTTCTTGACCCGCTCGAGGACGAGCGTTTGCTTAAGAGGGGAGAATGTGACGACCCGGCCCGTCGTCACGAGAATTACCACCCCGTTATGTTGTAAATACATGTTTTATGGTTTTATATCAGTGTTAGAGTCTATCGAGTGAGTTAGGAGTGATTGGGATTGGAAATGAGGCATATAGCCTTTGTGAAGGAAACTTGAATAAAGAAAGTCAACCCGGAGTTGACTATTTGGTTAGAGGGCTCGGAATCGGATTCTGATGATTCGGTTAGTTCCGGGGGGTGATTTGTGACTTAGGGGAGCGATCGAAATTGAATTTGGAGGCCCGGTGTAGAAATAGGCTTGAATTGGCTAAGGTTGAATTTTGGCGAAATCCGAATGGTAGGTGAGATTTTGATCCAGGGGTCGGAATGGAATTTCGACAGAGTTGCAGTAGCTCCGTTAGGTGATTTTGGATGTGCCTGCAAAATTTCAGGTCATTCGGACGTCGTTTGGTCGGGTTTTTGATTGAATGTGTAATTCAGAATGTTTTAAGGAATTTAGGCTTGAATTTGATGTGAATTATGGGTTTTGGAGTTACTAGACGTGTTTTGAGGATTGGAGCAAGTTCGAATAAGGTGTTAAGATGTGTTGGTGCGTTTGGATGAGGTCCCGGGGGCCTCGGGGTGTTTTCGGGTGGCTAAACGGGAGAAATTGTGGAAAAAAATTGCAGGTTGGGATTCTGTTTCTGTTGTTTCCGCTCCTGCGGAATTGTGGGCGCAGGAGCGAGTCCGCAGAAGCGGACGAGGGGCGCAGGAGCGCTTGGTTACGCAGAAGCGGAAATCATTCCGCTGAAGCGGCATTGCTGGTGCGAGCCAGTGATCGCAGAAGCGGACGAGAAGAAAATGGGAAGGTCCGCAGAAGCGGACACTTGACCGCCTGGGCGAGTCCGCAGGAGCGGACTCTGGTGCGCAGAAGCGGATGTCTTCGCAGAAGCGGAGGTTTAATCGCGGAAGCGGACGCGCATAAGCGGTCCTTTTCTCGCAGAAGCGGAATTGACCGGCTAGGCCTGGAATCGCTGAAGCGACCCTTTGGTCGCGGATACGGACTCATAGGAGCGGAAATTTTTCCGCAGAAGCGAAAATCGCTGTAAGTTAAGTGTATCAGAAGTTAGAAAAATTTCAGAACATTTCACACATTTGGGTCTCGGCTTTAGAGGCGATTTGGGCGATTTTGAAGAGAAATTCAAGGGAAATCATCGGGTAATCAACTATGGACTTAAACTATGATTAGTATTGATAATATTATGCAATTATATCATGAAAATGGAGGAATTTGGGGTAATTTATGGAGGATTTAGCCATAGGCTTGAACTTTAGAAAATCAAGGTTTTGAATGGGCAAATGGAGTCCGAATTTGGTAAAATTGATATGCTTAGACTCGTATTGAGATGAGGGTTTCGAATATGTGACTTTCGTGATTTTTCGATAAGCGTACCGAAAGTCGGGTTTTGACAACTTTGGGAATTTTGATGTAAATTGAGTTGTATTGATTGGGTGTAGTCCCATTGGCCTAATTTGTTGTATTTCTACTGTATTTGATCAGATTCTACGCGTGCGGAGCTTGATTCTCGGGGCAAGGGCATTGCGGAGTAGTCGTCGCGCTGTATTGAGGTGAGTAATAGATGTGGGTGATGACCAGCGGGTTCGAAACCCCGGTATACCACTTTGTGACGTTGTATAGCGGCGAGACACGCACACTCTTGAGAGTGCGGGGTCGATCATGAACCTGGAGACTATATATTAGTCCGACCTGTTGATATTGTATTATTGGCTATTCTCGAGCCGTCGAACCTCCTTCTCGGATGGTTGCATATATATATATATATATTGTGATAATGGCCACTCTTGAGCCGAGGAACCCCCTTCTTGGGCGGTTGAGTACACATGTGGGCCGTGAGCCAGTTATTGGATCCCGCGAGGATCGTTATCATTGTCTTATCATATAGACATGCTAGTTTACTACTAGTCCGCAGCTATTTTGTTATTATGCTAATTCCAATCTCTGGAACTTGATATTACTGTTTTCCAACTGAAAAATGATAAAAGAGTTTTCAAAAACTATTTTTGAGCCTGCGAGGCTGTATCTGCATATTAGCCGACTAGTAGTGGATCGGGCTGCGTGCCGCAGCGAGATATATGTTGGATCGGACTGCACGCCGCAGGAATATCTCTATGAGATGTGCTTGGGCTGTAGGAGCCCCTCCGGAGTCCGAACCCCCACAGTGAGCACGGGTACCCAAAATTGGAGTCGGGCTACACGCCGTAGCGGTCATATCATGCATTGCATTGCATTTAGCTACATCTGCTAGATGTTATGCTATTTATTGGTATTTGTTGGTACAGGTACAGTGAATATTGATTCTATGACAGGGTAGCTGATTATAGTTTTACATAGTGCTTTATTGCGGATTTCTTATCTGCATTGTCTTACCCTTGTTTATTACCACTGAGTCTGGCAGTACTCATTTTACTCCCTGCACCTTGTGTGCAGATCCAGGTACCTCTCGGCAGTGATCCAGTAGCTGTGCGAGGCGACATCTGTGGGATATACGAGGTAGCTGCAGAGTCCGCAGGACCCGATATTCCTTCTTATTGTCTTGATTTTGTATTGACTTTTCTTTCCGCACTTGGTATCTTGTAAACCTTTATACACTCATGTTCAGTAGAGGCTCATGACTCTTGACCCTTGGTCTATGGGAGTTGATGTGTCATGGGACTTGGTTTCCCGTTTTCGTTATTGGTATCGCTATTGTTTCATATTTTGAAATGCTTAAATGGGTTGAAGAGAGCTTCTAGCTCTGTTGTTAATATTGATTGGTCAGGCTGGCTTAGCAATGTGCTGGGCGCCATCACGACCGGATTTGGGGTCGTGACATAGTACTACGCACATCATGGGAAAAAAAACTGTCCTAGTCATGGGAGAAGCATAATTGTTAAAAGCACCGAGGCTACGTACTTCATACAAGTTACTACTCCACTTGCATGACCAACTAGAGGTAGGGGTTAGGATGTTAGAGATGGAGGTGAGACTCGTAGAGGTGGAGACCGAGTCGTTAATATATTTTCTATGGTATGGCTGAGGTTGCAACACCAGATGGTGTCGTTACAAGTATGGTCTCGAATTATTGTAAATTAACAATTTTGTTAACTTGATTCGTTCTAAGTATCGAGGTAAGTCCTCCTATTGTGGTCCACTTATGAGCGAACTTCGTAATTCTGAAAATTTACTTATGTGAATACTCCTATTAGGAGATTATATGGAGATAGCTATGTCTATCACTATGTATTGGTCAAAAAAAAAGTTGTGAGGCAAAAATCAGTTTTTGTTAATCATTTCATTGAGTTCGATGCAATTTCCAAATAATTGATTTCAATCGTGAATTATATTCTCTATCGATGTGAGGGTTCTTTATATGTTGTGATTTTGTTTAACGAAAAGTATTTAGAAAACAAAATGGATAAAATTCCAGTTGGCACAATGTGCATATTACTTGTGTACGAAGTTGAGGACAAGATTCTCGTACTTTTATATTATGTGAAATATTTAAACCGGGCTACAAGCTGCGGTGGATGTTATATAAAGAGGAGGTCCTTGTGGTGAAAAGTTTGTGTTTAAATTCTCCATTTGTAAAATTAAAATTTATAATATAGCACTTATAGGGAGAGATGACTATGAGACTTATTTGAAAAATTTTGTTTGAATATCTATGTGCATAATTTGCCAAAATTATATTGTAATTATTGAGTTTTAGCCTACAAGGTGAGTGCCCATGTGGTGTTAATTGTGAATCGTTAATTTGGCCAAGTAATTATGAGGTCTTCATGCTACATTGTTAGTAAAGTGAAAGCTTGAGACAAGAATTATTAACATGAAGTTAATTGGTAATTTTGTAATCGATTATGTACAACTATTAAAACCAGAGATGTGGTAATGGTCATACATATGATATGTTTCATATCAAAATATCTTTATGATAGTGTCATACATGTAATACGGAGCTTGGTATTATTGACAAATACATTGTGGTGATTTATTGAGTTGTGGATGTGTTATTATGAGTTGTTTGGTGTTACTCCGATAGGTGGATAAGCCCAATTACAGGGGAAACTCTGCCAAAATTTCTGAAAAATTTGGGAGTTAGAAAATTTTGGGATATTGAGATTGTTGAAAGAAAGAAATAAATTACATTACGAGTTTGAGTACAGACTCTACTTCTCACTTGAGGACGAATGACCCTAAGTGGGGAGAATGTAATACCTCGTATTTGAAGGGTGCATAGGCATGAATTGCTATAGCCAGTCGAGACGTGTGTTCACGTGAAAATCTGACCTTTCTGAAAATGATTGGATTGTAAGAAATTTGGTCTTCAAGTTTACAATATGGATAAAGGAGGTAATCTCAATTGAAATGGTATTGTCGGAATTATTTCGAATGCGGTAATATGGGATCAACCACGAGGATATGTGTAAAAGTAGGAACATTAAATTTGAGACCTCAGAATAATCTTAGTACGTTCGAGGACGAACGTTTGTTTTAGAGGTGGAGATTGTGATGGCCAAAAAAAAATCATCTTTAAATTAAACAATCATCTCGGTGTTTTAATACCTTGAAAAGCTCTATCAGTAATTTCTCGATTTGTGTGCACAGTCCATATAATTTTTTTTTCGGAAGGTTAACAGATTGATTTTGACTTGAAGAAAACTATTGTATTTTTTACAGCACTGTGAATAGTGACTGTGAATAGTGCTCATGAATAGTACCCACGTGAATAGTACCTGCGAATAGTCCCGTGAACAGTACCGTGAACAGTAAAAAACGGGTGAACAGTGCAGAAAATAATTTTGGACAGAACACTAAGTTCTGGAAATGGGACAAAATCTCATTTTGCAATTTCTTCCAAATTGGAGCTCGGGGATAGGCGATTTTCCGAAGATTTTCAGAGAAAACAACGGGGTAAGGGTTCTTTATCATAAATCATTTATAGATCATGATTTCATACTCATTTACATCTTGAATCCATAAATTTATGGAAGAAAAATTAGATTTTTTGCAAAATCTTCCAAAAATGAAAATTTTAGATTTGGAGGTCGTGTTGTCATCGGAATTCGATAATTTTTGTATGGTTGAACTCGTATCGAAATGGGTTGTCGGATTTTATGAGTTTCGTCAGATTCTGATATGTGGGCCCCACAGGCAATTTTGAGCTAAAATTCGAATTTTAATTCGAAAAATGTATAAATTCATATGGAATTAGTTCCTACGATTCGTGTTGAGTATTTTAAATTATTGTGACTAGATTTGAAGCTTCGGATGAATTCGCGAGACAAAGGAATGTTGGATTTTTGAATTGGTAGCAAAGCGAGGTAAGTGTTTGGTCTACCCTAGCTTGAGGGAATAAGAGTTGAGTATAATTGCTACTTGTTATGTGTTGTGTCCGACGTATAGGCATGGTGACGAGTATCTATACATTGGGGGTCGAGCATGACCATGAGTCCTAAATTTCTAAATTGTCGTATTCTTATTTGATGCTTATGAGAACTTGTTTGAAGATATTTGAAGCTCAGCAAGTAATTGTTATGATCGAGTAATTGTATCAGTTGTGTTAAATAGAAATTCATATGTTTGGTTATAGCTGGTTCTTCTTTGCCGGGAATATATTGTTGATTAATTATTATTGGTTTCATACAGGTAATATATATTGTTGATTAAAGATTATTGGTTTCATACCGATAATATATATGTTGTTGATTAAAGATTATTGGTTTCACACCGGTAATACATACATATTGTTGATTAATTATTATAGGTTTCATACCGGTAATATATATTGTTGATTAAAGATTATTGGTTTCAAACTGATAATATATATGTTGTTGATTAAAGATTATTGGTTTCACACCGGTAATACATACATATTGTTGATTAATTATTATTGGTTTCATACCGGTAATATATATTGTTGATTAAAGATTATTGGTTTCATACCGATAATATATATGCTTGTTGATTAAAGATTATTGGTTTCACACCGGTAATACATACATATTGTTGATTAATTATTATTGGTTTCATACCGGTAATATATATTGTTGATTAAAGTTTATTGGTTTCATACTGGTAATATATATGTTGTTGATTAAATATTATTGGTTTCACACCGGTAATACATACATATTGTTGATTAATTATTATTGGTTTCTTGCCGGTAACATATTAAGAAATGGGATCGTGTGGCACGCCGACCACTTATATATTAAGAAATGGGATCGTGTGGCACGCCGACCACTTATATATTAAAGAATTGGGATCGTGTGGCATGCCGACCACTTATATATTAAAGAATTGGGATCGTGTGGCACGCCGACCACAAAGTGATTTGAATCTTGGCATTGGCCATAGTTGTCGGTAGCCTATTGATACATTTGGGAGCGGGTGGTACGCCTACCACAAGATATGAAAAGCCTATTGATATATTTGGGAGCGAGTGGTACGCCTACCACAAGATATAAAAAGCCTATGGTTACGTTTGGGAGCGGGTGGTACGCCTACCACAAGATATGAAATAAAAAATGAATTGAGACATGAAAGTAAGATTTGTTCCGTTGATCAGATTACTCCGGATATTGTGAGTTGTTGATTATTATTTCAGAGCAGATTCTTTCCTTATAAACGTTCGATAACGTTTTATGCTGTTGTATATATATATATATATATAGTTCAATAGTTCGAGCTTCAATAATTGTACTTTAATTGAAAATGGTATTTTCTTTATCAAATGATTACTAAAAATAACTTCATCTTTTCTTGTTGATTTACTAATTGGGATGGAAGTTGTTCTATACTTTATGTTAAGTAAGTAAGGCTCGTCGAACATTCTTAATTGTATTGGGTCATGGACCCTGTGAAATGAGCAACAAGAGAATATTGATGTGCAATGTGAAATAGAAATATGTTGGCACAAGGTGCCGGGGAAAATATTATAATTTTATTTAATTGCACGTGAGTTGTCCGTGCGGTTGTGATATAAATATGGGCACGAGATGCCGTAAAAATATGAAAGTGGGTCGAGACCTATATTATTATGATTTTGAAATGAGGCGTCACAAGGTGACCTTTACTCAAAAGAATTATATTCGAAAGATACTTATTTGAAGGAAATATATTCGAAACATATTTATTGGAAGCATATTATTCTAGAGATTATTACTTGGAGGATTTATAGGCAAACATATTTATCCTTGAAAGACTCGATTAATTGATTGCACTTGTATTTATTATTTGCTGAGAAATATTTGTGGTGTTCTTGTTGCCAACTATTTATATCTCTGGTAGATCATTGTTGCCATCTATTTATATCTCTGGTAGATCATTGATGCCATTATTGTTATTTGCTTCCTATTATTTTGTACGCTATAAATTGTACATGTTTATGTGAGTGTCTGGTCCTAGCCTCATCACTACTTCGCCGGGGTAGGCTAGACACTTACCAGCACATGGGGTCGGTTGTGCTGATACTACACTTTTGTACATTTTTGTGTACAGATTCAGGTATTTGATCGATGGTAGTTATTCGTTGCGGTGGAGACTCAAGGTAAACCTGCTATAGAGTTTGCAGTCCTCAGAGTCACCTTCAATTGTACTTATTTCCATTTGTTCCTTTTGTTTCAGAACAATGATGTAATTATATTGTATAACTACTCTTAGAAAGGCTTGTGACTTGTACTACCGATTTTGGGAATTGTAAATCGTTTAGAGAAATTTCAGTTGAGGTTAATAAGTATCAATGTTATTTCGGTTTATGTTAGGCTTACCTAGTTTGAAGACTAGGTGCCATCACGGCTCTTTCGGGGAGATTTTTGGGTCGTGACAATATTCCTTTATAGTAAAATTCTTTAAATGCACATGTATATTCGTCTATGTAACACATATTACATATTGCTAATTTTGACATTAGATTTCTCTTTAATATTTTTTCTCTATGCTGTTCTACTACTTCTGTTTCTGCACTACTAAATTCATTTCTTATAGTTGTTTCATATTTATGCAAAATTTTTATAGCTGTTGTAGCTTTTTCACCATCTAGTTTTTTATCATTTCTTAATACTCATAAGGCATCTTTAGTTATATTTTGTAACCATAACTTAGTTGTTCCTATTAACGTTCTTTCTATGTATTCTGGTACATCTGATATTCCTATTTTATTGTCTATAATTTGTTTCGTCATGTATCCTACCCATAAATCGATTGTCACAACCCTAGTTCACCAATCGTGAACATGTCGTGATGGCACCCAGTCCCCACGACTAGGTAAGCCTAACACGTTACGGAATATACAAGCTATGAACACTTAAATAAGAATCAGCGGAAAAATAGGATAAAAGATATGTAATCCGTGCCGCTTGGCACATACATCCGTCAACACCATGAATAAAACACTACCAAGACCCGGAATCCCACGGTAACACAGACTAAAAGAGAATATACAACTGTGGCTCTATGTGTAAAGAGTGTCTAACAATGAAATGAAGGAAAAATGCCAACTAGTACTATTATAATAGAAGGAAAGCCTCCGGATCCGCGGATGTAGCAGATCATACCTCGAGGTCTCCCAGAAAGCTGCGGAATCACCTAGCACGGGCCTCCTCTGATGTACCTGGATCTGCATAGCAAAAGTGTGCAGAAGAGTAGCATGAGTACACCACGGTGGTACTCAGTAAGTGCCAAGCCTAACCTCGATGGAGTAGTGATGAGGAAGGTCAGGGCCCTACTGAGAAATAATAATATAATGATAATAACAATAATAAGCAGTTTAAATGATAATAATTTCCGAAATTAACAACAATAAATGATTACCGCAATCGTCTACAATTAAGCTAACAACAAATAGTCAACTCAATAAAACCAGTCCAGGACCTGTGGGAATCGAACCCACAGTCCCATTGACAGTACCTCCGGGTCTCCGGGAATCGAACCCGCAGCCCATGTCTCAATAAATAATCAATAACTCAGGATCTCCGGGAATCGAACCCGCAGTCCCTACCAATAACTCAGGATCTCGGGAATCGAACCCGTAGTCCCTACCAATAACTCAGGATCTCGGGAATCGAACCCGTAGTCCCTACCTGTCACGACCCTAAATCCGGCCGTGATGGCGCCCAGCACATTGCTAAGCCAGCCTGACCAATCAATATAACAACGGAGCTAGAAGCTCTCCTTAACCCATTTAAGCATTTCAAAATATGAAGCAATAGTAATACTTATACCAACAGCGGGGAAACCAAGTCCCATAATATACTAACTCCCATAGACCGAAGGGTCAAGAGTCATGAGCCTCTACTGAACATGAGTATATAAAGGTTTACAAGATACCAAGTGTGGAAAGAAAAGTCAATACAAAATCAAGAGACAGAAAGAAGGAATATCGGGTCCTGCGGACTCTGCAGCTACCTCGAATATCCACAAATGTCGCCTCGCACAGCTACTGGATCACTGCTGAGAGGTACCGGATCTGCACACAAGGTACAGGGAGTAAAATGAGTACTGCCAGACTCAGTGGTAATAAACAAGGGTAAGACAGCGTAGATAAGAAATCCGCAATAAAGCACTATGTAAAGCTGTAATCAAATACCCTGTCACAGAATCAATATCAACTGTACCTGTACCAACAAGTACCAGCAAAACAGTATAACAGCTAGCAGATGTAGCTAAATGCAATGCAATGCATGATATGACCGCTACGGCGCGTAGCCCGATCCAATTTGGGTACCCGTGCTCACTGTGGGGGTTCAGACTCCGGAGGGGCTCCTACAGCCCAAGCACAATATCACTGCGGCGTGCAGTCCGATCCAACACATATACCGCTGCGGCGCGCAGCCCGATCCACTACCAGTCAGCTAATATGCAAATACAGCCTCACAGGCTCAAAAGTAGATTTGAAAACATCTTTTATCATTTTTCAGTTGAAAACAGTAATATCAAGTTCCAGAGATTGGAAATAGCATGATAACAGAGATAGCTACGGACTGGTAGTAACTAGCATGTCAATATGAATAGACAATGATAACGATCCTCGCGGGATCCAATAACTGGCTCACGGCCCACATGTATACTCAACCGCCCAAGAAGGGGATTCCTCGGCCCAAGAGTGGCCAATAACACAATATATAGTACGCAACCATCCGAGAAGGAGGTTCGATGGCTCAAGAATAGCCTAATATCATAACACAGTATCAACAAGTCGGACTAAGCCATAGTCCCCAATCACAATCGACCCCGCACTCACAAGAGAGTACGTGTCTCGCCGCTATACAGCGTCACAAAGTGGTATACCGGGGTTTCGAACCCGCTGGTCATTACCCACATCTATTACTCACCTTAATACGGCGCGATGACTACTCCGCAATGCCCTTGCCACAAGAATCAAGCTCCGCGCGCGTAGAATCTGATCAAATACAGTAGAAATACAACAAATTAGGCCAATGGGACGACACCCAATCAAAACAACTCAATTTACATCAAAATTCCCAAAGTTGTCAAAACCCAACTTTTGGTACGCTTCTCGAAAAATCACAAAAGTCACATATTCGAAACCCTCATCTCGATACGAGTCTAAGCATATAAGATTTACCAAATTCGGACTCCATTTGCCCATTCAAAACCTTGATTTCCTAAGGTTCAAGCCTAGGGCTAAATCCTCCATAAATTACCCCAAATTCCTCCATTTTCATGATATAATTGCATAATATTATCAATACTAATCATAGTTTAAGTCCATAGTTAATTACCTGATGATTTCCCTTGAGTTTCTCTTCAAAATCGCCCAAATAGCCTCTAAAGCTGAGACCCAAATGTGTGAAATGTTTCTGAAATTTTCTAACTTCTGATACAATTAATTCACTGCGATTTTCGCTTCTGCGGACCATTTTCCGCCCCTGCGGAACCGCTTCTGCGACCTGTTGGTCGCTTCTGCGAACCCAGGCCCTTTTGGCCATTTCCGCACCAGTGATCCAAGGACCGATCCTACGAGTCCGCTTCTGCGGATTCTCATCCGCTCCTGCGGTCCTTTCCGCCTCTGCGATCAAGAGTCCGCTCCTGCGGACTCGCCTACGCGATCAACCACCCGCTTCTGCGGACCTCCCCATCACGCCTCAGGACCGCTTCTGCGATCGCCCACTCGCACCAGCGAAGCCGCCCCTTCGAGCCAAGCTCCGCTTCAGTGGTCTCCTCTGCTTCTGCGCCTTCTCGTCCGCTTCTGCGGACTCGCTCCTGCGCCCCCATTTCCGCAGGAGCGAAAACAACAAAACCAGAGTCAAAAACCGCAATTTTCCACATTTTCTCCCGTTTAGCCATCCGAAAACACCCCGAGGCCCCCGGGACCTCATCCAAACACACCAACACATCCTAATACCTTATTCGAACTTGCTCCAATCCTCAAAACACGTCTAACAACATCAAAACCCATGATTCACATCGAATTCAAACTTAAATTCCTTAAAACATTCCTGAATTACACAATCAACCAAAAACCCGACTAAACGACGTCCGAATGACCTGAAATTTTGCGGACATATCCAAAATCACTTAACGGAGCTACAGGAATTGTCGGAATTCCATTCCGACCCCCGAATCAAAATCTCACCTACCGTTTGGATTTCGCCAAAATTCAACCTTAGCCAATTCAAGCCTATTTCTACACGGGCCTCCAAATTCCGACAGTTGCAGTAGCTCCGTTAGGTGATTTTGGATGTGCCTGCAAAATTTCAGGTCATTCGGAGATCGTTTGGTCGGGTTTTTGAGCGAATGTTGGGTGCGCAAGTTTAAATGAAAACTTAGGCTTGAATTTGCTTGAATTCGATGTTTTCCGTGTTTAAGGGCGTGTTTTTATCATTGGAACAAGTCTGTATAGTGCTAAGGAGTATGTTGTGGTTTTTGTTGGGGTCCCGGGGGCCCCGGGATGGTTTCGGGAGGTTAAACGGAAGAATTTCAGGAATTATACAGGTCTAGGGTTTTAGGCTTCTGGTGTTTTCGCTTCTGCGGGTGGGGAACCGCAGAAACGGATGCGCAGGTGCGGAAAATTCTCGCAGAAGCGAGATTTGTCTAAGGTAGGAAGCTCCACAGAAGCGGTTGAGGATGAGCAGGAGCGGGCTCGCAGAAGCGAGCCCATGATCGCAGGAGCGGAAAGGGCAGGTCGATGGAGTTCCGCAGAAGCGGAGCCCTGTTCGCTTATGCGGTCTCGCAGGTGCGAGATCTGGACCACAGTAGCGGAACTGGGGGGCTAGGTAAAAACTCGCAGAAGCGACGAGCTGATCGCAGAAGCGGACTCGCAGGTGCGAGTCCAAGGTCGCAGAAGCGGAAATCGCGTCTGTGATAAAGAAATCAGAAGGGGTAAAATTTCATAAGTCATAAAACATTTAATGCTCGGACTTGAGAGACGACTTGGGCGATTTTGAAGAGAAATTCAAGGAGGTTCTTCGGGTAATTAACTATGGACTCAAATTTAACACTTGAAAATGGAAGATTAATGGGGGATTTTAGCCCTACGCCTAAATTATGGAAAAATCAATGATATGAATGGGCAAACGGAGTCCGAATTTGGTAAATGTTATATGCATAGACTCGTGTTGAGACGAGGATTCCGAATATGTGACTTTCGTAATTTATCGAGAAGCGTACCAAAAGTCGGGTTTTGACAACTTTGTGGGTTTTGGCGCAAATTTAGTTATTTCGAATGGGTTGTGTATAATTAGCCTATATTGATGTATGTTCAATGATTTTGAACAGATTCGGCATCCGAGAGAGTTGAATTACGAGGCAAGCGCAAGGAGGACTAAAGTTTCTACCGGACCGAGGTGAGTGGTGATAGTAAATAATGTACTGAGGGTTTGAAACCCCGTACTAGCACTTTACAGTGCTATGATGAGATGAGACACGCGTCATGTGACGGGCGTGGTGACATTATGATTGGGGAATTGACTTGGTCCTTTCCGACTAATAGTGTATTGTGTATTATGACTGTGAATGGGATTATAACTGTGTAATTGGGCTAGTAGCCATGTTTGGGGCCTTCTGCCGATCTGTAGAGCATTAGAGAACCTGTAGAGCTAGGTGACCCCTATATCATGTTGAAAACTTACACTCAGCCGTAATGTTAGTTGTATAGCATATCGTGGGCCAGTACTAGATATGTACTGTGAGAGAGACTACCTAGGGTGGAAATTTCCTGATTTAGCTGAGTGGGCCTGAAAGGCCAAGTCTATGCTGACTGAGACAGGGTCGAGGACCCATTACGAGATACTAAATGTATATACCAATATTGGATCAGACTGCACGCCGCAGTGATGTGTATATGGATCAGACTGTACGCCGCAGTAATATACAAGTAGGATGGACTTCACGCCGCAGTATTATTGCGCTTGGGCTGTAGGAGACCCTTCGGAGTCTGAGTCTGCACACATTCTCAGTGGGCGCTGGAGTATATTGTGGGATCGGGCTGCACGCCGTAGCAGTATATATATATATATATATATATATATATATATATATATTGGATCGGACTGCACGCCGTAGTAATATATGTGTGGATCGGGCTGCACGCCGCATCATCATAGCGCTTGGGCCAAGGGAGCCCCTCCAAAGTCTGTATACACCACCAGTAAGCGCCGTCGACGTTAAATGGAGCGAGCTGCACGCCGCAGCGTTATATGTATTGGAGCGGGCTGCACGCCGCAGCATTATACTATACATATCCATATATGTACCTATATACTTATACATTATAGACATATGTATACAATTATATATATTGGGTCGGCTGTACGCCGTAGCGGTACGAGTGAGGACTAGGTCAGTGTGGGACCTTGTTGAGATAGATGTGGACTAGAAATGAGGGTATTCACCGTAGTGATGACTTACCTGTGAGGTTGCCCTTAGAACTGTTTAGTGATAGTACATGTGTTCTTATTTTCAGTTATTGTTTATTATTGTTACTCACTGAGTTAAAATATACTCACCCCACTCCCCTACACTTTTTGTGCAGATTCACAGGTGCCAGAGAGCAGTTGAGCTGTCCCAGCTGCTTATTCATTTCTACCCCGCGGAGATTACGAGGTAGCTGCCGACGTCTGCAGAACCTGTATTCTCATTATTTATCGTTTTGTTGTCTCCGTTTTGCCTAGACTTGTTTATATATGATGATTTGTCTATAGAGGCTCGCACTCGTGACACCACTATTTGGTTAGGACCGTATTTTGTATGCTTCTACTTCCACGTTTATCATTTTGATAAGAAAACATGCTGCTTAAGTTTAATTGATCATCTATAATTTAATAATTGGCTGGTTTAATGGGTAACATGGTCGGACTTGCCTAGCATTGTGTTGGGCACCATCATGACCGGGGTTTGGGTCGTGACATACGACAACCACATACTAGGACGCATCGGCCTACGACAACCACATAAGTTCATTTGACTAATACGATTGTAGTCATAACAGATTGGTAGTAATGTAATACGATTGTAGTAGGACGCATCGGCCTACGACAACCACATAAGCCCATTGGACTAATACGATTGTAGTCATTGGAACTTCCGTTTATATATCGTGGTTATTATTTAGTAATTGACCATCTATGAATATTATTTAGTAATTGACTGTGAATGAATATGATTTCATTCATATACTAGGACGCATCGGCCTACGACAACCACATAAGTCCATTTGACTAATACGATTTTAATAATAGGACCTTTCCGTTTATATATCGTGGTTGTTATTTAATAATTGACCGTCTATGAATATTATTTCATTCATATACTAAGACGCATCAGCCTACGACAACCACATAAGTCCATTTGACTAATACGATTGTAGTCATAACAGATTGGGAGTAATGTAATACGATTGTAGTAGGACGCATCGGCTTACGACAACCACATAAGTCCATTGGACTAATAAAAACCACGATATATAAACGGAAGTTCCTATGACTACAATCGTATTAGTCAAATGGACTTATGTGATTGTCGTAGGCCGATGCGTCCTAGTATATAAATGAACAGAAGGTCCTATTACTACAATCGTATTACATTACTCCCAATCTATTATGAATACAATTGTATTAGTCAAATGGACTTATGTGGTTGTCGTAGGCCGATGTGTCCTAGTATGAATGTATGACGTTACTCCTAATACGATATATAAATAGAAGGTCCTATGACTACAATCGTATTAGTCCTATGAATACAATCTTATTTGTCAAATGGATTTATGTGGTTGTTGTAGGCTGATGCGTCCTAGTATATGAATATGACTACAATCGTATTAGTCAAATGGACTTATGTGGTTGTCGTAGGATGATGCGTCCTACTACAATCGTATTACATTACTCCCAATCTGTTATGACTACAATCGTATTGCATTACTCCCAATCTGTTATGACTACAATCGCATTAGTCAAATGGACTTATATGGTTGTCGTAGGCCGATGAGTCCTAGTATGAATGTATGACATTACTCCCAATACGATATATAAACGGAAGGTCCTATTACTACAATCGTGTTACATTACTATGACCACAATCGTATTAGTCAAATGGACTTATGTGGTTGTCGTAGGCCAATGTGTCCAACTGCAATTGTAGTAGGCCGATGCGTCCTGCTACAATCGTATTACATTACTCCCAATCTATTATGACTATAATCGTATTAGTCAAATGGACTTATGTGGTTGTCGTAGGCCGATGCGTCTTAGTATATGAATGAAATAATATTCAAAGACGGTCAATTACTAAAAACCAACCACGATATATAAATGGAATGTCCTATTAGTACAATCGTATTAGTCAAATGGACTTATGTGGTTGTTGTAGGCCGATGCATCCTACAATCGTATTACATTACTCCCAATCTGTTATGACTACAATCGTATTAGTCAAATGGACTTATGTGGTTGTCATAGGCCGATGCGTCCTAGTATATGAATGAAATAATATTCATAGATGGACAATTACTAAATAACAACCACGATATATAAACGGAAGGTCCTATTACTAAAATCCTATTAGTCAAATGGACTTATGTGGTTGTCGTAGGCCGATGCATCCTAGTATATGAATGAAATAATATTCATAGATGGTCAATCACTAAATAACAACCATGATATATAAACGGAAGGTCCTATTACTACAATCATATTAGTCAAATGGACTTATGTGGTTGTCGTAGGCCGATGCGTCCTACTACAATCGTATTACATTACTCCCAATCTGTTATGACTGCAATCTTATTAGTCCAATGGACTTATGTGGTTGTCGTAGGCCGATGCATCCTAGTATATGAATGAAATAATATTCATAGATGGTGAATTACTAAATAACAAACACGATATATAAACGGAAGTTCCTTTGACTACAATCGTATTAGTCAAATGGACTTATGTGGTTGTTGTAGGCCGATGCGTCCTACTACAATGAATATGATTTCATTCATATACTAGAACGCACCGGCCTACGATAAAAACATAAGTCCATTGGACTAATACGATTGTTGTCATAGGAACTTCCGTTAATATATCGTGGTTGTTATTTAGTAATTGACCGTGAATTAATATGATTTCATTCATATACTAGGACGCATCGACCTACAACAACCACATAAGTCCATTTGACTAATATGATTGTAGTCATAGGTCCTTCCATTTATATATCGTGGTTATTATTTAGTAATTGACTATCTATGAATATTATTTCATTCATATACTAGGACGCATCTGCCTACGACAACCACATAAGTCCATTTCACTAATACGATTGTAGTCATAGGAACTTCCGTTTATATATAGTGGTTGTTCTTTAGTAATTGACCGTGAATGAATATGATTTCATTCATATACTAGCACGCATCGGCCTACGACAACCACATACTAGGATGCATCGGCCTACGACAACCATATAAGTTCATTTGACTAATACGATTGTAGTCATAACAGATTGGTAGTAATGTAATACGAATGTAGTAGGATGCACCGGCCTACGACAACCACATACGTCCATTGCACTAATACGATTGTAGTTATTGGAACTTCCGTTTATATATCATGGTTGTTATTTAGTAATTGACCATCTATGAATATTATTTAGTAGTTGACCGTGAATGAATATGATTTCATTCATATACTAGGATGCATCGGCCTACGACAACCACATAAATCCATTTGACTAATACGATTGTAATAATAGGACCTTCCGTTTATATATCGTGGTTGTTATTTAGTAATTGACCTTCTATGAATATTATTTCATTCATATACTAAGACGCATCATCCTACGACAACCACATAAGTCCATTTGACTAATACGATTGTAGTCATAACAGATTGGGAGTAATGTAATACGATTGTAGTAGGACTCATCGGCCTACGACAACCACATAAGTCCATTTGGACTAATAACAACCACGATATATAAACGAAAGTTCCTATGAATACAATCGAATTAGTCAAACTGACTTATGTGATTGTCGTAGGCCGATCGTCCTAGTATATGAATGAACGGATGGTCGTATTACTACAATCTTATTACATTACTCCCAATCTGTTATGACTACAATCGTATTAGTCAAATGGACTTATGTGGTTGTCGTTGGCCGATGCGTCATAGTATGAACGTATCACATTACGCCCAATACGATATATAAATGGAAGGTCCTATGACTGATAACAACTAGGTCGGGAATCCAAACTAGAGTAAGAATTTGAGAAGTAAATGCGGAAGCAATAACAACAGGAATTGAACAACTAGAATTAAAGAGACAAAAATAAAGATATGGGAAAGATTCAAGGAAAGAATTCCGAGAACTTTCAAGAACGCAAGTTCTATAGTCTTGACAAGATCAAAGTAACAACATCTTGATTTATGAAAGAAATCAAACGCCTTTACTTGAAAAGCAAATCAAAACAATAGATTCGGATCTTGACCACTTTACGAGTAACTTGAGACAACAATTAATACTAGTATTAATCGCCTTCTAAGAATACCACAAAGGAATCAAAGATATCACAAAAGAGAAGTAATCTTACTACCTTGAACTATCAACTAGTAAAGGTTGAAAGATAAATCTCAAAGCACAAGTAACAAAGGTTCAAAAGAACTCTCAAAGTATGATATACTCAATCAATAATAATCTGTCTTATGAAGGAGAAGAACACCCTATTTATAGGAGTACAAAGGCATAAAAATAACATTAAAAACTAGGTGGGGTGGTTGTAGTGGAAAACACAATTATTACAATGAGGTAGGTGGTTGCTAAAGTCTAAGAAAAGTCTTTGGGTAGGTGAGGGGCGGCCAAGACCCTTTGGGGCAGATTTGGGCCTTAAAACAACTAGTTTTGGGCCATTTGTTTGGACTCCAATTGGGCTACTCTTGTAACACCTCTTTCTGGAACTCTTTTAAGCTCATTTTGAGCCCATTTGGTGACTCCAAGGGCTGATTTGGGTAACCAAATCTTCCTCCTCTTGGACTTCAATTTGAGCAACCAAATAGTTGTAAAACTTCGACAAATCTTCTCCTTTGGGCATGAGCTCTTCCTCCATAGTTAGAAGCTTCTTTATTTGCCATTGAAGTCCAGCAACCTTAGTTTGCAATTCCTTAGCTTGAGATCTTGTAAATGGCCTTCTTGGAGCTTCCAAAACTCTATCCTTATCAGTGATGCTATCATTCCCCTCTTCTTGAAAAGAATTCGTCCCCGAATTCGATCCTACGTCAAACAAAGATAAGTCAGCAACATTGAATGTAGCACTTACTTGAAACTCACCAGGAAGGTCCAACTTGTAAGCATTGTTTCCAATCCTTTCAAGGACTTGAAAGGGGCCATATCCTCTAGGATGCCACTTTGACTTCCTTTTGGAAGGAAATCTCTCCTTTCTAAAGTGAACCCAAACTAAATCCTCAGGTTTAAAAATAACTTGTTTTCGACCCTTATTCTTTCTCAAGGCGGTTTGCTCATTTTTCTTCTCAATTGCAAGCCTTGTTTGCTCATGAATTTTTTTCATCATCTCAGCCTTTGTCCTACCATCAAGACTAGCAATATCATTAGTAGGTAATGGTAATAAATCAAGTGGAGTAAAGGGATTAAAGCCATAAACAACTTCAAAAGGAGACATACCTGTAGAAGAATGGATTGTTCTATTGTAAGCAAATTTAATCATAGGTAAGTGATCTTCCCATAAAGTTAATTTACCTTTCAAAACAGCCCTCAACATGTTTCCTAAGGTTCTATTAACTACTTCAATTTGTCCATCAGTTTGTGGGTGACAAGAAGTGGAAAACAATAATTTCGTGCCTAACTTCCCCCAAAAGACACGCCAGAAGTGACTCAAAAACTTTGCATCCCTATCACTAACAATTGTTCTAGGTATACCATGCAATTTCACAATCTCTTTTACAAAAAGATTAGCAACATGTGAGGCATCATTAGTCTTTAAACAAGGAATAAAACGAGCCATCTTGGAGAACCTATCTACCACAACAAATATACTATCCTTAGCATACCTTGTTCTAGGAAAACCTTACACAAACTCCATAGATATATCAATCCAAGGTGAAGTAGGAACAGGTAATGGCGTGTAAAGACCATGTGGTAACACTTTAGATTTAGCTTGTTTACATTCCAAACATTGTGTGCACATTCTTTCAACATCTTTTCTCATTCCAGGCCAAAAGAAATTTTCAGCAAGTATGTCTAATGTCTTTGGGACCCCAAAGTGTCCCATAAGCCCTCCACAATGTGCTTCCCTTACAAATACTTCACGTAAAGAGCAATTAGGGATACACAACTTATTTTCTTTAAAGAGAAACCCATCTTGTAGGTTAAACCTATCAAGAGGACCCAACTTACAATCTGCAAAAGTTTTGCCAAAATCAACATCATTAGCATAAAGTTCCTTGATTTGATCAAAACCCATCAATTTAGAAGTGAGGGTAGAAACTAAATACCTCCTTGAAAGTGCATCAGCAACAATATTCTCTTTCCCTTGTTTGTAAGAAATTACATAAGGAAACGTTTCAATAAATTCAACCCACTTAGCATGCCTTCTACTAAGCTTACCTTGACTTTTCAAGTATTTCAAGGATTCATGGTCAGTTTAATGACAAACTCCCTTTGCCACAAGTAATGTTGCCAAGTGGCTAAAGCCCTTACCAAAGCATAAAACTCTTTGTCATAAGTTGAATAGTTCAATGTGGCTCCATTCAACTTCTCACTAAAGTAGGCAATAGGTTTAGAATCTTGCATCAAAACAACACCTTTTCCCTTGCCAGAAGCATCACATTCAATTTCAAAAGATTTAGAAAAATCAGGCAATTGTAATAACGGAGCAGAACATAACTTTTCTTTCAACAAGTTAAAAGCATCATCTTGTTCTTTTCCCCATTTAAAAATCCTATCCTTTTTGATAACTTTAGTTAAAGGAGAAGCAATGGTGCTAAAGTCTCTCACAAACCTCCTATAAAAACTAGCAAGTCCATGAAAACTCCTAACTTCAGTTACACTCTTAGGTTTAGGCCATTCTTTAATTGCATTGATTTTCTCTTCATCAACCTCAACTCCCTTAGAGCTAACCACAAAACCCAAGAAAATCACACGATCCACATAAAAAGTACACTTTTTAAGATTAGCAAATAACAATTGCTTTCTAAGAACTTCAAAAACTTGTCTTAGGTGTTCTACATGCTCTTCTAAAGTATTAGAAAAGACCAAGATATCATCGAAGTACACCACAATAAATTTTCCATGAAAATCCTTAAAAACACGATTCATTAATCTCATGAAAGTGCTAGGTGCATTAGTCAAGCCGAAAGGCATAACTAACCACTCATAAAGCCCATATTTGGTCTTAAAAGCAGTTTTCCATTCATCTCCAGGATTCATTCGAATCTGATGGTAACAACTTTTTAGATCAATTTTAGAAAAGATTTTGGATCCATGTAATTGATCCAACATGTCATCAAGACGAGGAATAGGGTGGCAATACTTTACCGTAATCTTGTTGATTGCTCTACAATCCACGCACATCCTCCAAGTTCCATCCTTTTTGGGTACCAATATTACCGGAACAGAGCAAGGGCTCATGCTCTCTCTCACAAAGCCTTTCTCAACCAACTCCTCAACTTGCCTTTGAAGTTCCTTTGTCTCTTCTGGATTACTCCTATAGGCTGGACTATTTGGTATTTGTGATCCAGGTACAAGATCAATTTGATGCTCAATGCCACGTAAAGGTGGCAATCCACTAGGAATATCTTCTGGAAAGATGTGACGACCCAAAGGGTCATCACTTATTTTATTAATCATTTCGAGCTCCTGAGGCTTTGAAAACCTCATTCTATGTTGCCTCAATTTACGTGCACGATCCGAGCATGTGGTCGGAAAGTTTTTATGTTGAAATATATGAAAAATGTGAGAAATTTGAAGAATTTTGATATTAATATTGATATGGTTGACTTCGGTCAACATTTTTGGTAAACGGACCCGGACCCGAGATTGGATGGTCCCGAAAGGTCCGTAGGAAAATATGGGACTTGGACATGCGTCCGGAGTCGAATTCTGAGGCCTAGAGCCCAAGTTATGAAATTTTCTGTGAAATTGTTTTTGACGTAATCGTTAAAGGAAAATGAATTAATTGACCTTGGTATCGGACTCGTATTTTGGTTCCGACGCCCGGTACAAGTCTTAAATATTATATATGTGCTTTCTGCAAAGTTTGGTGACATTCGGATGTCGTTTGATATGTTTTGGACTTTGAGTTCCAAGTTTGAAAGTTTTGAAAACCAAAAGTAGGAAAATCATGAACTTGAGGCTTGATTTGATGAAAACGATGTGATATTGGCGATGTGATCGCACGAACAAGTTCGTAATGTGTTTTTGATATTGTGTACATGTTTGGTTTGGAGCCCGGGGGGCTCGGGTAAAGATTTGATAGGCCGTTGGTTCAATTTCTGAATTTTTGCACTGCTGGTTTTTCACCCAGTTGTTGGCTTCACAATTGCGAAACATTTCTCGCAATTGCAAAGGTGACAGATCAAGGCAGGGTTCGCAAATGCGAACCCTTGATCGCAAATGCGAAGGGCGCCCAGGACTGTTTGGGTTCGCAAATGCGAACCAAACCTCGTAAATGCGAGGCCTTCAGTGCTAAGCCATGCTTCGCAAATGCGAAGGCCCCTCAGCCCAGCCTCGTTCGCAAATGCGAACAAATGTTCGCAAATGCGAAGGCCCCAGATTTGCCTTGGCTTCGCAAATGCGAACAAAAGTTCGCAAATGCGAACTTCCCATCCTTAGCTTATTTTTCAAACTCCAGAAATTGGTCGGGGTTCGCAATTGCGAACCCATGTTCGCAAATGCGAACACAAAGACCTGTAAATCACGATTTCCAGCTTCATTCTTCACATTTCACAACCCAAAAACCCCATTGGCGATTTTTCACGAACTCCACTTCTTCAAAACAATTGTAAGTCACTTTTTACTTAATTCTTTCAATTCCTAACAACATTAAACATGTTTTTCAATATAAATCAAAGGTTTTCATGGTAGAAATTCTTGTTTTTAGTAGAATATAGGGTTTTTCATGAATTCGGAAATTGGACCTCGAATTAAGGTCCGATTTTGATACAAATCATATACTTGAACTCGTGGGGGGATGGGAACCGGATTTTGGTCCGAACCTCGAGTTACGACCATGTGGGCCCGGGGTCGAAATTCACTATTCCGGGCAGAATGTTGTAAAAGTTGTAATTGGCCTTATGAATTAGTTTGTTGAGTAGTATTGATGATATTAAATCAATTGTGTATAGATACGATTGGATTGGAGCCAAATTTGAAAGGAAAAGGCATTGCCACGGATTGAATTGTTCGTAAACATTCGAGGTAAGTGTTTGTTCTATCCTAGTTTGAGGGAATAGGATTATGTGCTATGTGTTATGTGATCGAGTGCGGTGTATGGGCTGTGGTGACGAGCATCCATACACTGGCGTCTAGCATGACCGTGAGTCGTTGTTAATACTTGTTGTGAAACATATTTGAAGATAAATTGTTGAACCCTTGCCGGGTTGTAGAATTGTTATTGTTCTCCCTTGTCGAGACTTGTTGTGAAGATGATTATTGATTGCCCTTGTTGGGACGGTTTATGATTTACTGTTTCATTCTTTACCCTTAACTGTGATTGTTGTTTGGGTGAGGAAGAGTGATAATTGTCACGACCCAAACTGGAGGACCATGACTAGCACCCGACCATACTTGCCGAGCACCAACGTACATTTTATCTAACCTTCTTTATTATCTTTTAGGGCTAACGAGACCAATATAAATCGTAGACATGGATCATGGGCAACCAACAATAAAATATGATTGCATGAACCTACATAACATAGGATGACCAGACAATCAAGAAACTATATACATATGGTACAAGCTACCACGCTAAAATGAAAGACTAATCAACAAAGACCAGCCGACAAGGCATACCAAACTATACATGAGTCGACACTTATCTATGAGCCTCTAAAGGAACATAAGTGCTGCAACATAGCCGGAATAGGGCCCCGACATACCCATAATGTCTATAACAAAAATGCATACCAAGACCAAGGCAAGTCCGGAGAAGGGATCACGCCAATCACCGCTGAACTGGACAACCTACTGTGATGGGGGAGCTACACCTGCCTGTCTATCAGGACCTGCAGCACGACATGCAGCGTCCACAAATAAAAGGACGTCGGTACGAATAAAGTACTGAGTATGTAAGGCAGAGAACCATAAATACGAACAGTAATGTAAGCAGGGATAGAGAATATACAACCTGTAACATCTGAGTACCTCTGAAGGCTACTGACATGAAATGCATGATACATATGTATAAATACATAATCTTTAAAACATACGCCTTTGTGGGCATCATCATCATCATATTGTACCCGGCCGTAATAGGCTCGGTAAAAACATACCCGGCCATTATAAGGCTCGGTAGAATCGTACCCGGCCACGTGGAGCTCGGTAAAACCCAACTGATCAGTGGTTGCACAATAGGTGTCGTACCCAGCCGACTATAGCGCGGCTCGGTAGAGTAAAATAGATACATATATATAATGCATGTTCGACTCCTGGAAACACCTTTTAGACCTTTCGGAGTGACGTAAGGTCGGTATCCTATGTACAACTTATTAGGACTAACTCTTCACTATGAACCTTATAGGAATCAGGAAGTACCAACAAGATTGATAACATAAGAATAAGAGAAGCAACATCAACATCAATCGTTCCATAAGAGGGGAAACAATGTAAGTACCGCTTAGCTTCTAAGAATAGAGTATCTTTGGAAGCTCGTTCATTACATTATGTTAATCGGAGTCGTGCAAAAGAAGGAAAGGGATAGCCACACATACCTTGTATATACTGCCACAACCTCAAGCTATGCAAACGTCACGACTCCTTAGTCTACAATAGGAGAAATGACACTATCGTTAACCTATTTTGTGATGAAACGGACAGCACCTCCCCTATATATATGACTTCACACCATTCAAAACAATCACCAAACAGCCTAAACAACATCAATAATAAACATATCGAGCCTCCCAAAACAGTCCACACACAACCTAATCACATCATACATATGACGGCCACTATAGTCGTATCAAACGACCCAAAAATATTATGAAGAACTAGCAGACCACAACCCAACATATATATGGTGTTTCTCCACACCCTGCCTCCTCCAAAACTCCACAAAACAGTAATATAAAACGCAGCCCAACAACAACACAAAACAGTCCACAAAACAGTCCGCTATAAGTGAATAACTTGAACTCACAGCTTGCGATCACCGTCCCGTGAGTTCTTACATGTATATAACGAATTACCATGAATTCACAGCAGAATAAATGTATGAAATATAGCAGTAAACTCACCTTAATTGTTGGATAACTCAGCCTTTAACTTGGTTGTTCAAACTCTAGTGTTTACCCCCAATTTGAACTTGAAAGAGAGGGAAAATCAATTAGGGTTTGTGGATAATTTTTGGGAGGAATTTTGCAGGGTTTTAGGTCTGGTTATTTGTGAAATATAAAGAGGTATATATTGCAGAAGATAAGCCTTTTAATGGGCTCCTTTTCTGACCCGAAATTCCCTCTTTTGGGCCGACATTTAACCAAGTAGCTGACCCACCAACTTGCACCTAGCAGCTTGTGCAGTCTCACGAAAATGTCTATATGTCTCTATTCCAATGTCGTATTGATAAACCGTTTAATGCGTTGGAAACTAGACTCATAGATATTCAATTTGGTGGGTAGATCACCCCGTAATTCCAGGTATATTGGGATAAAACCTTAATAACATTTGACCTAAAGTTTAGGTAAAACTATGAACCTAAGTTGCAACAACTTTTGTCGACTTTTGTTTCATAACTCGTTTGACTTCAAGACTTATGATACGGATATCATATGATTCAAATACCTTAAATCATGACCTCCTAAGTATACTAATCATCTATAGGTTTACCCCAAAGTACGAGTTACAGCATCCTTGATTCGTTTAACTTCTAATACTTGTTAATCACCCTTATGCACCATTGTATCACTTAAGATTAATCGGATTAACTTTTTATCATCTCAAGGATAATTCCTTCTTGGATTTGTGTTATCTAACTTATGGAATGAACTAACGTATGTGGATATGGGTTGTAACACCCTCCCCCTTAGGAACATTCGTCCTCGAATGTAAGGGTTTATGGGGAGTCCAAATCATCGTGGATTCTAGCGGAAATTTTTGGTCAATTTTCCCCTATAAAATGGTCACTAGCAAAATTTGCAAGCAGTGAAGCTCAAAGTATGACCACACAAGGCTACACAAAGCATTATGGACATGGACATTATTTACATATCACCACTTTGTATTAAGGAAGAGAGTTCTCAAGTTATTGCTTACCTCATAAAGCCATTTCACCTTTATAATGTATCTTGCGTTCCACCAACATCCTTGTTATCATCATTCTGGAATAGGTAAGGGTATTTAGACTTCATCTCTTCTTCCGCTTCCCATGTCATTTCTTTCATATTCTTGTTCCTCCACAATACTTTGACGGAAGCTACATCTTTTGTTCTCGGCTTGCGGACTTGTCGATCTAATATGGCCACTGGCACTTCTTCATATGATAGATCATCTGTAACTTGAATATCTTTGATAGGGACAACTCGAGAAGGGTCTCCAATACATTTCCTCAACATAGATACATGGAATACCGGGTGGACAAATTCTAATTCGGATGGCAATTCTAACTCATAAGCAACTTGTCCAATTCGTTACCGATATACCTTGGACTCAGCTTACCTTTCTTCCCAAAACGCATAACACCCTTCATTGGTGAAATCCTCAGGAAAACCCAATCACCAACCTCAAATTCTAGATCACGACGTCGGACATCGGAATAAGACTTTTGCCTGCTTTGTGCCATCCTCAATCGTTCCTGTATCACTTTCACCTTCTCAATGGCTTGGTGAATCAAATCTGGCCCATATAATTCTGTTTCACCGACTTCGAACCATCCAACTGGTGATCTACATCTCCTCCCATATAGTGCCTCATATGGGGCCATTTTAATACTGGAATGGTAGCTATTATTATAGGCAAATTCTATGAGTGGAAGATGGTCATCCCAATTTCCCTTAAAATCCAGAACACATGCTCGTAGCATATCTTCCAATGTCTGAATGGTACGTTCAGCCTGTCCGTCAGTCTGCGGATGAAATGCAGTGCTGAGATTCACCTGTGTGCCTAAACCTTTCTGAAAAGACCTCCAAAAGTTAGCCGTAAATTGAGCTCCTCGATCCGATATAATAGATACCGGCACACCATGAAGCCTAACAATCTCCTTGATATACAACTTCGCATAATCTTCAGCCGAGTAAGTTGTCTTAACTGGCAGAAAGTGAGCACATTTTGTAAGTCGATCAACTATCACCCGGATAGAGTCAAACTTATGATAAGATCGAGGTAATCCAATAACGAAGTCCATATTAATCACCTCCCATTTCCAAGTCGGAATTTCTATATTCTGAAGCAATCCACCGGGTTTCTGATGTTCTATCTTTACTTGTTGACAATTGGGACACTGGGCTACAAATTGTGCAATAGACTTTTTCATGTTATCCCACCAATACTGCTCCTTGACATCATGATACATCTTTGTTGAGCCGGGATGGATGGAATATCGGGATTGATGAATTTCATTCATAATCTTTTCTCGCAACCCTGCTACATTCGGCACACATAATCGGCCCTGGTATCTCAGTGCCCCATCTCCTCCGATCTCAAAAGCCGTAATTTTACACTGCTGAATGTTCTCTCTCAATCGTAGTAAGATAGGATCTTCATATTGCCGTGCTTTTACCTCGGCTACCAAAGATGATTCTGATGTATTCTGTACAGTAACACCTCCGTCATCATAGTCTAACAATCTAATTCTCATATTGGCTAGCTGATGAAGCTCTTTAGTCAACCCCCATCTACCTGTATCAATATGTACTAAGCTTCCCATTGACTTACGGCTGAGAGCATCTGCCACAACATTAGCTTTGCCGGGATGATACAATATCTCGACGTCGTAGTCTTTCAGTAATTCAAGCCACCTACGCTGCCTCAAATTCAACTCTTTCTGCTTGAAGATGTATTGTAGACTCTTGTGATCTGTGTAGATGTCAACATGGACGCCGTATAAGTATTGCCGCCATATCTTCAAAGCATATATTACTGCAGCCAATTCCAAATCATAGGTTGGATAATTCTTTTCATGCTTCTTCAATTGTCTTGATGCATATGAAATCACCTTCCCATGCTGCATCAACACGCACCCCAAACCTATACCTGAGGCATCACAATATACCACATATCCTTCTGTTCCTTCAAGGAGAGTGAGCACTGGTGCGGATGTCAATCGATCCTTCAGCTCCTGAAAACTACGTTCACAAGTGTTAGACCACTGGAACTTGGTAGCTTTCCGTGTTAACTTAGTCAATGGTGCTGATATAGAGGAAAACCCTTCTACAAACCGCCTATAATATCCTGCTAGCCCCAGGAAGCTACGAACTTCGGATGGTGTTGTAGGTCTCGGCCAATTCTTTACTGCATCAATCTTCCGAGTGTCGACACTAATACCCTCGTCAGATATCACATGGCCAAGGAATGCTACTGAGTTCAGCCAGAATTCACATTTGGCGAGCTTAGCATATAACTTACGATCCTGAAGCTTCTGTAATACTATCCGCAAGTGGCTCGCATGTTCCTCCTCCGAACGAGAATACACCAGAATGTCATCAATGAATACAATCACGAACACATCAAGATAGGGCATGAATACAGTATTCATGAGATCCATAAAAGCTGCTGGGGCATTTGTTAGCCCGAACGACATCACCAAGAACTCAAAGTGTCCATATCTTGTCCGAAAGGCCGTCTTTGGAATATCCTTCTCCTTAACCCTCACCTGATGATACCCTAAACGTAAGTCAATCTTGGAGAAATACTTGGCACCCCGGAGTTGGTCAAACAGGTCGTCAATTCTTGGAAGTGGATACTTGTTCTTTATAGTAAACTTATTCAACTGCCGATAGTCGATACACATCCGTAATGACCCATCTTTCTTCCGCACGAATAGGACTGGCGCACCCCAAGGTGAAGTGCTAGGCCTAATGAAGCCCTTATCTAGCAAGTCCTTTAACTGCGCCTTCAACTCTCGCAGCTCTGCCGGGGCCATTCTATATGGAGGGATAGAGATCGGTTGAGTGTCAGGCAACACATCAATGCTAAACTCAATCTCCCTTTCCGGAGGAAGGCCTGGGAGTTCATTTGGGAAAACATCTGGAAATTCATTGACCACGGGGATAGATTGTAGAGTAGGCAACTTCGCCTCTGCATCCCTAACGCGAACAAGATGATAAATGTAACCTTTTGAGATCATTTTCCTTGCCTTAAGATAGGAAATAAACCTACTTTTCGATGTAGCAATGTTCCCCTTCTATTCAATGACGGGTTCACCAGGAAATTGAAACCTAACCATCTTCATGCGACAATCAACATTTGCATAGCATGAGGCCAACCAGTCCATTCCCAGTATCACATCAAAATCAACCATTTCTAACTCAAATAAATTTGCCGAGGTTTGACGACTACAAATCATCACAGTGCAACCTCTATATACCCTTCTAGCAATCACAGAATCTCCTATTGGAGTAGATACCGCAAGGGGTTTACTTATCAATTCGGGTTCAATGCCAAACTTATTAGCCACAAAGGGTGTAACATATGATAATGTAGATCCCGGATCAATCAACGCATATACATCATAAGAAAACACAGATAATATACCTGTAACAACATCTGGAGACGACTCGAGATCCTGTCGACCTACTAGAGCATATGTTCGATTTTGAGCACCACTCGAACTCGGCCCTGCACCTCTACCTCTACCACGACCTGTCGACTGCTGAAAACCCCGTGCTGGAGGTCGAACTGATGAGGAAGAACCAGACACGGATCTAGTCGGCTGAGCCATACCATCACCTCCCCTATTAGGACAATCCCTCATCATATGGCCAGGTTGTCCGCAAGAATAACACGCATCAGAACCTCGACGGCACAGTCCAAAGTGGGCCTTGCCGCACTGATCACAACGTGGTGTTGGGGGTTTCGTCTGACTAGTATCCCTGTGATGTTGCGATCCAGATGCCTGCGAACTCTGACCTGGACTAGAATAGGATCGATCATATCGAGGCCTTTGAAACTGTGGAGGAGCACTAGCTACAGATGGCGCCGAACTCCTCAAAGACTGGGGCCTGGCGCTGCCTCTGAAGTCATCAGAATACCTTGCCAATCTCGCCCTCTTATGCTGGCCCCTATCGTGCTCCCTATCTGCCCTCTGCTGGCGCTTACGATCCTCTAAGGTTTGGGCATAAGATTGAATACAGGAAATATCCATTCCTTCTACCAAGGAGGCTGTCATACACTCATTAATCAGATGGGGTCCCAACCTGTTCACGAACAAATGCACCATATCACTCATCTCGGCCACCATATAGGGAGCATACCTTGCTAAAGAATCAAAGTGCATACTATACTCTCGCACACTCAAATTACCTTGTCTAAGGTTCAAGAACTTATCAGCTCTAGCTCGTCGTATCTCAACTGGCAAATAGTGACGAAGAAAGGCCTCAGAAATATCCTTCCACACAGCTGGAGGAGCGTTCGGACCTCCGGATCTCTCCCAACTATCATACCAAAGAACCGCTAAATCCCGTAGCCGATAAGAAGCCAACTCTACTGCCTCTGTATCACTAACATGCATAACCCGTAGTGTACGATGAACCTGGTCAATAAAAGTCTGCGGATCCTCCTTGGGGTCTGATTTAATAAAATCACGAACTCTTGTACTAACTGGTTTATCAGCAGCACCTGTATTCTGCCTCTGAGCCTGAGCGGCTACCAAGCTAGTCAATAACTGCAAAGCACTCCGCATATCCTGGTCTGTAGTGCCAGACGGAGGAGCTGGAGGTGCTGGGTGCCACCTAATATCCTCCGGAGGAGACGGAGTAGATGAGGTATGAGACGGTATCTCACTCTGAGCGGTTTGGAGGTGCTGGGTGCCACCCAATTGGTACCCTCTCCCGCAGCAGTATCAAGCCGTCTACTAATTGTTTGTTTCCTAGTCAAAGGCATTGCTGAAAGAAAACAAGGTGAATATTAGAGACGAACACTTATGACTCAACTCTATGCACGATCTAGATTCAGGAAGAAGGTAACAACCCTAGATGTCATGTAGCCTCCTGATTATAAATGTGGCGCGCTACACATCCATAATCAAGACTCTACTAGACATGGCTCATAGACAATCCCTAGGACAGACTTGCTCTGATACCAAGTTTGTCACGAACCAAACTGGAGGACCATGACTAGCACCCGACCATACTTGCCGAGCACCAACGTACATTTTATCTAACCTTCTTTATTATCTTTTAGGGCTAACGAGACCAATATAAATGGTAGGCATGGATCATGGGCAACCAACAATAAAATATGATTGCATGAACCTACATAACATGTGATGACCAGACAATCAAGAAACTATATACATATGGTACAAGCTACCACGCTAAAATGAAAGACTAATCAACAAAAACCAGCCGACAAGGCATACCAAACTATACATGAGTCGACACTTATCTATGAGCCTCTAAAACATAAGTGCTGCAACATAGCCGGAATAGGGCCCCGACATACCCATAATGTCTATAACAAAAATGCATACCAAGACCAAGGCAAGTCCGAAGAAGGGATCTCGCCTATCACCGCTGAACTGGACAACCTACTGTGATGGGGGAGCTACACCTGCCTGTCTATCAGGACCTGCAGCACGACATGCAGCGTCCACATATAAAAGGACGTCAATACGAATAAAGTACTGAGTATGTAAGGCAGATAACCATAAATACGAACAGTAATGTAAGCAGGGATAGAGAATATACAACCTATAACATCTAAGTACCTCTGAAGGCTACTGACATGAAATGCATGATACATATGTATAAATACATAATCTTTAAAACATATGCCTCTGTGGGCATCATCATCATCATATCGTACCCGGCCGTAATAGGCTCGGTAAAAACATACCCGGCCATTATAAGGCTCGGTAGAATCGTACCCGTCCACGTGGAGCTCGGTAAAACACAACTGATCAGTGGTTGCACAATAGGTGCCGTACCCGGCCGACTATAGCGCGGCTCGGTAGAGTAAAATAGATACATATATATAATGCATGTTCGACTCCTGGAAACACCTTGTAGACCTTTCGGAGTGACGTAAGGTCGGTATCCTATGTACAACATATTAGGACTAACTCTTCACTATGAACCTTATAGGAATCGGGAAGTACCAACAAGATTGATAACATAAGAATAAGAGAAGCAACATCAACATCAATCGTTCCATAAGAGGGGAAACAATGTAAGTACTGCTTAGCTTCTAAGAATAGAGTATCTTTGGAAGCTCGTTCATTACATTATGTTAATCGGAGTCGTGCAAAAGAAGGAACGGGATAGCCACACATACCTTGTATATACTGCCACAACCTCAAGCTATGCAAACGTCACGACTCCTTAGTCTACAATAGGAGAAATGACACTATCGTTAACGTTTAAGCGTCGCAACTATTATGTACCAATCACAACCTATTTTGTGATGAAACGGACAGCACCTCCCCTATATATATGACTTCACACCATTCAAAACAATCACCAAACAGCCTAAACAACATCAATATTAAATATATTGAGCCTCCCAAAACAGTCCACACACAACCTAATCACATCATACATATGACGGCCACTATAGTCGTATCAAACGACCCAAACATATTACGAAGAACTAGCAGACCACAACCCAACATATATATGGTGTTTCTCCACACCCTGCCTCCTCCAAAACTCCACAAAACAGTAATATAAAATGCAGCCCAACAGCAACACAAAACAGTCCACAAAACAGTCCGCTACAAGTGAATAACTTGAACTCACGGCTTCCGATCACCGTCCCGTGAGTTCTTACATGTATATAATGAATTACCATGAATTCACAGCAGAATAAATGTATGAAATATAGCAGTAAACTCACCTTAATTGTTGGATAACTCAGCCTTTAACTTGGTTCTTCAAACTCTAGTGTTTACCCCCAATTTGAACTTGAAAGAGAGGGAAAATCAATTAGGATTTGTGGATAATTTTTCGGAGGAATTATGCAGGGTTTTAGGTCTGGTTATTTGTGAAATATAAAGAGGTATATATTGCAGAAGATAAGCCTTTTAATGGGCTCCTTTTCTGACCCGAAATTCCCTCTTTTGGGCCGACATTTAACCAAGTAGCTGACCCACCTACTTGCACCTAGCAGCTTGTGCAGTCTCACAAAAATGTCTATATCTCTCTATTTCAATGTCGTATTGATAAACCGTTTAATGCGTTGGAAACTAGACTTATAGATCTTCAATTTGGTGGGTAGATCACCTCGTAATTCCAAGTATATTGGGAGAAAACCTTAATAACATTTGACCTAAAGTTTAGGTAAAACTATGAACCTAAGTTGCAACAACTTTTGTCGACTTTTGTTCATAACTCGTTTGACTTCAAGACTTATGATACGGATATTATATGATTTAAATACCATAAATCATGACCTCCTAAGTATACTAATCATCTATAGGTTTACCCAAAAGTACGAGTTACAGCATCCTTGATTCGTTTAACTTCTAATACTTGTTAATCACCCTTATGCACCCTTGTATCACTTAAGATTAATCGGATTAACTTTTTATCATCTCAAGGATAATTCCTTCTTGGATTTGTGTTATCTAACTTATGGCATGAACTAACGTGTGTGGATATGGGTTGTAACAATAATGCACAAAGGGTGATGCCGTGCCTTGATTTATTATTTATGCACGAAGGTTAATGCCGTGCCTTGTTATTGATTATGCATGAAGGTTAATGCCGTGCCATGTTTTATTTATTATGCACGAAGGTTAATGTTGTGCCATGTTTGATTATGCACGAAGGATCATGCCGTTCCTTGTTATTGAACCATGTACGAAGGATAATGCCGTACTATGGATGTGAGGATGAGAGTAAAAGCACAAGGGTGATGTCGTGCACTTTATTCGCTTATTTGGTGAGGATGAGAGTAAAAGCACGAAGGGTGATGCCGTGCAACTACTTGCTATTCCTTGACTTGATATTACTTGTTTTTCGATTATACTTTGTTTTACCTTGTGGACTTATTAACTGTTATTAATTGTTGAGTTCATTTGAGATATTCCTTATTGTGTTATTACCTGGTTATTTTCTCGTTATTTTGTTGTATACATATATATGAAACTGCACAGGTTTATGTGGGTGTCTGGTCCTAGGCTTGTCACTACTTCGCCGGGATAGGCCAGGCACTTACCAGCACATGGGGTCGGTTGTGCTGATACTACACTTCGTGCGTTTTTGCACAGGTCCAGGTTACGATCAGGAGCAGCAGCAGTAAATCGATTGCGTGGGAGTTGATCATATTTGAGACCGAGGTAGCTTGCAGACGTCCGCAGGCCCGGCGTCTCTCCCTTTACTTATGTTACTAGTTGTAGTCTCTTTATTCCGAGACAAACAGATTATGTTATATTTCTTTCAGACTTTTATGTGTAGTATTCAGTAGTAGTTCGTGAGTTGGTGACTCCACGTCTTGGGTAGAGGATTTCAGTATGGTTTTACCGTGAAACTGCTTATTTCTATTTTGATAAACTATTCCGCACTTGTTTAATTAAGGTTATGGTTTTGTTGATAAATTAATTATGAAATATTATTAAAAATGGGATATTATGAATAAAAAGGCTTGCCTGGCTACCCCGAGTAGGCGCCATCATGATCCCGATATTGGGGGAAAATCCGGGTCGTGACACGTTGGTATCGAGCTCTAGGTTACATAGGTCTCACCACTCACGAACAAGCTTAGTAGAGTTTGAGAGGTAGGTACGGAGACGTCCGTACTTGTCCTCCGAGTCTATTGAGTTAGGAAAGAGTCTTTCATTTGTTCTTCTTGTCGTGCGACTTGTTCCACAATTACTGATTGAACTTCTATTCTGTCCTTTCGCGGATGGTGAGGACACGCGCTTCTTC
Source organism: Nicotiana noctiflora (assembly GCA_032618575.1). NCBI lineage: Eukaryota > Viridiplantae > Streptophyta > Magnoliopsida > Solanales > Solanaceae > Nicotiana > Nicotiana noctiflora. The sequence goes on from JASVEL010006992.1 coordinate 76,246, forward strand.
ATCCGCTGACCAGCAGCCCGAGCCCCAGGCAGCTCCCGTGAGGGGCAAGGGCCGAGGCCGTATCGGAGGCCGTGGTAGGGGTAGAGCTCAGCCCCAGGCAGCTATTCCAGATGTGGAGCCTCATGTTGAGATTGATGAGGAGGTTCCAATCCCAGCAGCTCCAGTAGGCCCAGCTCAGGTCCCAGGAGAGGCTTTATTTACCCCGGATCTTCGGGAGGCTTTGGTCAGGATAGCGGGATTTATGGACAGAGTTGCCAGAGCAGGTTTATTATCAGTTGCACTAGCCGCTTCTCAGGCTGTAGGAGGGGCCCAGACTCCTATTGCTCGAACTCCGGAGCCAGTAGCTCCTCAGCCTCAGGCACCAGTGGTTCAGCCAGCTGTGGCCACACAGTCAGGTACCACGGCTCATGCTGGAGATGGAGCGGCCATGACTTCTGATTCTTTATGGAGACTTGATCGATTCTCCAAGCTGTTTACCACTACTTTCAGTGGTGCCACATCAGAGGATCCTCAGGATTTCTTATTAAGTTGCCATGAGATTCTCAAGACTATGGGGATCGTGGAGTCCAATGGAGTTGACTTCTGTACATTCAGGCTTTCAGGATCCGCCAAGACTTGGTGGAGGGATTATTGCTTGACTCGACCAGCAGGGTCCCCAGCTTTATCATGGGATCAGTTTGCAGAGTTATTTTTGGAGAAGTTTCTCCCTGTTACTCAGCGGGATGCACTTCGGAGGCAGTTTGAGCGCCTCCAGCAGGGCACTATGACGGTCACTCAGCATGAGACGAGATTTGTTGATTTGGCTCGTCATGCAGTGGTGATATTTCCCACTGAGCGGGAGAGGGTCCGCAGGTTCATAGATGGGCGTAATCAGCCAATTAGACTTCAGATGGCGATGGGAGTGGGGAGTGATATTTCATTTTAGGAGGCAGCTAATGCAGCATGTAGAGTTGAGATGGCTCTTGCTCGGGGAGGTGGTTATTCTTCAGACAAGAGGCCTCGTCATTCAGGCAGGTTTAGTGGTTCTTCTTCTGGTGGCAGAGAATATTTTGACAGAGGCCGGTCTTCCAGGCCTTTCCATTCCGCCCTTCAGGCTTCACAGGGTGGACCAGGTGATCGTGGGTTTCGTAGGCAGTATTCAGATCAGCCTCCTATTAATACTCGGCCTCTTTAGAGTGTTCGTGGAGGCCATTCAGGTCATCAGGGCCAGCAGCCCCATCAGCCTAGGAGTTGCTACGGTTGTGGTGACCCAGGTCATTTTGTCAGGTACTGCCCTCGAGCGACGGGCAACACTCAGCAGCGGGGCCCTCATCCCATGATTCAGGCCTCAACTGACCCTCAGCCTGCCCAGCCAGCCAAAGGCGGAGGCAGAGATCATAGAGGTGGAGGTCGAGACCATAGAGGTGGAGACCGTCCAGCCATAGGTAGAGGTCCGCGAGTTGATGGCCATCCTAGACACATAGCTCAGAGGGGAGGTGCAGATCCCCGATTCTATGCTTTACAACCCAGGCCAGAGGCAGAGGCATCAGATGCCGTGATTACAGGTACCATTCTTGTGTGTGGCAGAGGTGCTTCAGCATTATTTGACCCTGGATCTACATATTCATATGTGTCTTCCTACTTTGCACCGTATTTGGCCGTGCCCAGCTATGCTCTGGATATTCCAGTTTATGTGTCTACACCAGTGGGTGACTCCATTGTCGTCGACCGGGTGCATTGTTCGTGCGTAGTTATATTTGGGGGTCTTGAGACCCGTGTTGATCTGTTACTTTTGGATATGGTGGATTTTGATGTCATATTGGGGATGGACTGGTTGTCCCCATACCATGCTATTCTAGATTGTCATGCTAAGACCATAGCCTTGCCAGAATCACCCCGACTAGAGTGGAAAGGTACCTCAAGCCACTCCGTTCGCACTGTTATTTCCTATGTTAAGGCTCGACGCATGGTCGAGAAGGGGTGTCTAGCTTATCCGGCTTATGTTCGTGATTCCAGCGTAGAGGTTCCTTCCATTAAGTCAGTCCCTATAGTATAGGAGTTTCCTGAGGTTTTTCCTTCAGACCTGCCGGGCATGCCACCCGACAGGGATATTGATTTTTGTATTGATCTGGTATCGGGCACTCAGCCCATCTCTATTCCACCCTATCGTATGGCCCCGCCGGAATTAAAAGAGTTGCAAGACCTTCTTGAGAAAGGCTTTATCAGGCCTAGTGTTTCCCTCTGGGGAGAACCTGTATTATTTGTAAAGAAGAAAGATGGCTCGATGCGGATGTGTATTGATTACCGACAATTGAACAAAGTGACAATAAAGAATAAGTATCCACTGCTGAGGATTGATTATTTGTTTGACTAGCTCCAGGGAGCGAGGGTATTCTCAAAGGTAGACTTGAGGTAGGGCTACCATCAGCTGAAGATCAGGGCGGCTGACATTCCTAAGACAGCCTTTCGCACGAGATACGGGCACTATGAGTTCTTGGTCATGTCCTTCGGGTTGACCAATGCCCCAGCAGCATTCATGGAGTTGATGAATCGGGTATTCAGGCCTTACTTAGATCTGTTCGTGATGGTCTTTATAGACGACATCCTAGTATATTCCCGCAGCCAGGAAGAGCACGAGCAGCACCTCAGAGTGGCTCTTCAGACTCTGAAAGATAACCAGCTATATGCCAAATTTTCTAAATGTGAGTTCTGGCTGAGTTCGGTAGCATTTCCGGGTCACATTGTATCGGTGGAAGGTATTCAGGTAGACCCAAAGAAGATTGAGGCAGTCCAGAATTGGCCTCGACCAGCTTCGGTGACCGAGATCCGGAGTTTCTTGGGATTAGCAGGTTACTACCGTTGATTTGTAGAGGGGTTTTTTTCTATTGCAGCCCCGATGACCAGGTTGACCCAGAAGAGTGTCCAGTTCCAGTGGTCAGAGGAGTGTGAGGCGAGCTTTCAGAAGCTCAAGACAGCCTTGACCACCGCGCCAGTGCTGATACTACCTACGGGTGCAGGGCCTTATACAGTGTATTGTGACGCATCTCGTACGGGGCTTGGAGCGGTATTGATGCAGGATGGTAAGGTTATCGCTTATGCTTCGAGACAGCTAAAAATACATGAGAAGAATTATCCAGTACATGATCTTGAGTTAGCAGCAGTGGTGCATGCCTTGAAGATCCGGAGACATTATTTATATGGTGTGACGTGTGAGGTATACACTGATCACAAAAGCCTACAGTACTTGTTCAAGCAAAAGGAGTTGAATCTACGACAGCGGAGATGGTTAGAGTTGCTAAAGGACTATGATGTTACTATCCTATATCACCGAGGTAAGGCCAATGTGGTGGCCGATGCATTGAGTAGAAAGTCTGCCAGCATGGGTAGTCTCGCATTCATTCCGGTCAGTCAGAGACCATTTGCTCTAGATGTCCAGGCCTTAGCCAACCGGTTCGTGAGATTAGACATTTCTGAGCCTAGCAGGGTGTTAGCCTGCACGGTCGCTCGTTCTTCTCTATTAGAGCATATCCGTGAGAGACAACTTGATGATCCTCATTTGCGTGATTTGAGAGATACAGTACAACGGGGAGGTGCCACACAGGTAAATCTAGATGATGATGGGGTATTGAAATTGCAGGGTCCGAGTTTGTGTGCCCAATGTCGAAGGGATTCGAGAGTTGATCTTAGCGGAGGCCCACAGTTTGCGGTATTCTATTCACCCGGGCACTGAGAAGATGTACCGGGACTTACGACAACACTATTGGTGGAGCAGAATGAAGAAAGATATCGTTGTGTATGTCGCTCGGTGTCTAAATTGTCAGCAGGTGAAATATGAACACCAGAGGCCTGGTGGTGTATTCCGGAGGATTGAGATTCCCGAGTGGAAATGGGAGCGGATCACTATGGACTTCGTTACGGGACTTCCTTTGACTCGGAGGAAATTTGATGCTATTTGGGTCATTGTTGATAGGCTGACCAAATCAGCACACTTTATTCCAGTATCTGTCTCCTACTCGTCGGAGAGGTTAGCGGAGGTTTACATTAGGGAGATTGTTCGTCTCCGTGGGGTGCCAGTATCTATTATCTCTGATCGGGGTACGCAGTTTACCTCGCGGTTCCGGAGAGCGGTCCAGCAGGAGTTAGGCACCCAGGTTCAGTTGAGTACAGCATTTCATCCTCAGACGGATGGCCAGTCCGAGAGGACTATTCAGATTCTAGAGGACATGCTTCGAGCCTGTGTGATTGATTTCGGAGGCTCGTGGGACCAATTTCTACCATTAGTAGAGTTCGCCTACAATAATGGCTACCAGTCTAGCATCCGGATGGCCCCGTATGAGGCGTTGTATGGTAGGCGATGTCGATCACCAGTTGGATGGTTTGAACCGGGAGAGACTCGGTTGTTGGGTACAAACTTAGTTCAGGAGGCCTTGGATAAGGTCAAGTCTATCCAGGAGAGATTGCGTTCAGCTCAGTCCAGACAGAAGACTTATGTGGATCGTAAGGTTCGAGATGTAGATTTCATGGTTGGTGAGCGTGTATTGCTCCGAGTGTCGCCGATGAAGGGCGTGATGAGATTCGGGAAGAAGGGCAAGCTCAGCCCTACGTATATCGGTCCATTTGAAATTCTAGACAGAGTGGGAGGGGTGGCTTACAAACTAGCTTTGCCGCCTAGCTTATCAGTCGTGCATCCAGTTTTTCATGTATCTATGCTTCGGAGATACCACGGTGATCCCACGCATGTATTAGACTTCAGCACTGTCCAATTGGATAATGATCTATCTAACGAGGAGGAGCCGGTGGCTATTCCAGATCGGCAGGTTCGACAATTGAGGTCGAAGAGTCATCCTTCTGTGCGTGTTCAGTGGAGAGGTCAACCTCCTGAGGCATCGACCTGGGACTCCGAGTCTGATATGCGGAGCCGGTACCAACATTTGTTCCCCGACTCAGGTACTTCTTTCTTTTGTCCGTTCAAGGACGAACGGTTGTTTTAGAGGTGGAGAATGTGACGACCCAAAGGGTCATCACTTATTTTATTAATCATTTCGAGCTCCTGAGGCTTTGAAAACCTCATTCTATTTTGCCTCGATTTATGTGCACGATACGGGCATGTGGCCGGAAAGTTTTTATGTTGAAATATATGAAAAATGTGAGAAATTTGAAGAATTTTGAAATTAATATTGATATGGTTGACTTTAGTCAACATTTTTGGTAAACGGACTCGGACCCGAGATTGGATGGTCCCGAAAGGTCCATAGGAAAATATGGGACTTGGACATGCGTCCGGAGTCGAATTCTGAGGCCTAGAGCCCAAGTTATGAAATTTTTTGTGAAATTGTTTTTGATGTAATTGTTAAAAGAAAATGAATTAATTGACCTCGGTATCGGGCTCGTATTTTGGTTCCGACGCCCGGTACAAGTCTTAAATATTATATATGTGCTTTCTGCAAAGTTTGGTGACATTCGGATGTCGTTTGATATGTTTTGGACTTTGAGTTCCAAGTTTGAAAGTTTTGAAAACCAAAAGTAGGAAAATCATGAACTTGAGGCTTGATTTGATGAAAATGATGTGATATTGGCGATGTGATCGCACGAACAAGTTCGTAATGTGTTTTTGATGTTGTGTACATGTTTGGTTTGGAGCCCGGGGGCTCGGGTAAAGATTTGATAGGCCGTTGGTTCAATTTCTGAATTTTTGCACCGCTGGTTTTTTACCCAGCTATTGGCTTCGCAATTGCGAAGCATTTCTCGCAATTGCGAAGGTGGCAGATCAAGGCAGTGTTCGCAAATGCGAACCCGTGATCGCAAATGCGAAGGGCGCCCAAGACTGTTTGGGTTCGCAAATGCGAACCAAACCTCGCAAATGCGAGGCCTTCAGTGCTAAGCCATGCTTCGCAAATGCGAAGAATTCTTCGCAAATGCGAAGGCCCCTCAGCCCAGCCTTGTTCGCAAATGCGAACAAATGTTCGCAAATGCGAAGGCCCCAGATTTGCCTTGGCTTCGCAAATGCGAATAAAAGTTCGCAAATGCGAACTTTCCATCCTTAGCTTATTTTTCAAACTCCGGAAATTGGTCGGGGTTCGCAATTGCGAACCCATGTTCGCAAATGCGAACACAGAGACCTGTAAATCACGATTTCCAGCTTCATTTTTCACATTTCACAACCCAAAAACACCCATTGGCGATTTTTCACGAACTCCCTCTTCTTCAAAACAATTGTAAGTCACTTTTTACTTAATTCTTTCAATTCCTAACAACATTAAACACGTTTTTCAATAGAAATCAAAGGCTTTCATGGTAGAAATTCTTGTTTTTAGTAGAATATAGGGTTTTTCATGAATTGGGAAATTGGACCTCGAATTAAGGTCCGATTTTGAAACAAATCATATACTTGAACTCGTGGGGGGATGGGTAACCGGATTTTGGTCCAAACCCCGAGTTCCGATCATGTGGGCCCGGGGTCGAAATTCACTATTCCGGGCAGAATGTTGTAAAAGTTGTAATTGGCCTTATGAATTAGTTTGTTGAGTAGTATTGATGATATTAAATCAATTGTGTATAGATACGATTGGATTGGAGCCAAATTTGAAAGGAAAAGGCATTGCCACGGATTGAATTGTTCGTAAACATTCGAGGTAAGTTTGTTCTATCCTAGCTTGAAGGAATAGGAATTTAGTTATGTATGAGTTATGTGATCGAGTGCGGTGTATGGGCTGTGGTAACGAGCATCCATACACTGGCGTCTAGCATGACCGTGAGTCGTTGTTAATACTTGTTGTGAAACATATTTGAAGATAAATTGTTGAACCATTGCCGGGTTGTAGAATTGTTATTGTTCTCCCTTGTCGAGACTTGTTGTGAAGATGATTATTGATTGCCCTTGTTGGGACGTTTTATGATTTACTGTTTCATTCTTTACCCTTAACTGTGATTGTTATTTGGGTGAGGAAGAGTGATAATGCACGAAGGGTGATGTCGTGCCTTGATTTATTATTTATGCACGAAGGTTAATGCCGTGCCTTGTTATTGATTATGCACGAAGGTTAATGTCGTGCCATGTTTTATTGATTATGCACGAAGGTTAATGTCATGCCATGTTATTGATTATGCACGAAGGATCATGTCGTGCCTTGTTATTGAACCATGTACGAAGGATCATGCCGTACTATGGATGTGAGGATGAGAGTAAAAGCACGAAGGGTGATGCCGTGCACTTTATTTGCTTATTTGGTGAGGATGAGAGTAAAAGCACGAAGGGTGATGCCGTGCAACTACTTGCTATTCCTTGACTTGATATTACTTGTTTTTCCATTATACTTTGTTTTACCTTGTGGACTTATTAACTGTTATAAATTGTTGAGTTCATTTGAGATATTCCTTATTGTGTTATTACCTGGTTATTTTCTCGTTATTTTGTGGTATACATATATATGAAACTGCACACGTTTATGTGGGTGTCTGGTCCTAGGCTTGTCACTACTTCGCCGGGATAGGCCAGGCACTTACCAGCACATGGGGTCGGTTGTGCTGATACTACACTTTTGTGCGTTTTTGCACATGTCCATGTTTCGATCAGGAGCAGGAGCAGTAGATCTTTCGCGTGGGAGTTGATCATATTTGAGACCGAGGTAGCTTGCAGATGTCCGCAGGCCCGGCGTCTCTCCCTTTACTTATGTTATTAGCTGTAGTCTCTTTGTTCCGAGACAAACAGATTATGTTATATTTCTTTCAGACTTTTATGTGTAGTATTCAGTAGTAGTTCGTGAGTTGGTGACTCCACGTCTTGGGTAGAGGATTTCAGTATGGTTTTACCGTGAAACTGCTTATTTCTATTTTGATAAAGTATTCCGCATTTGTTTAATTAAGGTTATGGTTTTGTTGATAAATTAATTATGAAATATTATTAAAAATAGGATATTATGAATAAAAAGGCTTGCCTAGCTACCCCGAGAAGGCGCCATCACGATCCCGATATTGGGGGAAAATCCGGGTCGTGACAAAAGACATCTTCAAAATCCTGCAAAAGAGAAGAAATACTACTTGGGAAAGAAGAAGTTAGCAGCTCAGAATTAATCATAGCCTCTTTGTAAGTAAGTAGTATTATGGGCAACCCCTTTTTTCTTGCATTTAAACACTCTTTGGCTTTTATATAGAAACTCTCTCTTTTTCATTCCTTAGCCTCTTTCCTCTCACCAAGACTGTCTATTTTTTTATTCGAACCGTCTTTTATCTCTTCTCTCAAATTGCTGCCCTCTCTCTCTTTCTTTTCTTTTTCCTCAAGCTCACTTTTTATCCCTCCCCTTGACTTTCCCATTGTTTCCTTTAATCTCTTCTGATCTTCAAACACTTGAGAAGGAGATAAAGGTGCAAGAGTAAATTTCCTGCCATTTAGTTCAAGCGAATATCTATTTTTTATCCCATCATGAAAAACATTCCTGTCATACTGCCAAGGACGGTCCGGTAGTATATGACAAGCTTGCATAGGCACTATGTCACAAAGAACATCATCCTCATATTTACCAATGTTAAATGAAATCATACACTGTTTATTTACCTTTAGTTCACCACTATCATTTAACCATTGGAGTCTATAGGGAGTAGGGTGTTTCATGCATGCAAGTCCCAGTTTTTCCACAAAGTATGAACTAACCACATTAGCACAACTACCACTATAAATGATCATAGAGCAAGTTTTTCCTTTTATCCCACACCTAGTATGGAATATATTCTCTCTTTGTGCTTCACTATTGCTTCCTAAATTGATAGTCATAATCTTCCTAACTACCCCAACCATTCCATCATTAGGTAGTTCTAAATCACCTTCATCATTCATATCTCCCTCCTCATCTCCCTCACTCTTTTCACTCTCATATCCTCCATCTTCTTTTAGAATGATGTTTCTTCTACTTGGACATTCATGCATCATATGTCCCCTTCCTTTACATTTATGACACTGAATAGAACTAGAAGGTGTAAAAGGTTTAGGGTTGAAGGTTTTACCTCCCTCTTTGTTCTCTAGTTTACCTTTTCCCTTGTCTTCTTGAGGCCGAGAAAAATTCTTCATCTCATGATTTGGCCATGGTTTCTTAGGCATGTTGCTTGTTCGACATCTCCATGAGCTAGTTTGCTTTCTTTTATTTTGATTTTCTACCTTTATACACAAATCAACTAACTCATCTATCGTTACATATTGTTGTAATTCAACTACATCAGCTATATCTTTATTTAAACCATTTAAAAACCTAGCCATTGTAGCCTCTTCTTCCTCCATACAATTAGCTTGGATCATAGCTATATCCATAGCCTTAAAGTACTCATCTACTGACATGGACCTTTGCTTCAATGTTTGAAGGCGTAGTTGTAGCTCTCTTTGAAAGTGTGATGGTACGAATCTCTTCCTCATCACCCTTTTAGCCTCAGTCCAAGTAGCAATTGGTGCTTGTCCTTCTTGCAATCGATCCCTATTAAGCTTTTTCCACCAAATAGAAGCATAATCAGAAAACTCAACAACAGCAAGTTTAACCTTCTTACCTTCAGAGTAGTTGTGACAATCAAAGATTGCTTCAACCTTTCTCTCCCAATCAAGATACAAGTCTGGATCCCTTGTTCCCTTGAAAGATGGCATCTGCATCTTTATATTACTTATATTATCATCCTCTATCCTACCTCTTTGTCCCCTCCTATCTCCTCTCACCCTATGAAAATCAATATCATTAAAATCATCAATAAAGTTTGCTTGATTTACAATAGGAGCATGGGGTACATTTCTTCTAGCAGGTGGCCTAACATTATTATCCCTCCTAAGTTCGGCTATTGTATCATTTTGATCCGCAATGGTATCCCTCATTTCTTGGAGTTGGAGATTCAGCCTTTCAAACCGTTGATGCATGGCTTGCAAGGTAAAATCATTCCTTGCTTTGATTTCAGCTTCTTGGAGAACCATTCGTTCATTATCACTACTTGTATGTGACATCTTTAAAAATTGTACCACACAAATTAGCTTCTTTTTTTTCTCTCGAAATAACCTTTGAACAAAGTACTTTATAGATTTATAGTTAAACCTAACTTGTATGTAGTTCTCAGTAGTAAAACTCAGATTTTTCTTTTGTTTTTGGGAACAATTAAAAGAAGAAAGAACCAAATCCTAGAACTTTTAGGCTCGGTTGAAACAAGACACGAACGAAAAGGAAATTATATAAATGTGCAGAATACAAAGAGTAAGAAAATCAAGGATCCCCTCTTCTTGTTTCCTTTGTTAATTTTTGGAAACACTTAGATACAAAAGATATATCCTGGAGAGCAAGCAATTGTATTTCTTCTTGTTTTAAATTGGATTTCGTTTTTTTTTTTTTTTTTTTTTTTTTTTTTTTTTTTTTTTTTTTTTTTTTTTTTTTTAGAATTATCAAGAACGAAATCTTGATAGAACCGCTCTGATACCACTTGATAACAACTAGGTCGGGAATCTAAACTAGAGTAAGAATTTGAGAAGTAAATGCGGAAGCAATAACAACAGGAATTGAACAACTAGAATTAAAGAGACGAAAATAAAGATATGGGAAAGATTCAAGGAAAGAATTCCGAGAACTTTCAAGAACGCAAGTTCTATAGTCTTGACAAGATCAAAGTAACAACGTCTTGATTTATGAAAGAAATCAAACGCCTTTACTTGAAAAGCAAATCAAAACAATAGATTCGGATCTTGACCAATTTACGAGTAACTTGAGACAACAATTAATACTAGTATTAATCGCCTTCTAAGAATACCACAAAGGAATCAAAGATATCACAAAAGAGAAGTAATCTTACTACCTTGAACTATCAACTAGTAAAGGTTGAAAGATAAATCTCAAAGCACAAGTAACAAAGGTTCAAAAGAACTCTCAAAGTATGATATACTCAATCAATAATAATCTGTCTTATGAAGGAGAAGAACACCCTATTTATAGGAGTACAAAGGCATAAAAATAACATTAAAAACTAGGTGGGGTGGTTGTAGTGGAAAACACAATTATTACAATGAGGTAGGTGGTTGCTAAAGTCTAAGAAAAGTCTTTGGGTAGGTGAGGGGCGGCCAAGACCCTTTGGGGCAGATTTGGGCCTTAAAACAACTAGTTTTGGGCCATTTGTTTGGACTCCAATTGGGCTACTCTTGTAACACCTCTTTCTGGAACTCTTTTAAGCTCATTTTGAGCCCATTTGGTGACTCCAAGGGCTGATTTGGGTAACCAAATCTTCCTCCTCTTGGACTTCAATTTGAGCAACCAAATAGTTGTAAAACTTTGACAAATCTTCTCCTTTGGGCATGAGCTCTTCCTCCATAGTTAGAAGCTTCTTTATTTACCATTGAAGTCCAGCAACCTTAGTTTGCAATTTCTTAGCTTGAGATCTTGTAAATGGCCTTCTTGGATCTTCCAAAACTCTATCCTTATCAGTGATGCTATCAATGACTATAATCGTATAAGTCCTATGACTATAATCGTATTAGTCAAATGGACTTATGTGGTTGTCGTAGGCCGATGCGTCCTAGTATATGAATATGACTAAAATCTTATTAGTCAAATGGACATATGTGGATGTCGTAGGCCGATGCGTCCTACAACAATCGTATTACATTACTCCCAATCTGTTATGACTACAATCGTATTACATTACTCTCAATATGTTATGACTACAATCGCATTAGTCAAATGGACTTATGTGGTTGTCGTAGGACGATGAGTCCTAGTATGAACGTATGACATTACTCCCAATACAATTTATAAACGGAAGGTCCTATTACTACGATCGTATTACATTACTATGACTACAATCGTATTAGTCAAATGGACTTATGTGGTTGTCGTAGGCCGATGCGTCCTACTACAATCGTATTACATTACTTCCAATCTGTTATGACTACAATCATATTAGTCAAATGGACTTATGTGGTTGTCGTAGGCCGATGAGTCCTACTACATGAATGAAATAATATTCATAGACGGTCAACTACTAAATAAAAACCACGATATATAAACGGAAGGTCGTATTACTACAATCGTATTAGGCAAATGGACTTATGTGGTTGTCGTAGGCCGATTCGTCCTACTACAATCGTATTACAATACTCCCAATCTGTTAAGACTACAATCGTATTAGTCCAATGGACTTATGTGGTTGTCGTAGGCCGATGCATCCTAGTATATGAATGAAAATGAATATGATTTTATTCATATACTAGGATGCATCGGCCTACGACAACCACATACTAGGACGCATCGGCGTACGACAATCACATAAGTCCATTTGACTAATACGATTGTAGTCATAACAGATTGGGAGTAATGTAATACGATTGTAGTAGGACGAATCGGCCTACGACAACCACATAAGTCCATTGGACTAATACGATTGTAGTCATTGGAACTTCCGTTTATATATCGTGGTTGTTATTTAGTAATTGACCATCTATGAATATTATTTAGTAATTGACCGCGAATGAATATGATTTCATTCATATACTAGGACGCATCGGCCTACGACAACCACATAATTCCATTTGACTAATAGGAATGTAATAATAGGACCTTCCATTTTATATATCGTGGTTGTTATTTAATAATTGACCGTCTATGAATATTTTTTTCATTCATATACTAAGACGCATCGGCCAACGACAACCACATAAGTCCATTTGACTAATACGATTGTAGTCATAACAGATTGGGAGTAATGTAATACGATTGTAGTAGGACGCATCAGCCTACGACAACCACATAAGTCCATTGGACTTATAACAACCACGATATAAACGGAAGTTCCTATGACTACAATCGTATTAGTCAAATGGACTTGTGTGATTGTCGTAGGCCGATGCGTCCTAGTATATGAATGAACGGAAGGTCCTATTACTACTGTCATGCCCCAAATCGAGGGACATGACCGGCGCCTGACCGGGTTGCCCCAGTCAAGCGGACCTGGGTGCCTTTCATTCCCACGTGTTACCCCTGTGTTAGTTGATTCTCGTTAACCAAATATCTTACTAACCATGAATGATTTCACAATAAACAAACAAAACGATACGGGTGATTCTTTAACAAGTTTGCAGTTTTTGCAACGCCCGATATAACATAATATATACGTAAGACTGGAGCCCTACAATTTACATGTCTACAGAGCCTCTAGGATACAAAAAGGGGAATACAATACTTGCCGGTAACAAGGCTCCGGCTATACCTTACAAAACCAAAATAAAATCTAAACAAAAGTGGCGTGAACCACACTGGGCCCCGAGGAAGAAAGGGGCTCACCAAAACTGGCAGTGGAAGGTGAAGGATACTACTGCCGATGAGCGGAAGTGCCTGCTACTGATCCACCTACAATCATAACATGAATGTAGCGTCCCCGGCAAGAAGGACGTCAGTACACTTGAATTGTACTGGTATGTATGGACAAACTTTGTACCAAGTAAACTCAAGCCGTTAAACAAGGATCACGATGAAAAGACAGCCAATAGATTACATCAAGAAATCAATTAAGCTAACTAACCGTGATTCCCACCTTTTACTCATTTCAGATAAGCCTCAACACAAGCACGTTCAAGGTCAACAAATAGAACAACAACCAATCAACCACATAAATTGCAAGTAGTCAAACATAGGGGCAATCAGTGCCCCCCAGGTTGCAAACTCTCCTGCTGTCTCCTTTCACAATTTCATATCAATAATTTTGTTTCAATTTCATTTGCGATTTCGATCGCTTTCCATCCTTATTACCTCGTCCACCCTTATTACCTCGGCCACCCTTATCACCCCAACCCACACCTTATTTCTTCATGTTGCGGCGCACAACCCGATCCCACCGTACAATTTTCAAACACAACAATCACAAATAGCAGATAAGGTACTACACACAATTACAAGTAGTTCAAATAAGCAACTTACACATTGGTTCATGTTCTCGATTACTTCTCAAGCCAATATCACAACCAAGTTACAAGTGTTTCCAAAAATCGAGGATGTTCATACTATTATGTTCAATAACTTACCACACCTCAAGTGTTTCGTTTCTTTTCCACAAGGTACCATATATGCCATCATAACCATTATTCATAATTCTTTTACCAAATTCAACTCTCATTTATCTTTCGGCTCAAATCTCATATTACATCACTCATAGTTCAACAACAACTTCAAGAATTTCACACAATTTGGCAATTTAACACAAACCAAACAAATTTCACACATATAGGCGATTTTACAAGAATCAAAAATAGCCATACATACCTGGTATCGGGTTTTCTTAACTTCCTACTTTATGCTTACCCAAGCTATCCTAGCTTTGCCGACCTTGTTTCGCAGATTCTTACACCTATTCACTCCTCTTTACTAAAAATCAAGTTCAAATAACCATGCATGAGTGCAAAAATCCATTTTCAAAAGGTATTTCATGCAACCCTCTTCTTACCCATTTTAAAACTGAAAATTAGAGGAAAAATAGTTAGGGTTTTTACCTTGTAAAGATTGGGGAAGTTGAATCTTGGCCCTTGAATCCTTTGGACTAAATGGTTGGAACAATCTTTGAAGATGAAGAACTTCTCTCTCTAAAACCCCTCTCTTCTCTCTCTAATTTTGGTAAGATGATATGATAAAATGAAGGAGAAAGGTGTTATATTAAAGAAGAGGTCGGGTCGAATTTTATAAAATTCCTGGGCCGGGTCAATTCTGCGGTCGCATCTGCGATCGCAGAATCAACATGCGTTCCGCATAGTGACCGCGGAATGGCCCCAAAATTTACACAAGTTCTGTTACGGAATGCAACCAAAATGCGGTCCGCATTCTTGATCTGCGGTCGCATAGTGCACCGCAGATTTGACACTCAAAAACCTTCGAGAATTTATGCGGTAGATCTGCGGTCCGTAGATCCATTCTGCGATCGCATATCGACCACATTCTCAACACCAATTTTTGCAAACCTACTGTTAAGCTCTGCGGCAAGAATGCGGTCCGCATAGCAGATCTGCGGTCGCATTCCTGACCGCATAATCGACACTTTTCTGGAAAATTGACTCTTTACATTTTTGAAACTTAAATCACTACCAAGGGTCCGAACCGCGGCGAGCAAGCTCGCTGCGAAGAATTCTACGCATTCCTAACACATTATTCGGACCATGGCACCACAGCTACTAGGTTTCATGCACAAAAATTTTACGGGGCCTTACATCCTCCCCCCTTAAGATCATTCGTCCTCGAATGAGGGTTTTGAAAATGAGTTGGTTTTGAAAGACATGATATTCAAACTATCAAAATTTTGACTAACTCATATATTTTAGAAAAATTTCGCCAGAGTTTCCTTTGTATTATGGACATATCCACCTGTCAGAGGGCCCCCGAAACACATTACCAAACAACAATACACAAATACAACACTTTCCACCACTCGTATGCACTTCCTTACCTCAACAAATGCACAT
This sequence comes from Nicotiana noctiflora, assembly GCA_032618575.1. Classification (NCBI taxonomy): domain Eukaryota; kingdom Viridiplantae; phylum Streptophyta; class Magnoliopsida; order Solanales; family Solanaceae; genus Nicotiana; species Nicotiana noctiflora. Next base: position 91,670 of record JASVEL010006992.1, read on the forward strand.
ATTCTACCACATTGTTACAATTGCACATAAACTAGTCACTTCAATGGATTCTTACCTTATTTAACCATCTTAATACACTATGTACACACAAACAAACCATTTCCAATCTACACTTACTATTAGTTGCTTATTTAACACGTGAATCTTTTATAAGACTTTCATTTATCAAGAAAGGTTCAAGTGACCCAAGGTAGCAACACATTTATCTCATTGCAAAATGGAGGAGACTTTACTAATACTAAGAGGGAAACAACTTGGACAAGATGACAGTTACTAGGAGTAGAAGGGTCACCTAATTTCTTCTAGGCTTGATCAAACAAATGGGGGTACTTTTCTTTCATCTCTTTTTCCGCTTCCCGTGTGGCCTCCTCAACTTGTTGACTTCGCCACAATACTTTAACAGAGGCAACTTCCTTATTTCTCAACTTACGGACTTGCCTATCAAGAATGGCAACTGGAACTTCTTCATATGACAAATCTTCATTAACCTCTATAGCTTGGACTAGCATGATGGTGGATGGATCTCCGATCACTTTCTTCAACATGGACACATGGAATACCGGCTGCACTGATGACATCTCAGGAGGCAACTCTAGCCTATAAGCAACTTGACCAATCCTTTGGATGATCCGATATGGCCCGATATACCTAAGACTCAATTTCCCTTTCTTTCCGAATCGCATGACTCCCTTCATAGGAGATACCCTCAAGAGCACCCAATCATCGACTTGAAACTCCAAGTCCCTTCGGCGAACGTCTGCATAGGATTTCTGGCGACTTTGTGCAGTTTTCATCCTTTCCTCAATAACCTTAACTTTTTCCATAGCTTCGTACACCATATCTGGCCCTAGTAATTTCGCTTCACCTACCTCAAACCACCCGATTGGCGACCTACACCTTCTCCCGTACAATGCCTCAAACGGGGCCATCTGAATGCTAGCATGATAGCTGTTATTATAAGCAAATTCTATCAGTGGCAAGTGTTCATCCCAATTACCTTTGAAGTCTAAGACGCAAGCCCGTAACATATCTTCAAGCGTCTGAATGGTCCGCTCGGCCTGACCATCGGTCTGCGGATGGAAAGTTGTGCTAAGATTCACCTGAGTTCCCAAACCTTGCTGAAACTTCTTCCAAAAGTTAGCTGTGAACCGCGATCCAAGATAATAGAAAGTGGAGTGCCATGAAGCCTTACTATCTCCTTGATATACATCTTTGCATATTGCTCCGCAGTATCAATGGACTTGACTGGCAGGAAGTGAGGTGATTTGGTGAGTCGATCCACTATCACCCATATTAAGTCGAACTTACGCTGAGTGTGAGGTAATCCCACCACGAAATCCATATTGATCATCTCCCATTTCCACCTTGGTATTTCTATAAGCTGAGTTAATCCACCGGGTCGTTGATGCTCGGCCTTCACTTGTTGACAGTTCGGACATTTAGCTACAAAGCTTGCTACATCCCTTTTCATACCGTTCCACCAATAAATCTCCTTGAGATCATGATACATTTTCGTGGAACCTGGGTGTACCGAATACCTGGAAATATGAGCCTTTGCCATCACTCTTTCCCGAAGCTCGTCCACCTCCGGAACACATAGTCTACCTTGACACCGCAATACACCATCTTCGCTGTTGAGTACAAATGCTGAAGTCTTGTCATTCATAACTGCTTCCTTTACCCGAACCAATGCTGGATCCATGAACTTTTTTTCCTTGATTTCCGCAACCAATGATGATTCTGCCCCATTATGCACCAAAACATTCCCCTCATCTGACGCCGAGATACGAACCCCCAAACTCTGGCTAATTGGTAAACCTCCCGAGCCAGGGGTCTCTGATCCACACCCAAATGAGCCAAACTACCCATGGATTTTCGACTAAGAGCGTCGGCTACCACATTTGCCTTCCCTGGATGGTACAATATGTTCATATCATAGTCCTTAAGCAATTCCAACCACCGCCGCTGCCTCAGATTCAGGTCCCTTCTGTTTGAACAAATACTGGAGGCTCTTGTGGTCGGAAAACACATCTACATGAACCCCATAAAGATAGTGTCGCCATATTTTCAAGGCAAACACAACAGCTGCAAGCTCCAAATCATGCGTCGGATAATTCTTCTCATGGTTCTTGAGTTGCCTGGAAGCATAAGTTATGACCTTTCCGCGCTGCATCAATACACATCCCAAACCGACTCTGGAGGCATCACAATAAACTACAAATCCCTCTGTGCCTTCTGGCAAGGCCAATACTGGTGCCGAGGTCAATCTTGACTTCAATTCTTGGAAACTTTTCTCACATGCATCGGACCACTGGAACTTAACTGCCTTCTGCGTCAGTTTTGTCAATGGGGAAGCGAGGGTTGAGAACCCCTCTACAAACCTCCGATAGTACCCTGCCAAACCCAAGAAGCTACGAATCTCTGTCGGGGTCGTGGGTCTAGGCCAATCTTTCACTGCCGCAATTTTCTGAGGATCCACCTGAATTCCCTCACTGGAAATAACATGCCCTAGAAAGGCTACGGACTCCAACCAAAACTCACATTTTGAGAACTTGGCATACAGTTGATGCTGAAGAAGGGTCTGCAATGCTGCTTTGAGGTGAATGGCACGATCTTCCCTGCTCCGAGAGTAGATGAGGATATCGTCAATGAATACAATCACAAAGGAATCTAGGAATGGCTTGAAAACCCGATTCATAAGGTCCATGAAAGCTGCTGGGGCGTTGGTTAGCCCAAAATACATAACCAAAAACTCGAAGCGACCATAACGAGTTCTGAAGGCGGTCTTAGGAATATCCTGCTCCCTGATTTTCAACTGGTGGTACCTAGACCGTAAATCGATCTTTGAAAAGAACTTCGCTCCCTGTAATTGGTCAAACAGATCATCCACTCGAGGCAAAGGATATTTATTCTTGATGGTGACTTTGTTGAGCTGCCGATAATCAATACACATTCGAAGTGACTCATCCTTCTTTTTGACAAAAAGAACCGGAGCACCCCATGGTGACACACTCGGTCGTATGAACCCTTTCTCTAATAAATCCCTCAGCTGCTCCTTTAACTCCTTTAACTCTGCCGGCGCCATCCTGTATGGTGGAATGGATATTGGCTGAGTATCTGGTAATACATCTATCCCAAAATCAATCTCCCTATCCGGCGGGATGCCTGGAAGCTCATCCGGAAACACTTCAGGAAATTCATTCACAATTGGCACGGACTCGAGGGTAGGCACCTCTGAGGTGGTGTCCATCACCCGAACCAAGTGATAGATACACCCCTTCTTAATCATCTTCGAAGCCTTAAGGTAGGAAATAAACCTACCCCTTGGCGCTACACAATTTCCTCTCCATTCAATAACTGGCTCATTGGGGAACTCGAGCCTCAAAACTCTCGTCCGACAGTCAAGCTTGGCAAAGCATGAATAGAGCCAATCCATCCCCATAATTACATCAAAATCAACCATCCCAAGCTCAATAAGATCGGCTGTGGTATCACGACCACTCACCGTAACAACACAATTTCTATAGACTCGTGAGGCTATAATAGAATCACCAACCGGAGTTGACACAGAGAACGGCTCATGAAGCTGTTCGAGTTCTATCCCAAAACTTGAAGCAATGAATGGAGTAACATAAGACAAGGAGAACCCCGGATCAATAAGGGCATAGCAATCAATAGTTTGAACAGACAGGATACCTGTAACAATATCTGGAGAAGCCTCGGCATTCTAGCGGCCACTCAATGCATAGAATCGGCTAGGTCCACCCCTAGCATGAGCTCCACCCCTAGCTGCACCATGCCCTGCTGATGCTGGAGTACGCGCTGATGATGTACCAGCTAAAGAACCGGATGATTGAACAGATCCCCTACCTATACCCTGACGGGGTGCACGGCAGTCCCGCTGAATATGACCTCTCACCTCGCACCCGAAGCATATCGGGATGTCAAGGTAGCAAGTCTCTGTATGAAATCTCCCACACTTGGGGCATGTAGGTCTCTCTTGCTGCTGGGACCTCACCCCAGGACGACCAGACTGACGAGACCTCCTGCTGTCTGAACCGGGTCTCGAGTAACTGCCCTACTGATGGCTGTGCATAGATGGCGGTGCACTTGCGGAGGACTGAGCATATGACTGGGATGGCCCTGATGACCCTTTCCCTGGAAGTGATCTCCCTGAATGACCCATTGATCGGGCCCTGCTGCTACTTTCTCTTTCTGCATGAATCTTCAATTTCCTGGCCTCTGTGGCCTGAGCAAACCCCACGATCCTTCCATAGTTCATATATGAGTGCAAAGCTACTGTGGCGGCCTCATTCACTACCAAAGGGCTAAGGCCCTGAACAAACCGTCAAACCCGGGCATCCATGGTCGACACTAAATGAGGAGCGTACTTGGACAACCTTACGAACTCTATGTGATACTCCCAAACACTCATACTGCCCTGTTTGAGGACCTCGAACTCCGTGGCACGGGCTGCCATCACCTCGGCAGGCAAGAAGTGGTCCATAAATGCATCTACGAACTCATCCCATCTGGCCGAAGGGCTCCCTTCCTCACGGGAATCCTCCCACATTTCGAACCATGAACGTGCCGCTCCCTTCGCCTGTAAGAGGCCAACTCTACCCCATCTATATCTGTAGCCTTCATCACTCTAAGGGTCTTGTATATCTCATCAAGGAATTCCTGTGGGTCAGCCTCTGGATCGGTACCTGAGAATTCTGGAGGGGCCAATCGCAAGAACTGGTGGACTCTGGAGCCGGAGGAATCTCCCTGTCCGCTGGAGGATGCAGGGGTATCATGGGATCTCTGGGCCTGGGCGGCCACTAACTGTGTTAACATATGAATGGCTCCCCTAAGATCCTCATTAGAGGCACCTAGAACCCGAAGCGGGAATTGTATCTGAGTCAGGAACACTGGCAGGAGGAATGGTGGCATCCTCTACCGCAGCTGGAATAGGGACACTTGAGTTTTGAACGGATGGCTCAGGCAAATTCGGGACTGGTGGGTCATTCTCTCCCATGGCATCGGGTACATGATTAACAGCCGCACTTGGGCCGCATTGGCCCCAAGGCCGAGTCTAGCCTTCTTCTTAGGCGCCATATTCTGAAAATTTGGGAACAAGGCGCGAATTAGACACAAATATTTCCACATTGCACTTTACCGCACGATATAGATTATCAAAGAAATAGGTATATTCCTAAATGCCCGTGTAGCCCACAACTTATCTGATGTGGCCGACAACACACCGATAAGAAGGGCACTACTAGACACGGCTCCGAGACATCCTAGGACACTTTAAAACCTGACTCTGATACCAAGTTTGTCACGCCCCAAATCGAGGGACATGATCGGCGCCTGACCGGGTTGCCCCAGTCAAGCGGACCTGGGTGCCTTTCATTCCCACGCGTTACCCTTGTGTTGGTTGTTTCTCATTAACCAAATATCTTACTAACCATGAATGATTTCACAATAAACAAACAAAACGATATGGGTGATTCATTAACAAGTTTGTAGTTTTTACAACGCCCGACATAACATAATATATACGTAAGACTGGAGCCCCACAGTTTACATGTCTACAGAGCCTCTAGGATACAAAAAGGGGAATACAATACTTGTCGGTAACAAGGCTCCGGCTATTCCTTACAAAACCAAAATGAAATCTAAACAAAAGTGGCGTGAACTACACAGGGCCCCGAGGAAGAAAAGGGCTCACCAAAACTGGCAGTGGAAGGTGAAGGATACTACTGTCGATGAGCGGAAGTGCCTGCTACTGATCCACCTACAATCGTAACACGAATGTAGCGTCCCCGGCAAAAGGGACGTCAGTACACTTGAATTGTACTGGTATGTATGGACAAACTTTATCCCAAGTAAACTCAAGCCGTTAAACAAGGATCACGATGACAAGACAGCCAATAGATTATATCAAGAAATCAATTAAGCTAACTAACCGTGATTCCCACCTTTTACTCATTTCAGATAAGACTCAACACAAGCACGTTCAAGGTCAATAAATAGAACAACAACGAATCAACCACATAAATTGCAAGTAGTCAAACATATGGGCAATCAGTGCCCCCCAGGTTGCAAACTCTCCTGCTGTCTCCTTTCACAATTTCATATCAATAATTTTGTTTCAATTTCATTTGCGATTTCGATCGTTTTCCATCCTTATTACCTCGTCCACCCTTATTACCTCGGCCACCCTTATCACCCCAACCCACACCTTATTTCTTCATGTTGCGGCGCGCAACCCGATCCCACCGTACGGTTTTCAAACACAACAATCACAAACAGCAGATAAGGTACTACACACAATTACAACAAGTTCAAATAAGCAACTTACACATTGGTTCATGTTCTCAATTATTTCTCAAGCCAATATCACAACCAAGTTACAATGTTTCCAAAAATCGAGGATGTTCATACTGTTATGTTCAATAACTTACCACACCTCAAGTGTTTCATTTCTTTTCCACAAGGTACCATATATACCATCATAACTATTATTCACAATTCTTTTACCAAATTCAACTCTCATTTATCTTTCGGCTCAAATCTCATATTACATCACTCATAGTTCAACAACAACTTCAAAAATTTCACACAATTTGGCAATTTAACACGAACCAAACAAATTTCACACATATAGGCGATTTTACAAGAATCAAAATTAGCCATACATACCTGGTATCGAGTTTTCTTCCTTTAACTTCCTACTTTATGCTTACCCAAGCTATCCCAGCTTTGCCGACCTTGTTTCGCATATTCTTACACCTATTCACTTCCTCTTTACTAAAAATAAAGTTCAAATAACAATGCATGAGTGCAAAAATCCATTTTCAAAAGGTATTACATGCAACCCTCTTCTTACCCATTTTAAAACTGAAAATTAGAGGAAAAATAGTTAGGGTTTTTACCTTGTAAAGATTGGGGAAGTTGAATCTTGGCCCTTGAATCCTTTAGACTAAATGGTTGGAACAATCTTTGAAGATGAAGAACTTCTCTCTATAAAACCCCTCTCTTCTCTCTCTAATTTTGGTAAGATGATATGATAAAATGAAGGAGAAAGGTGTTATATTAAAGAAGAGGTCGGGTCGAATTTTATAAAATTCCTGGGCCGGGTCAATTCTGCGGTCGCATCTCCGATCGCAGAATCAACATGCGGTCCGCATAGTGACCGCGGAATTGCCCCAAAATTTACACAAGTTCTGTTACGGAATGCGACTAAAATGCGGTCTGCATTCTTGATCTACGGTCGCATAGTGCACCGTAGATTTGACACTCAAAAACTTTCGAGAATTTATGCGGTACATCTGAGGTCCGCAGATCCATTCTACGATCGCACATCGACCGCATTCTCAACACCAATTTTTGCAAACCTACTGTTAAGCTCTGCGGCAAGAATGCGGTTCGAATAGCAGATCTGCGGTCGCATTCCTGACCGCAGAATCGACACTTTTCTGGAAAAATTGACTCTTTACATTTTTGAAACTTAAATCACTACCAAGGGTCCGAACCGCGGCGAGCTTGAAGAATTCTAAGCATTCCTAACACATTATTCGGACCATGGCACCACAGCTACTAGGTTTCATGCACAAAAATTTTACGGGGCCTTACATCCTCCAACCTTAAGATCATTTGTCCTCGAAAGAGGGTTTTGAAAATGAGTTGGTTTTGAAAGACATGATACGCAAACTATCAAAATTTTGACTAATTCTTATATTTTAGAAAAATTTCGCCAGAGTTTCCTTTGTATTATGGACATATCCACCTATCAGAGGGCCCCCGAAACACATTACCAAACAACAATACACAAATACAACATTTTCCACCACTCGTATGCACTTCCTTACCTCAACAAATGCACATATTCTACCACATTGTTACAATTGCACATAAACTAGTCACTTCAATGAATTCTTACCTTATTTAACCATCTTAATACACTATGTACACACAAACAAACCATTTCCAATCTACACTTACTATTAGTTGCTTATTTAACACGTGAATCTTTATAAGACTTTCAATTATCAAGAAAGGTTCAAGTGACCCAAGGTAGCAACACATTCCTAACACATTATTCGGACCATGGCACCAAAGCTACTAGGTTTCATGCACAAAAATTTTACGGGGCCTTACAACTACAATCGTATTACATTACTCCTAATCTGTTATGACTACAATCGTATTAGTCAAATGGACTTATGTGGTTGTCGTAGGCCGATGCGTCCTAGTATGAACGTATGACATTACTCCCAATACGATATATAAACGGAAGGTCCTATGACTACAATCGTATTAGTCCTATGACTACAATCGTATTAGTCAAATGGACTTATGTGGTTGTCGTAGGCCGATGCGTCCTAGTATATGAATATGACTACAATCGTATTAGTCAAATGGACTTATGCGATTGTCGTAGGCTGATGCGTCCTACTACAATTGTATTACATTACTCCCAATTTGTTATGACTATAATCGTATTACATTACTCCAAATCTGTTATGACTACAATCGCATTAGTCAAATGGACTTATGTGGTTGTCGTAAGCCGATGAGTCCTAGTATGAACATATGATATTACTACCAATACGATATATAACCGGAAGGTCCTATTACTAAAATCGTATTACATTACTATGACTTCAATCGTATTAGTCAAATGGACTTATGTGGTTGTCGTAGGCCTATGCGTCCTACTACAATTGTAGTAGGCCGATGCGTCCTACTACAATAGTATTACATTACTCCCAATCTATTATGACTACAATCGTATTAGTCATATGGACTTATGCGGTTGTTATAGGCCGATGCGTCTTAGTATATGAATTAAATAATATTCATAGATGGTCAATTACTAAATAACAACCACGATATATAAACGGAAGGTCATATTACTACAACCGTATTAGACAAATGGACTTATGTGGTTGTTGTAGGCCGATGCATCCTACTACAATCGTATTACATGACTCCTAATCTGTTATGACTACAATCGTATTAGTCAAATGGACTTATGTGGTTGTCGTAGGTCGATGCGTCCTAGTATGAACGTATGACATTACTCCCAGTACGATATATAAACGGAAGGTCCTATGACACCACAGCTACTAGGTTGGGGATTGTAGTCATAACAGATTGGGAGTCATGTAATACGATTGTAGTAGGATGCATCGGCCTAGGACAACCACATAAGTCCATTTGACTAATACGATTGTAGTAATAGGACCTTCCGTTTATATATCGTGGTTGTTATTTAGTAATTGACAATCTATGAATATTATTTCATTCATATACTAGGATGCATCGGTCTACGACAACCACATAAGTCCATTTGACTAATACAATTGTAGTCATAACAGATTGGGAGTAATGTAATACGGTTGTAGTAGGACGCATCGGCCTACGACAACCACATAAGTCCATTTGACTAATACGATTGTAGTCATAGGAACTTCCATTTATATATCGTGGTTGTTATTGAGTACTTGACCATCTATGAATATTATTTCATTCATATAATAGGACGCATCGGTCTACGACAACCACATAAGTCCATTTGACAAATAAGATTTTAGTAACAGCACCTTCCGTTTATATATCATGGTTGTTATTTAGTATTTGACCATCTATGAATATTATTTCATTCATATACTAGGACGCATCGGCCTACGACAACCACATAAGTCCATTTGACTAAAACGATTGTAGTCATAACAGATTGGGAGTAATGTAATACAATTGTAGTAGGACGCATCGGCCTACGACAACCTCATAAGTCCATTTGACTAATACGATTGTAGTTATAGGACCTTCCGTTTATATATCGTGGTGGTTATTTAGTAATTGACCGTGAATGAATATGATTTCATTCATATACTAGGACGCATCAGCCTACGACAACCACATAAGTACATTTGACTAATATGATTGTAGTCATAACAGATTGGGAGTAATGTAATACGATTGTAGTAGGACGCATCGACCTATGACAACCACATTAAGTCCATTTTACTAATACGATTGTAGTCATAACAGATTGGGAGTGATGTAATACGATTGTAGTAGGACGCATCGGCCTACGACAACCACATAAGTCCATTTGACTAATACGATTGTAGTCATAACAGATTAGGAGTAATGTAATATGATTGTAGTAGGACGCATCGGCCAACGACAACCACATACTAGGACTCATCGGCCTACGACAACCACATAAGTCCATTTGACTAATATGATTGTAGTCATAACATATTGGGAGTAATGTAATACGATTGTAGTCATAGGATACTCTGTTTATATATCGTATTGGGAGTAATGTCATACGTTCATACTAGGATGGTATGACATTTCACTAATACCATCGTAGTCATAACAGATTGGGAGTAATGTAATAATATTGTAGTCATAACATATTGGGAGTAATGTAATACGATTGTAGTAGGAAGCATCGGCCTACGACAACCACATAAGTTCTAGTATGAACATATTACATTACTCCCAATACGATTATATTCATAAGTCCATTTGACTATTACGATTGTAGTAATAGGACCTTCCATTTATATATCGTGGTTGTTATTTAGTAATAGACGATCTATTAATATGATTTCATTCATATACTAGGACGCATCGGCCTACGACAACCACATAAGTCCATTTGACTAATACGATTGTAGTCATAACAGATTGGGAGTAATGTCATACCATCTATGACTAATACGATTGTAGTCATAGGACCTTCCGTTTATATATCGTGGTTGTTATTTTGTAATTGGCCGTGAATGAAGATGATTTCATTCATATACTAGAACGCATCGGCCTACGACAACCACAAAAGTCCATTTGACTAATAGAATTTTAGTCATAACAGATTGGGAGCAATGTAATACGATTGTAGTAGGACGCATCGGCCTATGATAACGAGAAAGTCCATTTAACTAATACGATTGTAGTAATAAGACCTTCCGTTTATATATCATGGTTGTTATTTAGTAATTGACCATCAATGAATATTATTTCATTCATATACTAGGACGCATCGGCCTACGACAACCACATAAGTCCGTTTGATTAATACGATTGTAGTCATAACAGATTGGGAGTAATGTAATAAGATTGTAGTAGGACGCATCGGCCTACGACAGCCACACAAGTCCATTTAACTTATACTATTGTAGTCATAACAGATTGGGAGTAATATAATACGATTGTAGTAGGACGCATCGGCCTACGAGAACCACATAAGTCCATTTGACTAATACGATTTTAGTAATAGGACCTTCCGTTTATATATCGCGGTTGTTATTTAGTAATTGACCATCTATGAATATTAGTTCATTCATATACTAGGACGCATGGGCTTACGACAACCACATAAGTCCATTGGACTAATACGATTGTAGTCATAGGAACTTCCGCTTATATATCGCGGTTGTTATTTAGTAATTCACCATCTATGAATATTATTTCATTCATGTACTAGGACGCATTGGCCTACGACAACCACATAAGTCCATTGGACTAATACGATTGTAGTCATAACAGATTGGGAGTAAAGTAATACGATTGTAGTAGGACGCATCGGCCTACAACAACCACATAATAGGACGCATCGCCCTACGACAACCACATAAGTCTATTTGACTAATACGATTGTAGTCATAACAGATTGGGACTAATGTAATACAATTGTAGTATGACGCATCGGCCTATGACAACCACATAAGTTCATTTGACTAATACGATTGTAGTAATAGGACCTTCCGTTTATATATCATGGAAGTCCTTGTATGTGGTTGTCGTAGGCCAATGCGTCCTACTACAATCGTATTACATTACTCCTAATCTGTAATGAGAACAATTCTATTAGTCAAATGGACTTATGTGATTGTCGTAGGCCGATGCGTGCCACTACAATCATACTACATAACTCTCAATCTGTTATGCCTACAATCGTATTAGTCAAATGGACTTATGTGATTGTCGTAGGCCGATGAGTCCTAGTATATGAATGAAATCATAGTCACTCATGGTCAATTACTAAATAACAACCACGATATATAAACAGAAGTTCCTATGACTACAATCTTATTAGTCAAATGAACTTATGTGGTTGTCGTAGGCCGATGCGTCCTAGTATATGAATGAAATCATATTCATTCACGGTAAATTACTAAATAACAACCATGATATATAAACGGATGTTCCTATGACTACAATCATATTAGTCTAATGGACTTATGTGGTTGTCGTAGGCCGATGCATCCTAGTATATGAATGAAATAATATTCATAGATGACCAATTACTAAATAACAACCATGATATATAAACGAAAGTTCCTATGACTACAATCGTATTAGTCAAATTGACTTATGTGGTTATCGTAGGCCGATGTGTCCTAGTATATGAATGAAATAATATTCATAGATGGTCAATTACTAAATAAGAACCATGATATACAAATGGAAGGTCCTATTACTACAATCGTATTAGTCAAATGGACTTATGTGGTTGTCGTAAGCCGATGCGTCCTACTACAATCGTATCACTTTACTCCCAATCGTATATGACTACAATCGTATTGCATTACTCCCAATCGTATATGACTACAATTGTATTAGTCAAATGGACTTATGTGGTTGTCGTAGGCCGATGCGTCCAAGTATATGAATGAAATAATATACATAAATGGTCAATTACTATATAACAACCACGATATATAAACAGAAGGTCCTATTACTACAATCGTATAAGTCCAATGGACTTATGTGGTTGTCGTAGGCCGATGTATCCTACCAAAATCGTATTACATTACTCCCAATTTGTTATGACTACAATCGTATTAGTATAATGGACTTATGTAGTTGTCATAGGCCGATGCGTCCTAGTATATGAATGAAATAATATTCATAGATTGTCAATTACTAAATAACAACCATGATACATAAACGGAAGGTCCTATTACTACAATCGTATTAGTCCAATGGACTTATGTGGTTGTCGTAGGCCGATGCGTCCTAGTATATGAATGAAATAATATACATAGATGGTCAATTACTAAATAACAACCACGATATATAAGCGGAAGGTTCTATGACTATAATTGTATTAGTCAAATGGACTTATGTGGTTGTCGTAGGCCAATGCATCCTACTACAACCGTGTTACATTACTCCCAATCTGTTATGACTACAATCTTATTAGTCAAATGGACTTATGTGGTTGTCGTAGGCCGATGCGTCCTAGTAAATTAATGAAATAATATTCATAGATGGTCAATTACTGAATAACAACCACGATATATAAACGGAAGGTCCTATTACTACAATCGTATTAGTCAAATGGACTTATGTGGTTGGCATAGGCCGATGCGTCCTAGTATATAAATGAAATATTATACATAGATGGTAAATTACTAGATAACAACCACGATATATAAACGGAAGTTCCTATGACTACAATCGTATTAGTCAAATGGACTTATGTGGTTGTCGTAGGCCGACGCGTCCTAGTATATGAATGAAATAATATACATAGAAGGTCAATTACTAAATAACAACCACGATATATAAATAGAAGGTCCTATTACTACAATCGTATTAGTCCAATGGACTTATGTGGTTGTCGTTGGCCGATGCGTCCAACTATAATCGTATTACATTACTCCCAATCTGTTATGACTACAATCGTATTAGTCCAATGGACTTATGTGGTTGTCGTAGGTCGATGCGTCCTAGTATATGAATGAAATAATATTCATAGATGGTCAATTACTAAATAACAACCACGATATATAAACGGAAGGTCCTATCACTACAATCGTATTAGTCAAATGGACTTATGTGGTTGTCGTAGGCCGATGCGTCCTACTACAAACTTTTACATTACTCCCAATCGGTTATGATTACAATCGTATTAGTCAAATGGACTTATGTGGTTGTCGTAGGCCGATGCGTCCTAGTATATGAATTAAATCATATTCATTCACGGTCAATTACTAAATAACAACCACCATATATAAACGGAAGGTCCTATTACTACAATCGTATTAGTCAAATGGACTTATGTGGTTTTCGTAGGCCGATGCGTCCTTGTATATGAATGAAATAATATTCATAGACGGTCAATTACTAAATAACAACCACGATATATAAACGGAAAGTCCTATTACTACAATTGTATTAGTCAAATGGACTTATGTGGTTGTCGTAGGCCGATGCGTTCTACTACAATCGCATTACATTACTCCCAATCTGTTATGACTACAATCGTATTAGTCAAATGGACTTATGTGGTTGTCGTAGGCTGATGCGTCCTAGTATATGAATGAAATCATATTCATAGATGGTCAATTACTAAATAACAACCACGATATATAAACGGAAGGTCCTATTACTACAATCGTATTAGTCAAATGGACTTATGTGGTTGTCGATATGAATGAAATCATATTCATAGATGGTCAATTACTAAATAACAACCACGATATATAAACGGAAGGTCTTATTACTACAATCGTATTAGTCAAATGGACTTATGTGGTTGTCGTAGGCTGATGCGTCCTACTACAATCGTATTACGTTACTCCCAATCTGTTATGACTACAATCGTATTAGTCAAATAGACTTATGTGGTTGTCGTACGCCGATGTGCCCTAGTATATGAATGAAATCATATTCATTCACGGTCAATTACTAAATAATAACCACAATATATAAACGGAAATTCCTATTACTACAATCGTATTAGTCCAATGGAATTATGTGATTGTCATAGGCCGATGCATCTTAGTATATGAATGAAATAATATTCATAGACGGTCAATTACTAAATAACAACCACGATTGTCGTAGGCCGATGCGTCCTAGTATAAACGTATGACATTATTCCCAATCTGTTATGATTACAATCGTATTAGTCAAATGGACTACAACCACATACGATTATAGTAGTAGGACCTTCCGTTTATATATCGTGGTTGTTATTTAGTAATTGACCATCTATGAATATTATTTCATTCATATACTAGGACGCATTGGCCTGCGACAACCACATAAGTCCATTTGACTAATACGATTGTAGTCATAACAGATTGGGAGTAATGTAATTGTCACGACCCTAGTTCACCAATTGTGAACATGTCGTGATGGCACCCAGTCCCCAAGACTAGGTAAGCCTAACACGTTGCGGAATATATAAGTTATAAATACTTAAATAAGAAACAGCGGAAAAATAACATGAAAGATATGTAATCTGTGCCGCTCGGCACATACATCCGTCACACAATGAATAAAACACTACCAAGATCCGGAACCCCACGGTAACACAGACTAAAAGGGAAATACAACTGTGGCTCTATGTGTGAAGAGTATCTAACAACGAAATGAAGAACATGTCATGACGGCACTCAGTCCCTACGACTAGGTAAGCCTAACACATTGCGGAATATACAAGTTTATGAACATTAAATAAGAAATAGCGGAAAACGATATAAATAAGAATGTAATCTGTGCCGCTTGGCACATACACCCATCAAACACACTGTATAAACACCACCAAGACCCAGAATCCCACGGGTAACACAGACTAAGAGAAATACAACTGTGGCTCTATGTTTAAAGCGTATCTAAACAATGAGATGAAGGAAAAACATCTACTAGAACTATCAGAATAGAAGGATGGCCTCCGGATCCGCGGACGTAGCAGATCATACCTCGAGGTCTCCCAAGGTGCTGCTGAATCACCAAGTATGAGCTTGTCCTGATGTACCTGGATCTGCACAACAAAAGTGTGCAGAAGAGTAGCATGAGTACACCACGGCGGTACTTAGTAAGTGCCAAGCCTAACCTCGATGGAGTAGTGACGAGGAAGGTCAGGGCCCTATAGAGAGAAAACAATGACAAAAATGATAATAACAATAATAAGCACTTTAAACGATAATAATTCCGAATGACAACAATAAAATGATTACTGCAACCGTCTACAATTAACTAACAACAAATAACAAACTCAATTAATAAGTCCAGGACCTGTGGGAATTGAACCCACAGTCCCATTAACAGTACCCCTGTGGGAATTGAACCCACAGTCCCATTAACAGTACCCCTGGGTCTCCGGGAATCGAACCCGCAGCCCATGTCTCAATAATATATCAATAACTCGGGATCTCCGGGAATCGAACCCGCAGTCCCTACAAATAACTCGGGATCTCGGGAATCGAACCCGCAGTCCCTACAAATGACTCAGGATCTCGGGAATCGAACCCGCAGTCCCTACAAATAACTCAGGATCTCGGGAATCGAACCCGCAGTCCCTACAAATAACTCAGGATCTCGGGAATCGAACCCGCAGTCCCTACAAATATCACTTCGGGTCTTTGGGAATCGAACCCACAACCTTGGGATCTCCGGGAATTGAACCCGCAGTCCACCAACACATCAAATCAAGAAAACACACAGGGAGAGTATAATATATTTAATTACAACTTCACCGAAGCTAGTGCCAACTATTTATCAAGAAGTTCAAGTAAGTCAATTAGGCAATTAAACATGTTGAATCCTAGCTAATCATGCTTTTCTAACTAATACCAGGTAAAGTAACGCTCTTATCACCTAAGAGCAGGAATATCACTAATCGAACAATTCAAGTATGGTGTGTGTTACAACAACCAGCGCATGTACACGCCCGTCACCTCGCGTACAAGGCATTTAAACTATCACATAATATCCTAGGGGTGAAAGTTCCCCCACACGAGGTTAGACAAGCCACTTACCTCGACTCCGGTACAAAACCGCTATGAAACAACTCTCTTGCCACGAATGTCGGCCTCCACAGGTGTAGTATCTGATAAAAATCAATAGAATTATATCAAAATAGGTCAATTGGGCATTACCCAATCAAAACAACTCAAAATACACCAAAACCCACAAGTTGCCAAAACCCGACTTTTGGTACGCTTCTCGAAAAATTACGAAAGCTATATATTCAGGTTCCTTATCTCAACACGAGTCCGTGCATATAAAATTTATCAAAATCGAACTCCGTTTGCCCATTCAAATCAAAGATTTCTTAAAATTTAGGTCTAGGGCTCAAACCCTCCATTAATCCTTCATTAACAGTGAAATAATCATGGAGAAACATCAAAATAAAGTTCTTATATTTACCTCCTTGATGAGACGAGAACAACACCGCGAAAATCACCTCAATCGGAGCTCTAGAACTCAAGATATGCCCAAAATACTAAACTTCTCGGTTTTAAACACTAACCAGGCCTATTTTCGCTTTTGTGGATAAGTTTCGCATAGGCGGGACCGCTTTTGCAGTTCTATTTCCGCTTTTGCGGTTCCGCATCCGCGGTCAAATTCCGCTTCTGCGGTTCTGACAGACACCAGCACTTTTCCTCGGCACGGAAATGAGCATAACTTCCTCATACGATGTCCAAATTCGACAATTCTTTTTGCTATGGCTCCGAAATTATGATACGGATCTAATGGTTCAAACAAAACTGAATTTGGAGAAAATTTACCTAATATGGTACCCCTTTATGTTCAAAGAAGCAAAGGTTGAAACATCAAATAAGAGCGTGATCACAACCCGAAACACACCCGAGGCCCCGGGACCCCAATCAATCATACCAACCAACCCCAAAACACATTACGGACTTGCTCGAGGCCTCAAACCACATCAAACAACTCTAAAACCAAGAATTACACCCTGATTCAAACTTTATGAACTTTGAAGTTTCCAACTTCTATTTCCGATGTTGAAACCTATCAAATCGCATCCGATTGACTTCAAATTTTGCACACACGTCCAAAATGATATATCGAAGCTACAGAAACTTTCGGAATTCCATTCCGACCCTCGGATCAAAATCTCACCTATCAACCGAAATTCGCCAAAATACTAACTTTGCCAATTCAAGCTTAATTCTACACCGATCATCACAAAAATATTCCGGACACACTCCTAAGTCCCAAATCACCTAACGAAGCTATCCGAACCATATGATTTGCATTTTGAGTCCGATATCAAAATTTCCACTTCCGGTCAAATTTTCTCAAAAACCTTCAATTTTCTATCTTTAGCCAAACGACTCCAAAATGACCCACGGACCTCCGAATTCACTTCCGATCGCGCTCCCAAATCCAGAATAACCATACGGAGCTACTCCCGGTCTCGGAATCCCAAACGGACATAAATAACACTAAAATGCATTTTAAGCCAAATTGATGCAATTTCTTCTAAAATGCTATCTTCCATAATATGCGCCAAAACGCTCCCGGGTTATCCAAAACCCGATCTAGGCATACGCCCAAGTCCGAAATCATCATATGAATCTGTTGGAACCTTCAAATCTCAATTCCGAGGTCGTATACTCAAAATTCCAATCCTAGTTCATTTCTTCAATTTTAAGCTTTGGAAATGAGAATTTTCATTTAAATTTGACTCCAAACTTCTTGAATTTTAATTCCGACCATACACACAAGTCAATATACTTGAGATGAAGTTTCTCATGGCCTCAAACTGCTGAATGACGCGCCGTATCTCAAAACGACCGGTTGGGTCGTTACATTCTCCCCCACTTAAACATACGTTCGTCCTCGAACGTGCTGAGAACTACACTGAAGTAGTCTGAAATCACCGGTTTAACATCTCATGCAACTTCCTGTGCTTCCACAACTCATTTGAGCACATTAGCTCGATAACTCTATAGATATACTCCTTTATTCGAGTAAATAAGCCATTAGACCCAATTCCAACATCCGGAATTTCCTGCCTAGCATGTTTCCATCATACGACCACAATATCATTCTTCACACGTTGTACCCATACATGATTGCATAACTTTGTTGAATTCACACTTTGCATCACTTTACTCATGGGACCACAATAATATTCTTTAAATATAATAGTCGAAATTCCACAAATCTGATGCTCTCATTGCATCTCATGACCTACATGGGTCTTGCTCTAGCTTTTACAACACCGATACGACGGAAGAGATGTGCAAGAATTCATATTTAGTTGCCAAGTCAACAAATCATTCAGTCTATACTTCTAACAAGATCCATTACCTTGTCCTAAACCAGAGAATGTTATTTTTCTCTATAATATACTTCATATAATCAGTTTGCACTGACCCCAAATCCCATAACCTCATCTCACCCAGTACGAACTGCTCAGGCGATAAGCCACCTCAGACATAATCAAAAGTCCTACAAGATGACACAATGTGCCAGTAGGCTACTAATTCGTATGTAATACAAAAGGAAGGCGAACACTAGAGAGAACTATTCAACTCTCACACTAACATAGACTTCCTCAGAAAAATAGGAAACAGAACACATAAAAGCAATTATGGACACTGAAATAAACATCACACTATTGCGGCGTGCAACCCGATCCCAACAATATACCCATGGCGGCGTGCCACCCGATCCAAACAATATAACCATGGCGGCGTGCCACACGATCCAAACAATATAACCATGGTGGCGTGCCACCCGATCCCTGTATAAAACTCACACAAGGAGCCATACGTCGAGCTGAATGGCTCGTCACATCAAAATACTGAATATCGATCATAAGCATACTAAGGTGCATAATATCAGACACAATGAAACATATAGCGCTATAGGCTACAAACTCAAGCACAACTGAGGTGCGATATAAGATCTGAGTCTCAAGAGCCATCATGTTCATATAACATCACCGATGAGCGGAACCCCAACACATAAGGAACTTACCAAGCCGTCTCACACCCATACGGTATAATATATCTTTACATGAATTAACTAACCGCGAAAATAAGACCGCGACTATCCCTCCATAAAGGGCGCATTGCTGGAAGAAACATAACTGGCCTGATGCAAGGCTCACTTCCACATTTAAATCTATCCACCGACCTTAAGTCTATCCCGGTCGTGCCAAGCTAAGTCAATAATATTTCACAGGTCTATAACCCAATAAGCAGAGTGCCCTCCAACATAAATTCTCAATTGAATGATATCACCAAAATCCGTATACTTGGTTTAAATTTCTAACCAATCAAGTGACTACAAGTCACACCTATACAATCTTCTTGTGGGTCAAGCTCCCACTATCTTCCGAATAATTAAACGGGCCTGCACATTCAACCCACCGGCTGCACTAACACTGAAAAGCGATCAGGAGTCCCTAACCGGGATGCAAAGCCTTTCTCACAGGACACCGACCTCAAATGATACCGATGTTAATACCCATCTTACTCAAAACACTGAAACTCCTTTCCTGCTCATCCGAGCTCTTTATATCACATTTATTGACCAAACTGTGACCTTGGTCCTTACTTCAAATTTCATACTACTCACTGCACCCCACGTGCCGATATACGATACACACAATTTCCATCATAGCTCTAGAACTGACAATAGGCTAATACTTCATCACATAAGACCTTCCATTTAACTCACTACAGGAGAGCTATAACAACATACGGCGAATTCTCATAGCCATCGAATATGCCAATATCTGTAAGGCCCCGTAAAATTTTTGTGCATAAAACCTAGTAGATGTGGTGTCATGGTCCGAATGATGTGTTAGGAATGCGTAGAATTCTTCGCGGCGAGCTTGCGAGCCGCGGTTCGGACCCTTGGTAGTAATTTAAGTTTCAAAAATGTAGAGAAATAATTTTTCCGAAAAAGTGTCAAATGTGCGGTCAAGAATGCGACCGCAAACCTGACATGCGGACCGCATTCTGACCGCAAATCGTTCCAGAGAGTTGCCCAAATCCGTGTCAAATGTGCGGTCGATATGTGATCGCATGTCAATCTGCGGTGCATTTTGCGACCGCATATCAGACATGCGGTCCGCATAGTGACCGCATTCCTTAACAGAAACTGCTCAACTTTGAGGCCATTCTGCGGTCACTTTGCGGACCGCATGTGGGTTCTGCGGTCGCATAGTGACCGCATATTCGACCCCGGCCCAGATTTTGTGACATTTTGACCCGATCTCTTCTTTAATATAACACACTTCTTCTTCATTTTATCATATTATCTTACCAAAAATTAGAGAGAGAAGAGAGGGTTTTTAGAGAGAGAAGTTCTTCATCTTCAAGGATTGTTTCAACTACTTAATTCCAAGGGATTCTAGGGCAAGGATTCAACTTCCCCAATATTTTCAAGGTAAAAACCCTAACTATTTTCTTTGATTTTCAGTTTTAATTGGGTAAAGAGAGGTTTTCATATAATAGCTTTTAAAAAGAGAATTTTTACACTCATGCATGATTATTTAACTTGATTTCTAGTAAAAAGAAGTGAGTAGAAGTAAGAGTCTTCAAGAACAAGGTTGGCAAGAGTAGGATATCTTGGGTAATCATAAAGTAGGAAGAAAACTCATCACCAGGTATGTATGGCTAATTTTGATTCTTGTGAAATCGCCCTTATGTGTAAAATTGTTTGGCATGTGTTGATTTGAGAAATTGTATGTGATTAATTGATGTTGTTGTTGGATATTCAAAGTTGTTGTTGAACTATGAGTGTTGTGGTAAGAAATATGAACCGAAAGGTAAATGAGAGTTGAATTGGGTAAAGAATTTGTGAATAATGATTATGATGGCCTATATGGCACCTTGTGGAAAAGAAATCGAAACACTTGAGAATTGGTTTATTGTGGAAAGAAATGAAACACTTGAATTATGGAAAATTGCTGAATATACATGTGTGAATATTCTTGAATGTGGAAACATTGTAACTTGGTTGTGATATTGGCTTGAGAAGTAATTGAGAACATGAAACAATGTGCAAGTTGCTTATTTGAACTTGTTGAAATTGTGTGTAGTACCTTATCCGCTGTTTGAAATTGTTGTGTTTTCAACTGTAAGGCGGGGTCGTGTTGCGCGCCGCAACGTGGTGAAATAAGGTGTGGGTTGGGGTGATAAGGGTGGCCGAGGTAATAAGGGTGGTCGGGGGCAATAAGGATGGAAAGCGATCGAAATCGCTATTGAAAATTGATACATAAATCAATAATGTGAAATTGTGAAAGGAGACAACAGGAGAGTTTGCAACCTGGGGAGCACTGATTGCTCCTATGTTTGACTACTTGCAATTTATGTTGTTGATTGGTCGTTGTTCCATTTGTGACCTTGAATGTGCTTGTGTTGAGGCTTATCCGAAATGAGTAAAAGGTTGGGAACATGGTTAGTTAGCTTAATTGATTTCTTGATGTAATCTATTGGCTGTCTTAACACGGTGATCCTTGTTTAATGGCTTGAGTTTACTTGGGACAAAGTTTGTCCATACATACCAGTACAATTCAAGTGTACTGACGTCCCTTTTGCCGGGGGCGCTACATTCGTGTCATGATTGTAGGTGGATCAGTAGCAGGCACTTCAGCTCATCGGCAGTAGTATCCTTCTCCTTCCACCGCCCGTTTTGGTGAGCCCCTTTCTTCCTCGGGGCCTTGTGTGGTTCATGCCACTCGGTTTAGATTTCATTTTGGTTTTGTAAGGTATAGCCGGAGCCTTGTTACCGGCAAGTATTGTATTTCCCTTTTGTATCCTAGAGGCTCCGTAGACATGTAAACCGTGGGATTGTGGCCTATGTATATGTATGGGGCGTTGTAAATATAAATTATGAACTTGTTAGTAAATAAATCACATGGTTATGTTTATGCATTGTGAAATCAGTCATTGTTGGTAAGATATTTTGGTTAATGAGTAACAGTCAACACAGGGGTAACGCGTGGGAATGGAAGGCACCCAGGTCCGCTTGACTGGGGCAACCCGGTCAGGCGCCGGTCATGTCCCTCGATTTGGGGCGTGACAAACTTGGTATCAGAGCATATGGTTTTTAAAGTGTCCTAGGATGTCTCGGAGCCGTGTCTAGTAGTGCCCTTCTTATAGGTGTGTTGTCGACCACATCATATAAGTAGGGGGCTGCACGGACATTTAGGAATATTACCCTTCTTCATCACTCCAAATCGTGCGATAAAGCTTGACTATAAGATTGTTTTGTAACCCGTGCGTTGAGATTCAAGGTAAGTTTAAATGCTCTTTCGTCTATTTTATGTAGTGTTGTCATATGTCATGACCAATGGGAAAAGACATGGGTGTTATGGAGATAGCACATGTATCTTGTTGAATAAACTGTATGAATATATATAGTATAAGTACATAGTACTACAAGTATACTTTATTTGGGGAAAGGATTAGAAGTGATTACCCGCACGAAGAGGCATTGATTTGATAATTGATATGTAAGCTTAAATAGCAAGCATGGTTAGTGTAAGAAGTATATAATTGATCGTAAGGTGTGAAAGAATATTGGTTATATATAAGCATGTGATATATGAGAGAATGACTAAGAGATTAATGGGGAGAATGTAAGTCTCTCATATGAGGTAAAAAGTTATGAAATGAGACTCAATTGGACCCTAGGTGAGAAGACCCTTGTCTTACGAACGTTATAAGGACCCAGAAATGTACGAAGTTGCGTTACACTCATAAAGGATATGCGTGGGGACTTGGAATCCCATACCTACGTGGCTGAATAGGAGAAGGGAACTTATGAGATCAATACTATGGTGACTTAAATTTTCCTAATAGTCGAGTATGCATATAAGAGGGATAGATATATGAGGCATATGTCCCTAAAGTTTCTAAACTCAAGACTTGTGTCAAGATCCAGGACATTTTCCCCATGTGGGAGAGGGAGGACCACCGTGAGGCCACTTAAATACAATGAAACAAGAGCGAGACCATGTAGCTATGATATTTGAATATTTTGGTGAAGACATGTGTGGTCTAGAAAAGAGATTAAGGAATGTAAATTCTTCACGCATGGCAATGTGACTGATGGGGTCAACGATTCTAGAAAATAAGAGTATGTTTGTAAAGAGACTTTTACTTGTCATAAGGTCGGGAGAAATGGGACCCAAGGAGGTACCATATGTCAAATGTGAACGATTGTGAGTTCCTAGAATGGGCTAATCATAGATTTGTGATTTAAACAAAGTTTCGGGATACTAAGAAAGCCAAAACGAGTGGGAGAAATGAATGTGTTGCCACGACAACCCAAGATGGTAATTGGGGCTCTGATAGAGAGCCTCTAAAGAGCCTTACAAATAGATAAGTGTTAAATGATGTTCAGACGAACACTCCTTGCTACATATGTCCCAATAAGAGTTAAGAGGTGAGCCGGATGGAATACCTAAGGTAAGAGACCACGTAATATATGGAAGAGTGCGTGGCTATTCACTAACTAGGAAGAATGGGGTGAGAAGAAATGGGGAGAAAACCTTTAAATTGAGATGGTCATGGTCATTTAAAACAACTTTTGCATCAGAATGGTGGACTCACCTAAAGCACAAGTGTTAATAAAAGTTATAAGGGATTAACCGCAATGCAACCGACTTGGATGACACTGAATATCAACTAAAGGGGTCTAGAGATAGTTCATGTCTACACACAATGGGAAGCGAGGTTATCGTTGGTGAGGTTGTGGTACTGTAAAATGATTAAACAAGACATAATGATTTTTCAAGTTCACAGGAGGCGGACAAATGTGTGGAAAAATAAAGCTATTAATTATGCACTATCCGCAAAAAAAAAAGATGGGAATGAAAGGTTCGGAATGGATTGAAAGAGGATGAAAACTCGTGACAGACTAGACGTGTTTGGCATGATAACTCTTAAGCGGCAATATCAGGGAACTTTATTGGTAACTATAACATGGGGAATAAGGCGAGTTACTCATCCGAGATAGAATCAAGTGGACTAAGCCTTACACTTAAGAGTGAAACCAAAAGTTGTTGTTGAAGTATTGAGGAGGATTTAAAGTTTCAGTAGAATACCCTTCTCGGGATAGTGACCCTTCGTAAGTCATATGCATATAAAGGTTGTTGATATACGTTTTGAGAGGTGTTTAACCGTAATGAGGGATGGTAGGAAATTTCACAGGGGAAGTAGTGCAGTTTCTTAAAGTCTATAATGCACATATGGGGAGAAAGAGGTTGGTTAAGAAAAGTTAGAGCACAATGCTACTTTACATTCGATACAATGCCGTGCAAGTTAGTGTTATTCGGGGTATATGTGCAAAGTTAGCCAGTGCTATTCATTTGAGACAGGAGGTCATATGAGAAAACTCATTCAGCAATGCCTTGGGTTAAGAATTATGAAGAGTTAGTAGCAATTGTTCACATGGGGTCGTAACCACATCAAGGAAATTATAGTAGAACTAAATTCGTGGAAGGTCTTATGTAAGAGGGATATAATAAAGATGTTCCGCTAATGATGTAAAGTGTTAAGGTGATAGTTATGCCTCCAGGGTTGGTTTGGGGTGTGTGTTGATGCAACACAGAAAGGTTATAGCGTATGCTTCGAGATAACTCAAAAAAAAATCACGAGAAGAATTATCCGACACATGATTTGGAGCTCGCGGCAGTTGTGTTTGCTTTGAAATATGGCGGCACTATCTTTATGGAGTTTATGTAGATGTGTTTTCAGACCCCAAGAGCCTCCAGTATTTGTTCAAGCAGAAGGAGCTAAATCTAAGACAGCGGCGGTGGTTAGAATTGCTCAAGGGCTATGATATGAACATATTGTACCATCCAGGGAAGGCAAATGTGGTAGCCGATGCTCTTAGTCGGAGATCCATGGGTAGTTTGGCTCATTTGGGTATGTATCGGAGACCCCAGTCTCGAGAGGTTTACCAATTAGCCAGTTTGGGGGTTCGTATCTCAACGTCAGACGAGGGGGATATTTTTGTGCATAATGGAGCAGAATCATCATTGGTCGCGGAAATCAAGGAAAAACAGTCCATGGATCCAGCATTAGTTCGGGTAAAGGAAGTAGTTATGAATGACAAGACCTCGGCATTTGTACTCAGCAGTGAAGATGGTGTAATGCGGTGTCAAGACAGACTATGTGTTCCGGACGTGAACGAACTTCGGGAAAGGGTAATGGCAGAGGCACATATTTCCAGATATTTTGTACAATTAGGTTCCACGAAAATGTATCATGACCTTAAGGAGATTTATTGGTGGAACGGTATGAAAAGGGATATAGAAAACTTTGTAGCTAAATGTCCGAACTGTCAACAAGTGAAGGCCGAGCATCAACGGCCCGGTGGATTAACTCAGATTATAGGAATACCAAGGTGGAAATAGGAGATGATCAATATGGATTTCGTGGTGGGCTTACCTCGCACACATCATAAGTTCGATTCAATATGGGTGATAGTAGATCGACTCACCAAATCAGCTCACTTCCTGCCTGTCAAGTCCACTGATACTGCGGAGCAATATGCAAGATTGTACATCAAGGAGATAGTAAAACTTCATGGCACTCCACTTTATATCATCTCAGATCGTGGGGCTCAGTTCACAGCTAACTTTTGGAAGAAGTTTCAGCAAGGTTTGGGAACTCAGGTGAATCTCAGCACAGCTTTCCATCCACAGACCGATGGACAGGCCGAGCGGACCATTCAGACGCTTGAAGATATGTTGCGGGCTTGTGTCTTAGATTTTAAAGGTAATTGGGATGAACACTTGCCACTGATAGAATTTGCTTACAATAACAGCTATCATGCTAGCATTCAAATGGCCCCGTTTGAGGCATTGTATGGGAGAAGATGTAGATTGCCAATCGGGTGGTTTGAGGTAGGTGAAGCGGAATTGCTAGGGCCAGATATGGTGTACGAAGCTATGGAAAAGGTCAAGGTTATTCAAGAGAGAATGAAAACAGCACAGAGTCGTCAACAGTACTATGCAGACGTTCGTCGAAGGGATTTGGAGTTTCAAGTCGATGATTGGGTGTTCTTGAGGGTATCTCCTATGAAGGGAGTCATGCGATTCGGAAAGAAAGGGAAATTGAGTCCTAGGTATGTTGGTCCATATCGGATCGTTCAAAGGATTGGTCAAGTTGCTTATAGGCTAGAATTGCCTCTTGAGATGTCATCAGTGCACTCGGTATTCCATGTGTCCATGTTGAAGAAAGTGATTGGAAATCCATCCGCAATCATGTCAGTCGAGGCTATTGAGGATAATGAAGATTTGTCATATGAAGATGTTCCAGTTGCCATTCTTGATAGGCAAGTCCGTAAGTTAAGAAATAAGGAAGTTGCCTCTGTTAAAGTATTCTGGCGAAGTCAACAAGTTGAGGAGGCCACATGGGAAGCAGAAAAAGAGATGAAGGAAAAGTACCCCCATTTGTTCGATCAAGCCTAGAAGAAATTAGGTGACCCTCCTACTCCTAGTAACTGTCATCTTGCCTAAGTTGTTTCCCTCTCAGTATTAGTAAAGTCTCCTTCATTTTGTAATGAATTTAATGTGTTGTCGCATTTGGGTCATTTGAACCGTTCTTGATAAATGAAAGCCTTATAAAGATTTACGTGTTTAATAAGCAACTAATAGTAAGTGTAGATTGGTAATGATTTGTTAAGTGTACATGGTGTGTTAAAATGGTTAAATAAGGTAAGAATTCATTGAAGTGACTAGTTTATGTGCAATTGTAACAATGTGATAGAATATGTGCATTCGTTGAGGTAAGAAAGTGTATACAAGTTGTGAAAAGTGTTGTAATTGTATATTGTTATTTGGTAATGTGTTTCGGGGGCCCTCTGACAGGTGGATATGTCCATAATGCAAAGGAAACTCTGGCGAAATTTTTCTAAAATATAAGTGTTAGTCAAAATTTTGATAGCTTGCATATCATGTCTTTCAAAACTCATTTATTTCAAAATCCTCATTCGAGGACGAATGATCTTAAGGGGGAGGATGTAAGGCCCCGTAAAATTTTTGTGCATAAAACCTAGTAGATGTGGTGTCATGGTCCGAATGATGTGTTAGGAATGCGTAGAATTCTTCGCGGCGAGCTTGCGAGCCGCGGTTCGGACCCTTGGTAGTAATTTAAGTTTCAAAAATGTAGAGAAATAATTTTTCCGAAAAAGTGTCAAATGTGCGGTCAAGAATGCGACCGCAAACCTGACATGCGGACCGCATTCTGACCGCAAATCGTTCCAGAGAGTTGCCCAAATCCGTGTCAAATGTGCGGTCGATATGTGATCGCATGTCAATCTGCGGTGCATTTTGCGACCGCATATCAGACATGCGGTCCGCATAGTGACCGCATTCCTTAACAGAAACTGCTCAACTTTGAGGCCATTCTGCGGTCACTTTGCGGACCGCATGTGGGTTCTGCGGTCGCATAGTGACCGCATATTCGACCCCGGCCCAGATTTTGTGACATTTTGACCCGATCTCTTCTTTAATATAACACACTTCTTCTTCATTTTATCATATTATCTTACCAAAAATTAGAGAGAGAAGAGAGGGTTTTTAGAGAGAGAAGTTCTTCATCTTCAAGGATTGTTTCAACTACTTAATTCCAAGGGATTCTAGGGCAAGGATTCAACTTCCCCAATATTTTCAAGGTAAAAACCCTAACTATTTTCTTTGATTTTCAGTTTTAATTGGGTAAAGAGAGGTTTTCATATAATAGCTTTTAAAAAGAGAATTTTTACACTCATGCATGATTATTTAACTTGATTTCTAGTAAAAAGAAGTGAGTAGAAGTAAGAGTCTTCAAGAACAAGGTTGGCAAGAGTAGGATATCTTGGGTAATCATAAAGTAGGAAGAAAACTCATCACCAGGTATGTATGGCTAATTTTGATTCTTGTGAAATCGCCCTTATGTGTAAAATTGTTTGGCATGTGTTGATTTGAGAAATTGTATGTGATTAATTGATGTTGTTGTTGGATATTCAAAGTTGTTGTTGAACTATGAGTGTTGTGGTAAGAAATATGAACCGAAAGGTAAATGAGAGTTGAATTGGGTAAAGAATTTGTGAATAATGATTATGATGGCCTATATGGCACCTTGTGGAAAAGAAATCGAAACACTTGAGAATTGGTTTATTGTGGAAAGAAATGAAACACTTGAATTATGGAAAATTGCTGAATATACATGTGTGAATATTCTTGAATGTGGAAACATTGTAACTTGGTTGTGATATTGGCTTGAGAAGTAATTGAGAACATGAAACAATGTGCAAGTTGCTTATTTGAACTTGTTGAAATTGTGTGTAGTACCTTATCTGCTGTTTGAAATTGTTGTGTTTTCAACTGTAAGGCGGGGTCGTGTCGCGCGCCGCGACGTGGTGAAATAAGGTGTGGGTTGGGGTGATAAGGGTGGCCGAGGTAATAAGGGTGGTCAGGGGCAATAAGGATGGAAAGCGATCGAAATCGCTATTGAAAATTGATACATAAATCAATAATGTGAAATTGTGAAAGGAGACAGCAGGAGAGTTTGCAACCTGGGGAGTACTGATTGCTCCTATGTTTGACTACTTGCAATTTATGTTGTTGATTGGTCGTTGTTCCATTTGTGACCTTGAATGTGCTTGTGTTGAGGCTTATCCGAAATGAGTAAAAGGTTGGGAACATGGTTAGTTAGCTTAATTGATTTCTTGATGTAATCTATTGGCTGTCTTAACACGGTGATCCTTGTTTAATGGCTTGAGTTTACTTGGGACAAAGTTTGTCCATACATACCAGTACAATTCAAGTGTACCGACGTCCCTTTTGCCGGGGGCGCTACATTCGTGTCATGATTGTAGGTGGATCAGTAGCAGGCACTTCAGCTCATCGGCAGTAGTATCCTTCTCCTTCCACCGCCCGTTTTGGTGAGCCCCTTTCTTCCTCGGGGCCTTGTGTGGTTCATGCCACTCGGTTTAGATTTCATTTTGGTTTTGTAAGATATAGCCGGAGCCTTGTTACCGGCAAGTATTGTATTTCCCTTTTGTATCCTAGAGGCTCCGTAGACATGTAAACTGTGGGATTGTGGCCTATATATATGTATGGGGCGTTGTAAATATAAATTATGAACTTGTTAGTAAATAAATCACATGGTTATGTTTATGCATTGTGAAATCAGTCATTGTTGGTAAGATATTTTGGTTAATGAGTAACAGTCAACACAGGGGTAACGCGTGGGAATGGAAGGCTCCCAGGTCCGCTTGACTGGGGCAACCCGGTCAGGCGCCGGTCATGTCCCTCGATTTGGGGCGTGACAATATCTAAGTAGTGGTCCAAGACACCATAACCCTTTCCAAGATCTGCCTACTCATAACAGACCCTAACAGAAGAATACTTCAGAATAACACCAATCACAGCGGCCGACAAGCCTCAAATGCACCGTCACAAATCACATGCATAACTCGATCACGCTGCATGAACCGATCACTGACACCAATATGCCAACTCAACTATGGCTAATCAATCTACTTCCTTCCAATTTATCCTTGATTGCCTTAGAAATATTAATATCTCCCTTCAATACCTAACTTATTCCAACCGCACTCACCCCAAGTGACCTTAAATCATGAGGCCACGCTATCTCAAGAACGACGACCATTTCATGTCTCTCAAATACTACACCACAAGTCAAAACATCATAGATCGTTTTTTGCCTTTCTTCATAAGTTGCTTCAAAAGCTTGAGCCTTAACTGTACTTATAGACTCAGAATTATCAGGCACCACACTTTACCTATTGAATTCACTAGGACCGCTATTGAGAACCATCCGGTTCTAACTTGCCCCAGTACGCAACCAACTCTACTGAATTTCTTTATAACATATGAGTACCCTCTCGATAAAGCACCCAGCGGAATCACTTCCCGCGAAGCCTGCACCTATACGAGGCATAAATCATGAATTTTCCCTCAAGTTTGAACATGAGCCAGTAAGGCTAACCATAACATGCATTCAACAATTCATATACTCAAATTACCACTCATGGTCTTTTTCCGTAGCTGCAATAACCCATTAATACGCTAATATCCAGAATTCACACAGGTAATTAACCATGCAACCCAATCTTAAGCGGTGTTCCCACTTAGCTCAAGGCCACAATTACACAACTCTCGAACACATTTTAACCATTCTCTCAAGTCATTTACACTTATTCAACTGCAATTCACTTGATCCAACGAATATATCCACCTGTGCTCTATTAGCATTCTGACAACATGAGGTATGGACTCATCCCAATACAGCCAAACATCTTCCCGCTCCATGCACCGAGCATTCTCTACCAACGACATCTTAAAACATACTATGATCCTCACACGCCTACGAAGCACCATGTAGCCTTTGTCGAATATTTCCCTGCTGATAATAAAATGTAGAGTTTATTAGGGACACAGGAACATCAAAAGTCCCAACATCATACCATACGAGCCCCAACTCTTGCCCATCCGCAAGTTTTCAAGAACCTTTTGAATAGCACCTAAATACATCGCAGGTCAAATCTGATACGACACATGACCCATAATTACATCGTTGATAGTGAAATCCTTGCACTTGACACGAAGTCTTAAGATACATCTTGCTAATCCATGATACTAGCCCTTAACATTCGTACGTCTTCATCATAAAACAAGACCAAGGCATTCGTTTGGTACATGTCCTTCTTAAGACAGTTAAACTCATTTTCCCCAGTATCTCTGCTGGCTGAATCCTTCGCTAAATAGATATCTCATATGAACCATATAATCTTTATTACAACCAACTATTTTTAGATCTACATCCACCTTGTGATTCTACCATTGCTGTGACGATTTGGCAGTTAAGTAAACCTTGTCACGACCGTACTATCAACCGAATGCCATAACCTAGTGCACCCCCATGTGCACAATTGAAGATCTCTCAATTCTCTTGCATTATCGATATGGACGACACGCGGTAACAATAGTTGAGTAAATTCTTGACTCCCTTGAGATCTCTCTCTGCAGCGTCACGAACCGTCGGTGCATACTTGATACCGAGTGCGCAATTTCAATACACGAGTGGATACAAAAGAACATATGACATAGGCTTCAACTGAATAAATGACGCACGATAAGGAATTCAAAGAATTGAAGAGTTTCCTAAACAGTTACATAGCCTCTCGTAGATAAATACAGACGTCTCCGTATCGATCAGCAAGACTCTAAGTAACCGGTCTGTGTCCCGTGACTCCTATGAACCTAGAGCTCTGATACCAACTTGTCACGACCCTAGTTCACCAATCGTGAACATGTCATGACGGCACCCAGTCCCTACGACAAGGTAAGCCTAACACATTGCGGAATATACAAGTTTATGAACATTAAATAAGAAATAGCGGAAAACGATATAAATAAGAATGTAATCTGTGCCGCTTGGCACATACACCCATCAAACACACTGTATAAACACCACCAAGACCCGGAATCCCACGGGTAACACAGACTAAGAGAAATACAACCGTGGCTCTATGTGTAAAGCGTATCTAAACAACGAGATGAAGGAAAAACATCTACTAGAACTATCAGAATAGAAGGATGGCCTCCGGATCCGCGGACGTAGCGGATCATACCTCGAGGTCTCCCAAGGTGCTGCTGAATCACCTAGTATGAGCCTGTCCTGATGTACCTGGATCTGCACAACAAAAGTGTGCAAAAGAGTAGCATGAGTACACCACGGCGGTACTCAGTAAGTGCCAAGCCTAACCTCGATGGAGTAGTGACGAGGAAGGTCAGGGCCCTACTGAGAGAAAACAATAACAAAAATGATAATAACAATAATAAGCACTTTAAACGATAATAATTCCGAATGACAACAATAAAATGATTACTGCAACCGTCTACAATTAACTAACAACAAATAACAAACTCAATTAATAAGTCCAGGACCTCTGGGAATTGAACCCACAGTCCCATTAACAGTACCCCTGGGTCTCCGGGAATCGAACCCGCAGCCCATGTCTTAGTAAATCTCAGGATCTCCGGGAATCGAACCCGCAGTCCACATCTCAATAAATCTCAGGATCTCCGGGAATCGAACCCGCAGTCCATATCTCATTAACTCAGGATCTCCGGGAATCGAACCCGCAGTCCCTACCAATAACTCAGGATCTCGGGAATCGAACCCGTAGTCCCTACCAATAACTCGGGATCTCGGGAATCGAACCCGTAGTCCCTACCAATAACTCAGGATCTCGGGAATCGAACCCGCAGT
Organism: Nicotiana noctiflora; assembly: GCA_032618575.1. Taxonomy (NCBI): domain Eukaryota; kingdom Viridiplantae; phylum Streptophyta; class Magnoliopsida; order Solanales; family Solanaceae; genus Nicotiana; species Nicotiana noctiflora. Next base: position 124,702 of record JASVEL010006992.1, read on the forward strand.
CCCTACAAATATCACTTCGGGTCTCTGGGAATCGAACCCACAGCCCTGGGATCTCCGGGAATTGAACCTGCAGTCCACCAACACATCAAATCAAGAAAACACACAGGGAGAGTATAATATATTTAATTACAACTTCACCGAAGCTAGTGCCAACTATTTATCAAGAAGTTCAAGTAAGTCAATTAGGCAATTAAACATGTTGAATCCTAGCTAATCATGCTTTTCTAACTAATACCAGGTAAAGTAACGCTCTTATCACCTAAGAGCAGGAATATCACTAATCGAACAATTCAAGTATGGTGTGTGTTACAACAACCATCGCATGTACACGCCCGTCACCTCGCGTACAAGGCATTTAAACTATCACATAATATCCTAGGGGTGAAAGTTCCCCCACACGAGGTTAGACAAGCAACTTACCTCGACTCCGGTACAAAACCGCTATGAAACAACTCTCTTGCCGCGAATGTCGGCCTCCACAGGTGTAGTATCTGATAAAAATCAATAGAATTATATCAAAATAGGTCAATTGGGCATTACCCAATCAAAACAACTCAAAATACACCAAAACCCACAAGTTGCCAAAACCCGACTTTTGGTACGCTTCTCGAAAAATTACGAAAGCTATATATTCAGGTTCCTTATCTCATCACGAGTCCGTGCATATAAAATTTATCAAAATCGAACTCCGTTTGCCCATTCAAATCAAAGATTTCCTAAAATTTAGGTCTAGGGCTCAAACCCTCCATTAATCCTCCATTAACAGTGAAATAATCATGGAGAAACATCAAAATAAAGTTCTTATATTTACCTCCTTGATGAGACGAGAACAACACCGCGAAAATCACCTCAATCGGAGCTCTAGAACTCAAGATATGCCCAAAATACTAAACTTCTCGGTTTTAAACACTAACCAGGCCTATTTTCGCTTTTGCGGATAAGTTTCGCATAGGCAGGACCGCTTTTGCGGTTCTATTTCCACTTTTGCGGTTCCGCATCCGCGGTCAAATTCCGCTTCTGCGGTTCTGACACACACCAGCACTTTTCCTCGGCACGGAAATGAGCATAACTTCCTCATACGATGTCCAAATTCGACGATTCTTTTTGCTATGGCTCCGAAATTACGATACGGATCTAATGGTTCAAACAAAACTGAATTTGGAGAACATTTACCTAATATGGTACCCCTTTATGTTCAAAGAAGCAAAGGTTGAAACATCAAATAAGAGCGTGATCACAACCCGAAACACACCCGAGGCCCCGGGACCCCAATCAATCATACCAACCAACCCCAAAACACATTACGGACTTGCTCGAGACCTCAAACCACATCAAACAACTCTAAAACCAAGAATTACACCCCGATTCAAACTTTATGAACTTTGAAGTTTCCAACTTCTATTTCCGATGTCGAAACCTATCAAATCGCATCCGATTGACTTCAAATTTTGCACACACGTCCAAAATGATATATCGAAGCTACAGAAACTTTCGGAATTCCATTCTGACCCTCGGATCAAAATCTCACCTATCAACCGAAATTCGCCAAAATACTAACTTTGCCAATTCAAGCTTAATTCTACACCGATCATCACAAAAATATTCCGGACACACTCCTAAGTCCCAAATCACCTAACGAAGCTATCCGAACCATAAGATTTGCATTTTGAGTCCGATATCAAAATTTCCACTTCCGGTCAAATTTTCTCAAAAACCTTCAATTTTCTATCTTTAGCCAAACGACTCCAAAATGACCCACGGACCTCCGAATTCACTTCCGATCGCGCTCCCAAATCCAGAATAACCATACGGAGCTACTCCCGGTCTCGGAATCCCAAACGGACATCAATAACACTAAAATGCATTTTAAGCCAAATTGATGCAATTTCTTCTAAAATGCTATCTTCCATAATATGCGCCAAAACGCTCCCGGGTTATCCAAAACCCGATCTAGGCATACGCCCAAGTCCGAAATCATCATATGAATCTGTTGGAACCTTCAAATCTCAATTCCGAGGTCGTATACTCAAAATTCCAATCCTAGTTCATTTCTTCAATTTTAAGCTTTGGAAATGAGAATTTTCATTTAAATTTGACTCCAAACTTCTTGAATTTTAATTCTGACCATACACACAAGTCAATATACTTGAGATGAAGTTTCTCATGGCCTCAAACTGCTGAATGACGCGCCGTATCTCAAAACGACCGGTTGGGTCGTTACAGTAATACGATTGTAGCAAGACGCATCGGCCTACGACAACCACATAAGTCCATTTAACTAATACGATTGTAGTAATAGGACTTAAGTCCATTTGACTAATATGATTGTAGTAATAGTAAGACGCATCGGCCTACGACAACCACATAAGTCCAGTAGACTAATACGTTTATATATCGTGGTTGTTATTTAGTAATTGACCGTCTATGAATATTATTTCATTCATATACTAATATGACAACCACATAAGTCCATTTGACTAATACGATTGTAGTAATAGGACCTTCCGTCTATATATCGTGGTTGCTATTTAGTAATTGACCGTGAATGAATATGATTTCATTCATAAACTAGGACGCATCGGCCTACGACAATCACATAAGTCCATTTGACGAATACGATTGTAGTAATAGACCTTCTATTTAGATATCGTAGTTGTTATTTTGTAATTGACCATCTATGAATATTATTTCATTCATATACTAGGACGCATCGGCCTATGACAACCACATAAGTCCATTGGACTAATACGATTGTAGTCATAGGAACTTCCGTTTATATATCGTGGTTGTTATTTAGTAATTGACCGTCTATGAATGTTATTTCATTCATATACTAAGACCTATCGGCCTACGACAACCACATAAGTCCATTTGACTAATACGATTGTAGTAATAGGATGATAGCATCACTGATAAGGATAGAGTTTTGGAAGATCTAAGAAGGCCATTTACAAGATCTCAAGCTAAGGAATTGCAAACTAAGGTTGCTGGACTTCAATGGAAAATAAAGAAGCTTCTAACTATGGAGGAAGAGCTCATGCCCAAGGGAGAAGATTTGTCGAAGTTTTACAACTATTTGGTTGCTCAAATTGAAGTCCAAGAGGAGGAAGATTTGGTTACCCAAATCAGCCCTTGGAGTCACCAAATGGGCTCAAAATGAGCTTAAAAGAGTTCCAGAAAGAGGTGTTACAAGAGTAGCCCAATTGGAGTCCAAACAAATGGCCCAAAACTAGTTGTTTTAAGGCCCAAATCTGCCCCAAAGGGTCTTGGCCGCCCCTCACCTACCCAAAGACTTTTCTTAGACTTTAGCAACCACCTACCTCATTGTAATAATTGTGTTTTCTACTACAACCACCCCACCTAGTTTTTAATGTTATTTTTATCCCTTTGTACTCTTATAAATAGGGTGTTCTTCTCCTTCATAAGACAGATTATTATTGATTGAGTATATCATACTTTGAGAGTTCTTTTGAACATTTGTTACTTGTGCTTTGAGATTTATCTTTCAACCTTTACTAGTTGATAGTTCAAGGTAGTAAGATTACTTCTCTTTTGTGATATCTTTGATTCTTTTGTGGTATTCTTAGAAGGCGATTAATACTAGTATTAATTGTTGTCTCAAGTTACTCGTAAAGTGGTCAAGATCCGAATCTATTGTTTTGATTTGCTTTTCAAGTAAACGCGTTTGATTTCTTTTATAAATCAAGACGTTGTTACTTTGATCTTGTCAAGACTATAGAACTTGCGTTCTTGAAAGTTCTCGGAATTCTTTCCTTGAATCTTTCCCATATCTTTATTTTCGTCTCTTTAATTCTAGTTGTTCAATTTCTGTTGTTATTGCTTCCGCATTTACTTCTCAAATTCTTACTCTAGTTTGGATTCCCGACCTAGTTGTTATCAAGTGGTATCAGAGCGGTTCTATCAAGATTTCGTTCTTGATAATTCTTGGGATATTTTGAAAAAAAAAACAAAAAAAAAATGAAATCCAGAAAAAACAAAAAAAAAACGAAATCCAATTTAAAACAAGAAGAAATACAATTGCTTGCTCTCCAGGATATATCTTTTATATCTAAGTGTTTCCAAAAATTAACAAAGGAAACAAGAAGAGGGGATCCTTGATTTTCTTACTCTTTGTATTCTGCACATTTATATTATTTCCTTTTCGTTCGTGTCTTGTTTCAACCGAGCCTAAAAGTTCTAGGATTTGGTTCTTTCTTCTTTTAATTGCTCCCAAAAACAAAAGAAAAATCTGAGTTTTACTACTGAGAACTACATACAAGTTAGGCTTAACTATAAATCTATAAACTACTTTGTTCAAAGGTTATTCCGAGAGAAAAAAAAGAAGCTAATTTGTGTGGTACAATTTTTAAAGATGTCACATACAGGTGGTGATAATGAACGAATGGCTCTCCAAGAAGCTTAAATCAAAGCAAGGAATGATTTTACCTTGCAAGCCATGCATCAACAGTTTGAAAGGCTGAATCTGCAACTCCAAGAAATGAGGGATACCATTGCAGATGAAAATGATACAATAGCTGAACTTAGGAGGGATAATAATGTTAGGCCACCTGCTAGAAGAAATGTACCCCATGCTCCTATTGTAAATCAAGCAAACTTTATTGATGATTTTAATGATATTGATTTTGATAGGGTGAGAGCGATAGGAGGGGACAAAGAGGTAGGATAGAGGATGATAATATAAGTAATATAAAGATGCAGATGCCATCTTTCAAGAGAACAAGGGATCCAGACTTGTATCTTGATTGGGAGAGAAAGGTTGAAGCAATCTTTGACTGTCACAACTACTCTGAAGGTAAGAAGGTTAAACTTGCTGTTGTTGAGTTTTCTGATTATGCTTCTATTTGGTGGAAAAAGCTTAATAGGGATCGACTGCAAGAAGGACAAGCACCAATTGCTACTTGGACTGAGGCTAAAAGGGCGATGAGGAAGAGATTCGTACCATCACACTTTCAAAGAGAGCTACAACTACGCCTTCAAACATTGAAGCAATGGTCCATGTCAGTAGATGAGTACTTTAAGGCTATGGATATAGCTATGATCCAAGCTAATTTTATGGAGGAAGAAGAGGCTACAATGGCTAGGTTTTTAAATGGTTTAAATAAAGATATAGCTGATGTAGTTGAATTACAACAATATGTAACGATAGATGAGTTAGTTGATTTGTGTATAAAGGTAGAAAATCAAAATAAAAGAAAGCAAACTAGCTCATGGAGATGTCGAACAAGCACCATGCCTAAGAAACCATGGCCAAATCATGAGATGAAGAATTTTTCTCGGCCTCAAGAAGACAAGGGAAAAGGTAAACTGGAGAACAAAGAGGGAGGTAAAACCTTCAACCCTAAACCTTTTACACCTTCTAGTTCTATTCAGTGTCATAAATGTAAAGGAAAGGGACATATGATGCATGAATGTCCAAGTAGAAGAAACATCATTCTAAAAGAAGATGGAGGATATGAGAGTGAAAAGAGTGAGGGAGATGAGGAGGGAGATATGAGTGATGAAGGTGATTTAGAACTACCTAATGATGGAATGGTTGGGGTAGTTAGGAGGATTATGACTATCAATTTAGGAAGCAATAGTGAAGCACAAAGAGAGAATATATTCCATAATAGGTGTGGGATAAAAGGAAAAACTTGCTCTAATCATTGATAGTGGTAGTTGTGCTAATGTGGTTAGTTCATACTTTGTGGAAAAACTGGGACTTGCATGCATGAAACACCCTACTCCCTATAGACTCCAATGGTTAAATGATAGTGGTGAACTAAAGGAAAATAAACAGTGTATGAATTCATTTAACGTTGGTAGATATGAGGATGATGTTCTTTGTGAAATAGTGCCTATGCAAGCTTGTCATATATTACTGGGCCGTCCTTGGCAGTATGACAAGAATGTTTTTCATGATGGGAGAAAGAATAGATATTCTCTTGAACTAAATGGCAGGAAATTTACTCTTGCACCTTTATCTCCTTCTCAAGTGTTTGAAGATCAGAAGAGATTAAAGGAAACAATGGGAAAGTCAAGGGGAGGGATAAAAAGTGAGCTTGAGGAAAAAGAAAAGAAAGAGAGAGAGGGCAGCAATTTGAGTGAAGAGATAAAAGAGGGTTCGAATAAAAAATAGACAGTCTTGGTGAGAGGAAAGAGGCTAAGGAAAGAAAAAGAGAGAGTTTCTATATAAAAGCCAAAGAGTATTTAAATGCAAGAAAAGAGGGGCTGCCCATAATACTACTTACTTACAAAGAGGCTTTGATTAATTCTGAGTTGCGAACTTCTTCTTTGCCAAGTAGTATTTCTTCTCTTTTGCAGGATTTTGAAGATGTCTTTCCAGAAGATATTCCTAGTGGATTGCCACCTTTACGTGGCATTGAGCATCAAATTAATCTTGTACCTGGATCACAAATACAAAATAGGCCAGCCTATAGGAGTAATCCAGAAAAGACAAAGGAACTTCAAAGGCAAGTTGAGGAGTTGCTTGAGAAAGGCTTTGTGAGAGAGAGCATGAGCCCTTGCTCTGTTCCGGTCCTATTGGTACCCAAAAAGGATGGAACTTGGAGGATGTGCGTGGATTGTAGAGCAATCAACAAGATTACGGTAAAGTATCGCCACCCTATTCCTCGTCTTGATGACATGTTGGATCAATTACATGGATCCAAAATCTTTTCTAAAATTGATCTAAAAAGTGGTTACCATCAGATTCGAATGAATCCTGGAGATGAATGGAAAACTGCTTTTAAGACCAAATATGGGCTTTATGAGTGGTTAGTTATGCCTTTCGGCTTCACTAATGCACCTAGCACTTTCATGAGATTAATGAATCATGTTTTTAAGGATTTTCATGGAAAATTTGTTGTGGTGTACTTCGATGATATCTTGGTCTTTTCTAATACTTTAGAAGAGCATGTAGAACACCTAAGACAAGTTTTTGAAGTTCTTAGAAAGCAATTGTTATTTGCTAATTTTAAAAAGTGTACTTTTTATGTGGATCGTGTGATTTTCTTGGGTTTTGTGGTTAGCTCTAAGGGAGTTGAGGTTGATGAAGAGAAAATCAAAGCAATTAAAGAATGGCCTAAACCTAAGAGTGTAACTGAAGTTAGGAGTTTTTATGGACTTGCTAGTTTTTATAGGAGGTTTGTGAGAGACTTTAGCACCATTGCTTCTCCTTTAACTGAAGTTATCAAAAAGGATAGGATTTTTAAATGGGTAAGAGAACAAGATGATGCTTTTAACTTGTTGAAAGAAAAGTTATGTTCTGCTCCGTTATTACAATTGCCTGATTTTTCTAAATCTTTTGAAATTGAATGTGATGCTTCTGGCAAGGGAATAGGTGCTGTTTTGATGCAAGATTCTAAACCTATTGCCTACTTTAGTGAGAAGTTGAATGGAGCCACATTGAACTATTCAACTTATGACAAAGAGCTTTATGCTTTGGTAAGGGCTTTAGCCACATGGCAACATTACTTGTGGCCATGGGAGTTTGTCATTAAAACTGACCATGAACCCTTGAAATACTTGAAAAGTCAAGGTAAGCTTAGTAGAAGGCATGCTAAGTGGGTTGAATTTATTGAAACTTTTCCTTATGTAATTTCTTACAAACAAGGGAAAGAGAATGTTGTTGCTGATGCACTTTCAAGGAGGTATGTCTTAGTTTCTACCCTCACTTCTAAATTGATGGGTTTTGATCAAATCAAGGAACTTTATGCTAATGATGTTGATTTTGGCAAAACTTTTGCAGATTGTAAGTTGGGTCCTCTTGGTAGGTTTAACCTACAAGATGGGTTTCTCTTTAAAGAAAATAAGTTGTGTATCCCTAATTGCTCTTTACGTGAAGTATTTGTAAGGGAAGCACATTGTGGAGGGCTTATGGGACACTTTGGGGTCCCAAAGACATTAGACATACTTGCTGAAAATTTCTTTTGGCCTGGAATGAGAAAAGATGTTGAAAGAATGTGCACACGAGTGTTTGGAATGTAAACAAGCTAAATCTAAAGTGTTACCACATGGTCTTTACACACCATTACCTGTTCCTACTTCACCTTGGATTGATATATCTATGAATTTTGTGTTAGGTTTGCCTAGAACAAGGTATGGTAAGGATAGTATATTTGTTGTGGTAGATAGGTTCTCCAAGATGGCTCGTTTTATTCCTTGTTTAAAGACTAATGATGCCTCACATGTTGCTAATCTTTTTGTAAAAGAGATTGTGAAATTGCATGGTATACCTAGAACAATTGTTAGTGATAGGGATGCAAAGTTTTTGAGTCACTTCTGGCGTGTATTTTGGGGGAAGTTAGGCACGAAATTATTGTTTTCCACTTCTTGTCACCCACAAACTGATGGACAAACTGAAGTAGTTAATAGAACCTTAGGAAACATGTTGAGGGCTGTTTTGAAAGGTAAATTAACTTTATGGGAAGATCACTTACCTATGATTGAATTTGCTTACAATAGAACAATCCATTCTTCTACAGGTATGTCTCCTTTTGAAGTTGTTTATGGCTTTAATCCCTTTACTCCACTTGATTTATTACCATTACCTGCTAATGATATTGCTAGTCTTGATGGTAGGACAAAGGCTGAGATGATGAAAAAAATTCATGAGCAAACAAGGCTTGCAATTGAGAAGAAAAATGAGCAAACTGCCTTGAGAAAGAATAAGGGTCTAAAACAAGTTATTTTTAAACCTGGGGATTTAGTTTGGGTTCACTTTAGAAAGGAGAGATTTCCTTCCAAAAGGAAGTCAAAGTTGCATCCTAGAGGAGATGGCCCCTTTCAAGTCCTTGAAAGGATTGGAAACAATGCTTACAAGTGGGACCTTCCTGGTGAGTTTCAAGTAAGTGCTACATTCAATGTTGCTGACTTATCTTTGTTTGACGTAGGATCGAATTCGGGGACGAATTCTTTTCAAGAAGAGGGGAATGATAGCATCACTGATAAGGATAGAGTTTTGGAAGATCCAAGAAGGCCATTTACAAGATCTCAAGCTAAGGAATTGCAAACTAAGGTTGCTGGACTTCAATGGCAAATAAAGAAGCTTCTAACTATGGAGGAAGAGCTCATGCCCAAAGGAGAAGATTTGTCGAAGTTTTACAACTATTTGGTTGGTCAAATTGAAGTACAAGAGGAGGAAGATTTGGTTACCCAAATCAGCCCTTGGAGTCACCAAATAGGCTCAAAATAAGCTTAAAAGAGTTCCAGAAAGAGGTGTTACAAGAGTAGCCCAATTGGAGTCCAAACAAATGGCCCAAAACTAGTTGTTTTAAGGCCCAAATCTGCCCCAAAGGGTCTTGGCCGCCCCTCACCTACCCAAAGACTTTTCTTAGACTTTAGCAACCACCTACCTCATTGTAATAATTGTGTTTTCCACTACAACCACCCCACCTAGTTTTTAATGTTATTTTTATGCCTTTGTACTCTTATAAATAGGGTGTTCTTCTCCTTCATAAGACAGATTATTATTGATTGAGTATATCATACTTTGAGAGTTCTTTTGAACATTTGTTACTTGTGCTTTGAGATTTATCTTTCAACCTTTACTAGTTGATAGTTCAAGGTAGTAAGATTACTTCTCTTTTGTGATATCTTTGATTCCTTTGTGGTATTCTTAGAAGGCGATTAATACTAGTATTAATTGTTGTCTCAAGTTACTCGTAAAGTGGTCAAGATCCGAATCTATTGTTTTGATTTGCTTTTCAAGTAAAGGCGTTTGATTTCTTTCATAAATCAAGACGTTGTTACTTTGATCTTGTCAAGACTATAGAACTTGCGTTCTTGAAAGTTCTCGGAATTCTTTCCTTGAATCTTTCCCATATCTTTATTTTCGTCTCTTTAATTCTAGTTGTTCAATTCCTGTTGTTATTGCTTCCGCATTTACTTCTCAAATTCTTACTCTAGTTTGGATTCCCGACCTAGTTGTTATCATAGGACCTTCCGTTTATATATTGTTATTGTTATTTAGTAATTGACCGTGAATGAATATTATTTCATTCATATACTAGGACACATCGGCCTACGACAACCACATAAGTCCATTGGACTAATACGATTGTAGTCATAACAGATTGGGAGTAATGTAATACGATTGTAGTAGGACGCATCGGCCTACGACAACCACATAAGTTCATTTGACTAATACGATTGTAGTAATAGGACCTTCCGTTTATATATCGTGGTTGTTATTTAGTAGTTGACCGTGAATGAATATGATTTCACTCATATACTAGGACGCATCGGTTTACGACAACCACATAAGTCCATTTGACTAATACGATTGTAGTCATAACAGATTGGGAGTAATGTAATACGATTGTAGTAGGACGCATCGGCCTACGACAACCACATAAGTCCATTTGACTAATACGATTGTAGTAATAGGACCTTCCGTTTATATATCGTGGTTGTTATTTAGTAATTGACCGCGACTGAATATGATTTCACTCATATACTAGGACGCATCGGTTTACGACAACCACATAAGTCCATTTGACTAATACGATTGTAGTCATAACAGATTGGGAGTAATGTAATACGATTGTAGTAGGACGCATCGGCCTACGACAACCACATAAGTCCATTTGACTAATACGATTGTAGTCATAACAGATTGGGAGTAATGTAATACGATTGTAGTAGGACGCATCGGCCTACGACAACCACATAAGTCCATTTGACTAATACGATTGTAGTTATATGACCTTCTGTTTATATATCGTGGTTGTTACACTACAGGAAAATAGGTCTTTAGCGATGGGAAATTTGGTCATTAAAAATCCAAAACCGGTCGTCGTAAGTCAATAACGATGGGATAAAAATCGGTCGTCGCCGGTTGTTAGTGCCTTCGTCGTTAATGGTAAACGACCGGATTTTGATCCCGTCGTAAAAACTCTTTTAACGATGGTAGGGAATCCAGTCGTTATACCAAGATTAGTGAGGGGATTTTCCCATCGTTATATGTCGTCCCAGTCGTTAAAACCTTCACCAATGGTAACTAAATGTCAGTCGTTGTTAGTGTATGGCGGCCGAAATTCCATTCATTAATTGTATTTTCTTTTAACGACATACATTATAAACACCAAAATTTCCCTTTGCGAATGTGAGCTTTTAAGTAATAAATATATTAAACGCATTCGAAATCATACAAAGAATTATGAAGTCAATAGTGACATAAAACATCTTTTTTAATTATAGATAGAGAACTAAGCAAAGTCCGTGGCACTAATATTAATTACATCCAAACTGCGTGATTCATGTTTTCAATTCCTTAAAGAAAACAAAAAATTAAAGAGAAAGTAAAATTGTAGTTTGTACGGATGACGACTACAACTCCTAATAAAATATAATAGATTTTCCTTGTTCGTCAACAATTCTAGTTGCTTCAACTTGCTCGGAACTATCGTCATGGAAGATTCTTCAAACTTCAGGCCCTTTATCTGATCTATTAAAAAAGGTTCATATAATTAGTTGAGTAAGAAAACAAGATTTAAGATTGATAAGTTGCTACAACACGAAGTGAAGAGCATCTCAAAATACCATATGAACAATCAGTGCTTCTTACAACTACATTACTAAATCCACCTTTTTTACAATTATATTTTCTATCAATGCAAATGAAGAAAAATAGGGCTTCTGTAAACAAAGGTAGAAAAAAAGTTACACAGTAAGTGTTGATCAAAATATAACAAAAGAAGAGATCACTTTTACACTTCCTTCCATTTCCAATGAGTTTCCATGTTGGGGTATTGTTCTTTTAGAAAGCTTCTTTCATGCAATTAGAAGAAAATGGAGTCCTCTTTTCACGACAACAGTTTTTTCCCCTATCTCCGATCCAATAAAATGACTCCTAAATATTAATATCAGATTGTACCAGTTCTTGTATCACAGTATGGGGAGAGTTACACTAGCATCTAATGAACTCAATTTGGATAGTTAGTTCAGTTTATGTTGATCTGCTTGGCTAAGCATCACCACTGAACAATGCTGGGCAGAAAACTTTCTATACAGTCTTTGGTAATACAATTCAAGCATATTGGATACAAAGTGGAATAAATACCAATGCAACATTTACACCAACCCAATATGGAATACAAGTAAAGGTTTCATGGGAAAGCAGAGAAATGACACACAAAAATGATCGCAAATATAGTGTACTGGTTCGTTGTTGTACAGCAAACTTACTCGTCAGTATGCAGCGCACAATTATTCTTTCCTACAGATGCAAGAGCTACTAGTACAAGAAAATACACATGTCTTCACACCATAACAAAAAATGACCCATATTTTTAAGTTTTACCCCACCTAGCCCACATTGTACATATTTTGAAAGTACTTGCAAATTCAAAATTTGTGTTCTTACAACCATTGCTTTTAAAAGCTATGGAGTTAATTCTTTGTTCTCACAACTATTGTTTTCTCTCTCTTCTTCTCACATCTTCTACATACGATTCAATGGGCCGTTTATTTTATGCTTATCCTCTTATGTCACCTACTTGCAGTATAAGAAAATTGAAGAGTAGAAGACCACCATTGAAGACCATTCAAAGCTTTAGTTTTGAAATTATTCTTTTTTATAATTTGTTAGTTGTTTGGATTGGATGTTGTTCTAATTGATTGAAAATATCAAAAGGAGTTCAAAATTTAAATTTGAAGTGATCTGGAGTAGATTTGGGCAAGATTTGAGTTAAATTTCAGAAAAAACGCAAGGAAGAAGATGAAGTCAATTTTTTGTATAATTATGTATAATCTTGTATTATAGTGTATATGAGTGTATAAACAGACCTTATACACCCTTATACAAGTGTTTGTAGACGAACATCTTTTACGATTTTCAGTTGTAATTTTTGTTCAAAACCAGTTCATATCTCAATTAATTGACTTCAAATTTTATATACAACCTCCTTATATTATTTCTAACAAGTCTAAATGACACCCACTCCAAATTTCTCACAAAATCAAATTCGAAATTTAAACCCATATATTTAAGCTTGTTAAAAATATAATTTTCACCACCCAAATAAATTTGGTTTGTTAAATTAATATTTGAGTCACAATTACTATTCGAAAATTAATTTAAAAGTTTGAGGAATCTTTTTTAAAAGTTAAATAGTGATTTTGAGAACCTATTAGAGTTGGATGTTGAATCTTAGCAAATTATTTTTGGGTTAGTTGATTGTAAATTGAAATATGGGCTATAAAATTGAAAAGTATAGAGCTCAATTGTTCAAAATTTTCCCAAAAATGAAGCAGCAGGAATGGGTCGCAAATTAGTTTGATTCTTTTGCATTTTTCAGTGTCTCATTTGTCTGCATTGCACCTAACTGTAACAGCTATTATTATAACTCTATTTTACCCAAATTGCAAAATTCAAGCAAACGTCTATTTTTACTGGCTCTACTTTGGATATATTTTCATATCAAGAAATCATCATCACCCTCTCAATTACAGTGGTTCACTCCATTAGTCGGCAAGTAGTAATCACAACACATGTTGTATTCCCTCTGTCATTTAAATGAGATGTTTTGAGTATCTATGTCACAGTCACTTAGGAGGGAAAGAGTTATACGTACTTTCAAATAAAGTAATGGACAGGATGATCATGCTATAATGTTTTTGGATGACTACTTTAGTCCGGTTGGTGGCTTAAAGTTTATTTTCTGTAATGTATCACTTGATTTCAATAACTTCACACACCTTCCCTTCCCTCTCCGCTGGTGTTAAAAATAGCGTAAAGCAAGGAAAAGCGTCAAAGCCGAGTTCGCTTAAAGCAAGAAGCGAGAAGTGAAGCGCTCACTTCTTTAAAGTGAAGCGGAATTTAAAAAATCCTTTTGGCCATTTCGCTTAAATTCTGTTGCTGGATTATGGGAAAGACCTGAGGTAAAAACTATTCGCCAGAATTTCACTACTATTTGGACGTTGAAACAGTGAAAGAGAAGAAGATGAAGAAGTTAGAAGAAAAAGAAGAAGAAGTCAGAAGAAGAAGAAGAGAAGAAATCATCAGAAGAAGGTCACATACCTGTTGCTGGAATCTGTTGAAGAACCCTAGTCTAGCAGCTGTTTAAACCAAAGAAGCGCTCGCTTCGCTTGGTCGCTTCTCGCGTTTTAGTGGGAAGTGGTCGCATTTTCCTACCTGAGTCGCTTCACATGGCAGAAGCAAAGAAGGAGTCGCTTCGTTTCGCTTCTCGCTTTAAGAAAGGAAGCGACCGCTTTTTCTAAAGGAGAGTCTCCGCAAGGAGCGTTTCGTACTTTTCCTCGTTGTTTTCTTGTTATTGCCTTTTTTCTGGTGTAGTTTCTCAGAAAAACTTTAATTTTTAAGTACATTTGCACCCTGCACATCAGTGCCACCCAGATGTTTAACTATATTTCATTGTCACTAACCTGCACATTGATCAATATTTTGCAAAAAGAATTTGGCTATCTGTGCAAGCAACAGAAAATAGTTCTGGAACTCAAATCTCAAAAAATGTTATACGTTCAAGCAATGAATCTGAGATGCACATATCTAATTGGATTTCAATATTAGAGTAATTGTACATAGGTCAAGGTCAGTACTTTATTTGACTAACAACAAAAGAATTTACTAAATTTATTTAAGGATATTCATCAGGTCATAGTTGGTAGAAATCTTACGAACCTGTTAAACGCAATTTCAGCTTGTACTTTGTTGCCTTGAAGATGGTGCTGATGAAGGCTGATCACCCAATAAGCTGATAATATATTCATACTTAGCATCTATGTCGTACATACGTATTTCTAGTGATTCTTTTGCCTTTTTAGTTGCATTCAGCTCGATCTGTAGTGATTCTTTTTCTTTCCATTGCATTCAGCTCAGCCAGTATTGCAGCCTTTGAGGAGCTACCACCTTTCAACTCCTTAGTGGTTATACCACCCCCTAATCCAACCACGTGACTCTTGTTTTGATGTACGAAGCATCTTTCTATTACCTCGATATTCGTAAGAGATGGCTCAGATTGTACCTGTTATTGTATCTCAGCCTATAAAATATAAGAAAAATTAAAATAATAAAATAAATCAAAATAAAATGAAGGATGTAAAATGAAGTTCATCAATAAGCATACATATTTTTCACCAGCTTCAGGTTCTACAAGCGTGTCATTTTTCTTGTGAGTCTCAAAGAAGATAGTCGCCATGTTCAGTGGATTACCGTCTTTGCCTCCCTTCACATTTAAACAAACAATTCAAACAAACACGAGATTTTTTTTAAGGATTGCATTGTGCACTTACGTGTTCGTAAATAATTTCTCTAATCGGCTTGCTACCCGTACGATGAGGCATTCTCAACTTAGACCTATTGATCGATTTTCTAATACTTGTTTCCTATATTAAGAGCAAACCATTAAAATTATGAAGTGTTACTTACAATAATAAGTTAAAAGTAGTTATGAAGTTTTACCTTAAATTTTTCACTTAAAATATGTTCTTTGACCAACCATTCCCAATCACTCTTGTATATCTCCTCCGGGATTTTTAGTGCTTCATGCCATGGCTTAGACTTCACATACTTGTGCAATGATCCTCTTCAATTGGTCCATAACTTTCTCATATGATTTAACACATGATCTCTTTGATGATTCATGTCATCACTGTCAAATTTATCCTAAATATTTTGCAAAATCATTAATCACGAAAGTAAAAAATTTCATGTAAACTAATAAAAATGGATGTAGTCCACATTGTGGCATATTCAAAGTTTAAAAAACGTACTAGGTTTAGTTAAGATCTCTAAGATTCATGAATGAACCTAACCTCTGTAATAGTTACATTTAGAGAGGAAAACAAAAGCTATGTATGCACAGAGACAAGAAATGTGACAGAAATCAGGATGCTTTCAAAAGAAAATCCAGAAAACATAACATCAATAGTAAATGGTAGGTTATTTTTCCGTAAACACATGGATAATTGCATTCTATTAATTAACGCAATTTGGTTCTTCCCATTTCTGCGCTTGTATTTTTTATTTTTATTTTTGCGTTCAGTTCTAGCAAATTTTGTTCACTTTGTTCATTTTACTTTGTTACACTTGATGTTTCTCTGAATGAGTGTGTGATGATGTGATTATCTGCTTTTACGGATAGTATGCAATGCTTCTTCGTGATGCCCGATAATAACTCAGTTTTGCTACTGATATATTATTATACATGATTTATCTGACTGGTTATGGGACTTTGGAACATTCACAAACCAACAAAAACATGTGGAGCTCAAATGAAGCTGAATATCAAACTGACGAATCACAGTTATTCTAGCAAAATATAACCCAGAGTCACTTTTGTAAGAGGGTGGTACAAAATAAACCCGAAATTGTAGTGAAAGCTAGATTTGATCTTAAAACACCAGATAAAACTTGATCCCAGAGATGAGTCATTGTGGTTGGTTTGTAAAACTCTTGCTTTTCTTGCATCCTTCTAGGCCTAATTTCTGTTTTCCTTCTAGCAATTTTTGGCGAACTGAAATTGGTTGCAGCAGCTGTGAACAAGTCCTTGAGACAAACTAGTCTATTCGGGGGTGGGGTGGGGTTGGGGTGAGTGGTCTTCTGAGGGAGATGTCAATAAAGAAAAGGACGGCAGTAGATGCCTTAACACCACCACATGGATCTGAATGAGTAGGTGGCATGTGGAATGGGAAGAGGCAGGGAGCTCTGGGTAGTATGGACAGAATGAAATAGCTAGTTTTTCCTACTTTTCCTATTCTATTTTGCTTCAGTTTTTTGTTGTTTTTAATTATTCTTCTGTTTTTGAGATATAAGTGCTAGATTAGTCATCGGGGCTTTAATCTAGTGATGAGGGCCTTGTGTTCTTGAAAGCATTAAGAACTAGTTGAGACTTGGAGCCTAAAAGGTTGGAACCTAAACTTTAGAAGATTTCTCAATGACTAGGAAATGAGCAGAGTGACTGATTTCTTCACTATTCTACAGAACTTTAGGGGAACTACTGAACAAGAAGACAAACTAGTGTGGGTCAGAAGCAACAATGGAATCTTTACAGTACATTCAGCATACAGGATTTTACTGCAAAAAAAAAAAAAAAAAAGAGTTCATCACATTCATGCTAGAACTCACAAGAGTTGAATAACAAACAGTGCTAGCTCTCCTATGAGTATAGTAGACGTTGAGACAATGAAGGATGGGGGTTGGGTCGGGTATAGCTCCGATTAGCTCTGTCATAGGTCGTTTAGATTGATTAGTTATTAACTGTGTTGGTAATTGATTAGATTTTTGATTCATTGCTGGTTAAATGTGCTAAATTATAATTTTCTTTAGCTAAAGTTTTTAATAACAGTAATTTTTCTATATTTTTATTTAGTGACTCTATGTGTGTGATTTTTTTTAGTTTGCATATAATTATCTAAATCATTTTTCATATTTTGTTCGGTTTTAGCTATTTCAAGCATAGTTTCTGTCCAATAATTTAAATATTCGTAATTTATCATATCTTAGTATGTTTCGGGTCCTGAATCCCATATATTAGTGTAGTCATAATTATATACTCTTTCTAGTTCTTCATTATTATATGCTTCTTCTAGTTCTTCTAGTTCTTCACTCCATTCTTGGTTAATTATTTCTGTTAAAACATTTTCATATTCTTGAATTTGATTCCATATATTTTTTCTTATTTCAGGTTCGGTTATCTTTCTAAGTACATAAAAGATTAATATCTTATAATTATCTGCCATTTCGTCTAGTAGGTATGTTATCATTATTTTATGTGTTGCTATCATTCTTATGATATTCCTTCTAATCTTCTTACTTTACTATCATATTCATCATATAATAATAAGATATAAAAAATAATTTTTCTGGTCACTACCATGGCCCTTTGCTCTAATCATTTACCCTAGCAATGTCCTCAACTGCGGTACTCCCCTAAACGACATCTCCTCGCCTCACCGATTTCCCATTAGGAGTGACTTAGCCTAGGTAATTACTTATAGCATACTTCCATGGCAAACTTGCTCAAATTATTTTTTATAGCATTATTATAACATGATGAAAGCTATAGTATTATAAGATGATTATCAGGAATATAAGAATTTAGCTACGCATAATCATAAATGATTTTACCTGACTTTGTATCTCCTTTGAGTTTGACATATTTTGTTGAATCTTATAGCTTGTTTTTAGAGAGTGTTTATGAAAGAGAATTTTTATTGTATTTGTAATTTTCCGATATTGATCCTGTCTATACATCTTTCTACTTGCTCCTTTATATAGATGAGTAACATGACTCTTACTATTCACATCTGACTCTTACTATTCACATCTGACTCTTACTATTCATTGGCCTTTACTATTCATGAATAGTAACTTGACTCTTACTATTTACGACTATGACGACTCTGACTTTTTTACATAAAAAACAAAGAACTTTACATAAAGAAAAGTAAATATTTCTTTTACATCATTATCTGCTTTCTCTTTATGTCTCTTTCTGCTTCATCTTCTTTGTATCTTGTCGGTCGCTTTGTCTTCTTTTGATCATTTCTTCTTTATGTCTCTTTCTTCTTTACGACTTTCTCGTCTTTTGAGTTATCTTCTACTATCTTCTTCAATTATTCTAACTGGACTCACTACAAGAAATTGGATAATTAGTGGCCACATTTAGCAGCGACCCTACAAGTTGCTACAATTTTTATATTATTAGCAGCGACTTTAAAAGTCGCCACAGTCTATAAATATTTAGCAGCGAATATTTATAGTGGCGACCCATCTAATAATTGTTCTTATGGAAAAAAATTTTGTAGCGTTTTTTCCAACCTTTTGTGGCAATTTCGTCGCCACAAAATATGTTCTTTTAGTGGCGACAACAAATATCGCTACAAATAACCTTCAGTTACAGCTTTCTTAGTGGCAATACAAAAGTCGCCGCTAATGTGTTTTAGCGGCGACTATTATGGTTATTGTGGCGACTTTAGTCGCCACAGTAAGTGTGATTTCTTGTAGTGACTTCTGGAATTACATTATCTTCTCCGTGACATTTTGAACATAAATGGTCTGGATATTTCTGGCTGATTATTCTGCAGTATCTTGCTAGTAAATCTTCTGAGATAAATCCTTTTCTTAATGCTCTGGTTGTAGGTTGTCTTTCTGGATTTAATAGAGACATAATCCATTTTTGGATTTCTTCGATATCCGATTGTCGTTGTTCCTTTGAATTTGAATATATTAATAACTGGTCTCTTGAATAATAACTCCAAATAGCATTTCCGTTTAGATAATTATGTGCTAGCTCATTGATGATTGTAGATATTCCAATAATCCTTTTGTTTGCATAAAAGTTGGGTATTTCGCATTTAGGTATTTCTTGTTGTTGTCCTATCTCTTCTGGTATAAGCATATCTTTTGTGAGTCCTATCTTGATTACTTGTATGACTGGTTTTATTTCATCATACAATATTTCTGCTGGTGCGGTATAGAATTTTATAAAGAATAGGTTTCCTTTTGTAACTCTTTTGAAATTTATAAATGCCTTGTATAATTCTGGTATATTTGATATCTCCTCTCCGTCATATGTGTATACTGTACTTAATAGTCCATAACTATAGCATGTTTTTACTAGGTTGGCATTTGTATTTGGTTGTGCTATTACCCTATTGTATCCTTGTAGTTTTTGGGTTATGAAGTCTTGGGTTGGTTCTCTAGTAGTTTTCGATCTTGGATTGAGGTTTAGATATGTCTGTATTTTGTGAATATTTTCTATATATGATCTGGTTATATGATTGTAAGCTTTCTTTTCTTGGTTTAGGCTTTCTAAATATGATATCATTTGTGGAGGTACGAATAATGGGTCTTTTGGTATTTTGGGTATGTATGGTTTGTCAAATATTTTGTTCATGTTCGTATTTCTAACTCCTTTCTTTGTAGATGAACTTCCTTGTCACGACCCCAAATCCGGTCGTGATGGCACCCAGCACCTTGCTAAGCCAGCCTTAACCAATCAATAACAATAACGGAGCTAGAAGCTCTCTTTAGCCCATTTAAGCATATCAAGTCATAAACAACGGTGATATATATATATATATATATATATCAAACAGGGAACCAAGTCCCAAAACATACCAACTCCCATAGACCGAAGGGTCAAGAGTCATGAGCCTCTACAGAGTATACAGTGTGTAAATAGCGAATATAACTGTGCAGAAGTGTGGAATAGTCAGAACAAAATATAGACAGACTGGAGAATCAGGTCCTGCGAACGCTGACAGCTACCTCGACTGTCCAATAGCACTCCCGAGCCGCAATAGAACCAGCTTTGCTGTAATGTACCTGGATCTGCACACAAGGTGCAGGGAGTCGGGTGTGAGTACTTCCAACTCAGCGGTAATAAAAGTAAATAATGCTGAAGGGAAGAAAACCACGCAAGGCACTATCTCTTGCTACACAATACAGAACTATCATTAAACTTCAAAACACTATCATCTTATTCCTTTTCAGCATATGTGAGTAGATTATTTAGAAATCTCAATTTTTAGCTACCTTTCATAATAATATACCAATACCTGGATTGTGACGACGCAGCCCGTCGTCACGGGAATTACCACCCCGTTATGTTATAATTTCATATTCTATGCTTTTATATCAGTGTTAGAGTCTATCGGGTGATTTAGGAGTGTTTTGGATTGAAAATGAGGCATATAGCCTTTTTGAAGGAAACTTGAATAACGAAAGTCAGCCTGGAGTTGACTATTCAGTTAGAGGGCTCGGAATCGGATTCGGATGATTCGGTTAGTTCCGGGAGGTGATTTGTGACTTAGGGGAGCAATCGGAATTGAATTTGGAGGTCCAGTGTAGAAATAGGCTTGAATTGGCTAAGGTTGAATTTTGGCGAAATCCGAACGGTAGGTGAGATTTTGATCCGGGGGTCGGAATGGAATTCCGACAATTCCTATAGCTTCGTTATGTGATTTTGGATATGTCCGCAAAATTTCAGGTCATTCGGACGTCGTTTGTTCGGGTTTTTGATAGAATGTGTAATTTGGAAGTTTTGAAGAAACTTAGGCTTGAATTCGTGTGTAATTAGTGATTTTGATGTTGTTAGACGTGTTTTGAGGATTGGAACAAGTTTGAATAAGGTATTAGGGTGTGTTGGTGTGGTTGGACGAGGTCCCGGGGGCCTCGGGGTGTTTTCGGATGGCTAAACGGAAGAAAAACATGGAAATTTCAGGGAAGTGTTCTGGTTCTGTTGTTTTCGCTCCTGCGGAAATGGGGGCGCAGGAGCGAGTCCGCAAAAGCGGACAAGAGGCACAGGAGCGCTTGTCTTCGCGGAAGCGGAAAAATAATCGCTGAGGCGGCGTCGCAGGAGCGAAGGGTGGACCACAGAAGCGGTCAAGAGGCGAAGTGGAGGAGTGCGCAGAAGCGGATAGTCGATCGCATAGGCGAGTCCGCAGGAGCGGACTCTTGTCCGCAGAAGCGGGAAGGACCGCAGGGGTGGAGTGGAATCCGCAGGAGCGGACCCGCAGGAGCGGTCAATGGAATCGCAGGTGCGTAAATGGCCAAGTAGGCCTGGGGTCGCAGAAGTGGTTCCGCAGGGGCGGAAAATGGCCTGCAGAAGCGAAAATCGTAGTGAGTTAAGTGTATCAGAAGTTAGAAAATTTCAGAAACATTTCACACATTTGGGTCTCGGCTTAAGGAGGCAATTTTGGCGATTTTGAAGAGAAACTCAAGGAAAATCATCAGTTAATCAACTATGGACTTAAACTATGATTTGTATTGATAATATTATGCAATTATATCATGAAAATGGAGGAATTTGGGGTAATTTATGGAGGATTTAGCCCTAGGCTTGAACTTTAGAAAATCAAGGTTTTGAATGGGCAAATGGAGTCCGAATTTGGTAAATCTTATATGCTTAGACTCGTATCGAGAAGAGGGTTCCGAATATGTGACTTTCGTGATTTTTCGAGAAGCGTACCGAAAGTCGGGTTTTGACAACTTTGGGAATTTTGATGTAAATTGAGTTGTATTGATTGGGTGTCGTCCCATTGGCCTAATTTGTTGTATTTCTACCGTATTTGATCAGATTCTACGCGTGCGGAGCTTGATTCTCGTGGCAAGGGCATTGCGGAGTAGTCGTCGCGCCGTATTGAGGTGAGTAATAGATGTGGGTGATGACCGGCGGGTTCGAAACCCCGGTATACCACTTTGTGACGCTGTATAGCGGCGAGACACGTACTCTCATGTGAGTGCGGGGTCGATTGTGATTAGGGACTATGGCTTAGTCCGACTTGTTGGCACTGTGTTAAGACATTGGCTATTCTTGAGCCGTCGAACCTCCTTCTCGGATGGTTGCATACTATATATTGTGATATTGTCCACTCTTGAGCCGAGGAACCCCCTTCTTGGGCGGTTGAGTATACTTGTGGGCCGTGAGCCAGTTATTGGATCCCGCGAGGATCGTTATCATTGTCTTATCATATTGACATGTTAGTTACTACCGATCCGTAGCTATTTCTGTTATCATGCTATTTCCAATCTCTGGAACTTGATATTACTGTTTTCAACCGAAAAATGATAAAAGATGTTTTCAAAACTACTTTTGAGCCTGCAAGGCTGTATTTGCATATTAGCTGACTGGTAGTGGATCGGGCTGCGCGCCGCAGCGGTATATATGTTGGATCGGACTGCACGCCGCAGTGATATTGTGCTTGGGCTGTAGGAGCCCCTCCGGAGTCTGAACCCCCATAGTGAGCACGGGTACCCAAATTGGATCGGGCTACGCGCCGTAGCGGTCATGTCGTGCATTGCATTGCATTTAGCTACACCTGCTAGCTGTTGTACTTGCTGTTAATATTATTGGCTCTCTGCTGTTGGTATTGAACTGTTACAGGGTATTGGTATAGCTTTACATTGTGTTTTACTGTGGATTTCTTATCTACGCTGTCTTACCCCTATTTATTACCACTGAGTCTGGCAGTACTCATTTTACTCCCTGCACCTTGTGTGCAGATCCAGGTACCTCTCAGCAGTGATTCAGTAGCTGTGCGAGGCGACGTCTGTGGGATATACAAGGTAGCTACAGAGTCCGCAGGACCCGATATTCCTTCTTACTGTCTTTGATTCTGTATTGACATTTCTCTCCGCACTTGGTATTCTTGTAATCCTTTATACACTTATGTTCAGTAGAGGCTCATGACTCTTGACCCTTCGGTCTATGGGAGTTGATGTATTATGGGACTTGGTTCCCGTTTTCGTTATATGTATCGCTGTTGCTTCGTGAATTAATATGCTTAAATGGGCTAAAGAGAGCTTCTAGCTTCGTTGTTAATATTGATTGGTCAGGCTGGCTTAGCAAGGTGTTGGGCGCCATCACGACCAGATTTGGGGTCATGACAAGTTGGTATCAGAGCTTAGGTTTACTAGGCCTCATGAGTCTTGAGCCGGTTGGTAGAGTCTTGTGGATCGGTACGGGGACGCCTGTACTTATCCTCGGGAGGCTGCGAACCTTTAGGAAACACTTCACTTTTCTTGAACTCTGTCGTGCGATCTTGTTGTTCTGAGAACCGAACTTCTATATTCTATTCTCTCGCAGATGGCGAGAACGCGAGCATCAGGACGAGGTGGACGACCTCCATTGCCACCTGTTAGAGGCCGTGGGCGCGGTCGTGCTAGAGGTAGAGGTAGGGCGGCTGAGGCAGTGCCAGCTGACCCGCCCGTTGTACCAGTTCAGGAGCAGCCCCCAGTGGTTGATGCTCCAGCAGCCCCAGTTCAGGGCCAGACCGTATCTATTGCTATTCCTGGTCTTCGGGAGACTCTTGCTCGGATATTATCGGTGTGTTCCGGCTTGGCTCAGGTAGTCTCAGCTACTGCTACTGCAGCGACGTCTTAGACAGGGGGTGGTCAGCAGACCCCTACAGCTCGCACACCTGACCCGGTTGTTCATGGACTTCAGACACCAGAGGCAGTCCCCGCTCAGGTGGTTGCACCGGTTATTCCTCCAGCTGCATCAGCTCCAGCTCCAGAGCATATGGTTCAGGTTATGCCCGACGACGAGCAGCGTCGTCTTGAGAGATTTGGTAGACTTCAGCCACCCCATTTCAGTGGCGCTGAGGGCGAGGATGCCCAGGGTTTCTTGGATAAGTGTCAGAGGATGTTACGTACGGCTGGTATTCTTGAGTCCAGCGGAGTGTCATTTACTACCTTTCAGTTTACTGGTCCCGCATTTGATTGGTGGGAGGAGTTTGAGAGGTGTAGGCCTGCAGGAGCAGTACCTCTCACATGGAAACAATTCTCTACTCTGTTCCTAGAGAAGTATGTACCACAGTCTCGTCGCGAGGAGCTTCATCGCCAGTTTGAGTGGTTGGTTCAGGGCGACATGTCAGTGACCCAGTACGAGCTTAGATTCACACGGTTGGCTAGGCATGCCACATGGATGATCCCTACTGATAGGGAGAGGATCAGGAGGTTCATTGACGGCCTCAACTATTCTATCCGCATTCTTATGACCAGAGAGCGAGTTTTGTCATCATCTTTTGAGCAGGTTGTTGATATGACACGCTCCATTGAGGCGGATCGTCGCCGAGAGAGGGAGGAGCGGGAGGCCAAGAGGCCTCGTGGTTCCGGCAGTTTCAGTGGTGTTCCATTTAGAGGGCATTCCCAGCGGAGCAGAGGTCGCTCATCTAGACCTTCTCATTCAGGCCGCCCTGAGTAGAGCGGAGGTTCTTATGGTCGTGGTCGACAGGGGTTTCAGCAGGGTCAGTCATCGCTTAGTGCCCTTCCAGCCCAGGGTTCTTCTATGGCGAGGGGTTCCTTCTGCGGCGAGGGGTTCCCTTCAGTCCCCTTCTCCAGCACCAAGTGCATGTTATGAGTGTGGTGAGTTTGGCCACATGAGGAGACAGTGCCCTCGACTCCGTAGGGACAGGACTCAGCAGAGGGATCAGCCCTCATCTTCAGCACCATCTCAGTCTAGTAGAGGTGGAGGTCAGTCTTCTCGTGGTCGCCCCAGGGGCGAGGAGAGATCTGGTGGAGGCCAGGCACGATTCTATGCACTTCCTGACAGGCGTGATGCAGTTGCCTCCGATGCTGTGATTACAGGTATCATTTCTGTCTGTCACAGAGATGCCTCTGTTCTATTTGATCCGGGGTCCACATATTCTTACGTGTCCTCTTATTTTGCACATCATTTGGGTGCGACTCGTGGTAGTCTTGATTTACCTATCCATGTATCCACCCCCGTGGGTGATACGATTGTTGTGGATCATGTCTATAGATCCTGTGTTATATCTATTGGGGGTCTGGAGACCCAGGCATATTTATTATTGTTGGGGATGGTGGATTTTGATGTTATATTGGGTATGGACTGGTTGTCTCCGTACCATGCTATATTGGACTGTCATGCTAAGACAGTTACGTTGGCCATTCCTGGTATTTCTTCGATTGAGTGGCGGGGTTCGACTGATTTCGTCCCTAGCCGTGTCATTTCGTTCTTAAAAGCTCAGAAGATGGTTGAAAAAGGGTGTCTATCGTACTTAGCTTTTGTGAGAGATGTGGGAGCCGAGTCTCCTAGCATTGATTCTGTACCTGTTGTGAGGGACTTCCCAGATGTATTCCCCTCAGACCTGCCGGGCATGCCGCCGGACAGGGATATTGATTTTGGCATTGACTTGGTGCCGGGCACCCAGCCCATATCCATTCCTCCTTATCAGATGGCACCAGTCGAGTTGAAAGAACTAAAAGAGCAGCTTCAAGAGGTTCTGGATAAGGGTTTCATCCGTCCTAGTGTGTCCCCGTGGGGTGCACCAGTGTTGTTTGTTAAAAAAAAAGATGGTTCAATGCGGATGTGTATTGACTATAGGCAATTGAACAAAGTAACAGTGAAGAACAAGTACCCTCTACCGCGCATAGATGATTTGTTTGATCAGTTATAGGGTGCGAGGGTGTTTTCTAAGATCGATCTTCGTTCAGGCTATCACCAGCTGAAGATCGGGGACTCGGATATTATGAAGACTGCATTCAGGACCCGATATGGTCATTATGAGTTTCTTGTGATGTCTTTTGGGTTGACCAACGCCCCAGCAACATTTATGCATCTGATGAACAGTGTGTTCAGGCCTTATTTGGATTCATTTGTGATTGTGTTCATTGATGACATTCTAGTCTACTCCCGTAGTCAGGAGGAGTATGCTCAGCATTTGAGTATTGTGTTGCAGAGATTGAGGGAGGAGAAGCTATATGCTAAATTCTCCAAGTGCGAGTTTTGGCTCGAGTCCGTGGCATTTATGGGACATGTGGTGTCTCGTGATGGTATTCAGGTTGATCAGAAAAAGATAGAGGCGGTGCGGAGTTGGCCTAGACCATCCTCAGCTACAGAGATCAGGAGTTTTCTTGGCTTGGCGGGGTATTATCTCCGGTTTGTTCAGGGATTTTCATCCATTGCTTCTTCATTGACTAAACTGACCCAAAAAGGTGCACCATTCGTGTGGTCGGATGAGTGCGAGGAGAGCTTTCAGAAGCTCAAGACAGCTTTGACCACAGCTCCAGTGTTAGTATTGCCATCAGCTTCCGGTTCATATACTGTTTACTGTGATGCCTCGAGAGTGGGGATAGGTTGTGTGTTGATGCGGGAAGGTAAGGTAATTGCTTATGCTTCTCGGCAGTTGAAGCCACATGAGAAGAACTATCCTGTTCATGATTTGGAGCTAGCTGCCATTGTTCATGCCTTGAAGATTTGGAGGCACTATTTGTACGGCGTGTCTTGTGAGGTGTATACCGACCATCGTAGTCTCCGGCACTTGTTCAAATAGAAAGATCTTAATTTGAGACAGCGGAGATGGCTTGAGTTGCTGAAGGATTATGACATCACTATATTATATCATCCGGGGAAGGCCAATGTGGTGGCCGATGCTTTGAGCCGGAAGGCGGTCAGTATGGGGAGCTTGGCATATATTCCAGCTGAGGAGAGGCCATTTGCTTATGATGTTCAGGTGCTAGCCAATCGGCTAGTGAGGTTAGATATTTCGGAGCCCAGCCGGGTATTGGCTTGTGTTGTATCTCGGTCATCTCTATATGATCGTATTTGTGAGCGCCAGTATGATGATCCACATTTGGCTGTCCTTAGAGACAGAGTTCAGCATGATGACGCTAGAGATGTCACCATTGATAGTGATGGCGTATTGAGGATGCAGGGCCGGATATGCATGCCCAATGTTGATGGCCTTCGTGAGTTGATTCTTGAGGAGGCCCATAGCTCGCGGTATTCTATCCATCCAGGAGCCGCGAAGATGTATCAAGATTTGAAAGCACTATTGGTGGAGAAAGATGAAAATGGACATTGTCAGACATGTATCACGGTGCCTCAACTGTCAGCAGGTTAAGTACGAGCATTAGAGGCCCGGTGGCGTATTTCAGCGCATTGTTATTCCAGAGTGGAAATGGGAGAGAATCACTATGGACTTTGTTACAAGACTCCCTCGGACAGCGAGGAAGTTTGATTCTGTTTGGGTGATTGTGGATAGGCTGACCAAGTCAGCTCACTTCATTCCAGTTAGTACTACCTACTCATCGGAGCGGTTGGCGGCGATCTTTATTCGAGAGATTGTCCGGTTGCATGGAGTCCCAGTGTCTATCATATCCGACAGGGGTACTCAGTTCACTTCTCAGTTTTGGAGAGCATTTCAGCGAGAGATGGGTACGCGGGTTGAGTTGAGTACAGCATTTCACCCCCAGACAGATGGGCAGTCTGAGCGTACTATTCAGATTCTGGAGGATATGTTGCGAGCATGTGTGATTGACTTTGGTGGTTCATGGGAGAAGTTCCTACCACTTGCTGAGTTTGCCTACAACAACAGTTATCAGTCGAGTATTCAGATGGCCCCGTATGAGGCATTGTATGGCAGGGCGGTGTAGATCCCCCGTGGGATGGTTTGAGCCTGGTGAGGATAGATTGATAGGGACCGAGTTAGTCCAGGATGCTCTGGATAGAGCAAAGTTGATCCAGGAGAGGCTTCGTACAGCACAGTCTCGTCAGATGAGTTATGCAGACCGTAGAGTTCGAGAGTTGTCTTTCATGGTTGGTGACAGAGTATTGTTGAAGGTTTCACCTATGAAGGGTGTCATGAGGTTTGGGAAGAAAGGTAAGTTGAGTCCCGGGTACATTGGTCCTTTTGAGATACTTAGGAGAGTTGGAGAGGTGGCTTATGAGTTAGCATTGCCGCCCAGATTATCCAGCGTCCATCCAGTATTCCATGTGTCTATGCTCCGGAAGTACATTGGAGATCCGTCTCATGTATTAGATTTCAGTACCATTCAGCTTGATGGTGATCTATCCTATGATGTGGAGCCTATTGCTATTTTGGGTCGTCAGGTGAGGAGATTGAGATCCAAGGACATTTCATCAGTTAAGGTTCAAAGGAGAGGTCGACCCGTGGAGGAGGCCACTTGGGAGATCGAGCGAGAGATGCGGAGCGGATATCCTCACTTATTTGAGTCTTCAGGTATGTTTCCTGACCCGCTCGAGGACGAGCGTTTGCTTAAGAGGGGGAGAATGTGACGACGCGGCCCGTCGTCACGGGAATTACCACCCCGTTATGTTGTAATTTCATATTCTATGCTTTTATATCAGTGTTAGAGTCTATCGGGTGATTTAGGAGTGTTTTGGATTGAAAATGAGGCATATAGCCTTTTTGAAGGAAACTTGAATAAGGAAAGTCAACCCGGAGTTGACTATTCAATTAGAGGGCTCGGAATCGGATTTGGATGATTCGGTTAGTTCCGGGAGGTGATTTGTGACTTAGGGAGCAATCGGAATTGAATTTGGAGGTCCGGTGTAGAAATAGGCTTGAATTGGCTAAGGTTGAATTTTGGCGAAATCCGAACGGTAGGTGAGATTTTGATCCGGGGGTCGGAATGGAATTCCGACAATTCCTATAGCTTCGTTATGTGATTTTGGATATGTCCGCAAAATTTCAGGTCATTCGGACGTCGTTTGTTCGGGTTTTTGATAGAATGTATAATTCGGAAGTTTTGAAGAAACTTAGGCTTGAATTCGTGTGTAATTGGTGATTTTGATGTTGTTAGACGTGTTTTGAGGATTGGAACAAGTTTGAATAAGGTATTAGGGTGTGTTGGTGTGGTTGGACGAGGTCCCGGGGGCCTCGGGGTGTTTTCGGATGGCTAAACGGAAGAAAAACATGGAAATTTCAGGGAAGTGTTTTGGTTCTGTTGTTTTCGCTCCTGCGGAAATGGGGGCGCAGGAGCGAGTCCGCAGAAGCGGACAAGAGGCGCAGGAGCGCTTGTCTTCGCGGAAGCGGAAAAATAATCGCTGAGGCGGCGTCGCAGGAGCGAAGGGTGGACCGCAGAAGCGGTCAAGAGGCGAAGTGGAGGAGTGCGCAGAAGCGGATAGTCGATCGCATAGGCGAGTCCGCAGGAGCGGACTCTTGTCTCCAGAAGCGGGAAGGACCGCAAGGGCGGAGTGGAATCCGCAGGAGCGGACCTGCAGAAGCGGTCAATGGGATCGTAGGTGCGTAAATGGCCAAGTAGGCCTGGGGTCGCAGAAGCGGTTCCGCAGGGGCGGAAAATGGCCCGCAGAAGCGAAAATCGCAGTGAGTTAAGTGTATCAGAAGTTAGAAAATTTCAGAAACATTTCACACATTTGGGTCTCGGCTTAAGGACGCAATTTTGGCGATTTTGAAGAGAAACTCAAGGGAAATCATCAGGTAATCAACTATGGACTTAAACTATGATTTGTATTGATAATATTATGCAATTATATCATGAAAATGGAGGAATTTGGGGTAATTTATGGAGGATTTAGCCCTAGGCTTGAACTTTAGAAAATCAAGGTTTTGAATGGGCAAATGGAGTCCGAATTTGGTAAATCTTATGTGCTTAGACTCGTATCGAGAAGAGGGTTCCGAATATGTGACTTTTGTGATTTTTGAGAAGCGTACCAAAAGTCGGGTTTTGACAACTTTTGGAATTTTGATGTAAATTGAGTTGTATTGATTGGGTGTCGTCCCATTGGCCTAATTTGTTGTATTTCTACTGTATTTGATCAGATTCTACGCGTGCGGAGCTTGATTCTCGTGGCAAGGGCATTGCGGAGTAGTCGTCGCGCTGTATTGAGGTGAGTAATAGATGTGGGTGATGACCAGCGGGTTCGAAACCCCGGTATACCACTTTGTGACGCTGTATAGCGGCGAGACACGTACTCTCATGTGAGTGCGGGGTCGATTGTGATTAGGGACTATGGCTTAGTCCGAATTGTTGGCACTGTGTTAAGACATTGGCTATTCTTGAGCCGTCGAACCTCCTTCTCGGATGGTTGCATACTATATATTGTGATATTGGCCACTCTTGAGCCGAGGAACCCCCTTCTTGGGCGGTTGAGTATACTTGTGGGCCGTGAGCCAGTTATTGGATCCCGCGAGGATCGTTATCATTGTCTTATCATATTGACATGTTAGTTACTACCGATCCGTAGCTATTTCTGTTATCATGCTATTTCCAATCTCTGGAACTTGGTATTACTGTTTAACAACTAAAAAATGATAAAAAGGTTTTCAAAACTACTTTTGAGCCTGCGAGGCTGTATTTGCATATTAGCTGACTGGTAGTGGATCGTGGCTGCACGCCGCATCGTATCATGATTATTGTGCTTGGGTTGTAGGAGTCCCTCCGGAGTCTGAACCCCCACAGTGAGCACGGGTACCCAAATTGGATCGGGCTACGCGCCGTAGCGATCATGTCATGCATTGCATTGCATTTAGTTACATCTGCTAGTTGTTGTACGTGTTGTTAATATTGTTGGCTCTCTACTATTGGTATTGAACTGTTACGGGGTATTGGTATAGCTTTACATTGTACTTTACTGTGGATTTCTTATCTACGCTGTCTTACACTTCTTTATTACCACTGAGTCTGGTAGTACTCATTTTACTCCCTGCACCTTGTGTGCAGATCCAGGTACCTCTCAGCAATGATTCAGTAGCTGTGCGAGGCGACGTCTGTGGGATATACGAGGTAGCTATAGAGTCCGCAGGACCCGATATTCCTTCTTACTGTCTTTGATTCTACATTGACATTTCTCTCCGCACTTGGTATTCTTGTAATCCTTTATACACTTATGTTCAGTAGAGGCTCATGACTCTTGACCCTTCGGTCTATGGGAGTTGATGTATTATGGGACTTGGTTCCCGTTTTCGTTATATGTATCGCTGTTGCTTCGTGAATTAATATGCTTAAATGGGCTAAAGAGAGCTTCTAGCTCCGTTGTTAATATTGATTGGTCAGGCTGGCTTAGCAAGGTGTTGGGCACCATCACGACCAGATTTGGGGTCGTGACATGGATACAATCTCACAAGTCAGCACTCAAATCAGCCTCTCGGGCTCAGCACTCCTTAACAATTTATACCAGGAGATCTGGTCAATAAAGCAACAAATGCACATGTGCCAATAAAGTATGAGTGCTAAAATGTTATGCCACGTAGTACACGTAAACCAATGTATGTATGCCATGCAATGCATATGACCGCTACGGCGTGTAGCCCGATCCTTTTGGGTACCCATGCTCACTATGGGGGTTTAGACTCCGGAGGGGCTCCTACAGCCCAAGCACAATATTAATATCACACCTGCTGCGGCGCGCAGCCCGATCCGTATACCACCGCGGCATGCAGTCCGATCCATGCATGTGTATGCATATGCTCACATGAAATGTCATGCCCTAACATATTGCCCTCGGCCCAATCAGTCTAACAAATAATCAAGAAAGCCCTACGGGCAACAATATCATATTAGCTCACAGCTAAAATATTATTAAAACCTTGTTCAAGTTTTTCATAACCTTATAAGAATGCTGAATAGCAAAATACCATTTGAAATCTTAAATTTAGATAAAAATATGTACAGTGTTATCAAGACAATGATACTAATCCCTGAAGGATTCAAATAATCGGCAT
>JASVEL010006993.1:0-29265 GCA_032618575.1 Nicotiana noctiflora
GAAGCCCAAACATGATAATTAGTCCAATTCATTTCAACAATTAGGTGTTATTATTTATTATGCGGGATGGACCAAGTCACAATCCCCAATGGTGCTCTACCCCACGCCCGTTATCCGGCGTGCAAGTCACCTCAACACGGCACTAAGATGTGCAAGTCCGGGGTTTACTAACCCTCGGGACATCATTTACAAGTATTACCCACCTCGAACCGACGAAAACTCATGCCCGCGACGCCTTAGCTCCTCGAACCGGCATCCACGCATGTCCAAACTAGCCAAAATCAGTACAAATATATCAAAATAGGCTAATGGAACATAACCCAATCGAAAGAACTCGAAAAATATCAAAAATCACGAAATTTGCAAAACCCGAGCCCCGGGCCCACATCTCGAAAAATTTCAAAACTCATATTTCCAGAACCCTCGTCTCGCCACGAGTCCATACATATAAAATTTACCAAAATCGGAGTTCGATTGGCCTTTCAAAAACCCAATTTTCGTTTTCAATATCTAGGCCACAATCCTTCACAATTTCTACCCAAATTCATGAAGATTGATGTTTATTCTACCATAAAATGATGTTTTTGACTCAAGAAACTTACCTCCGATGAATACCCGATGATTTCCCAGCATTTTCCCGTGATTTCTTCTCTCTAGGGCTCAAAAATTGTGTTTTGGGTTAATGAACCCGTGAGCCTTCTGTTCTGTGATTTAATTCACTGCCAGGCCCGTTTGCTCTACGCGTTCGCGTGAGCTTCCACGCGTTCGCGATGCCCAGTTCCCTTTTACTCTTCGCGAACGCGACGCCTACCACGCGTTCGCGATGCTCAACTTTGGCTTACCCTACGCGAACGCGAACTCCACCACGCGTTCGCGATGAACAAAATTCCCGGCGCCTATTTTCCTTCTACGCGTTCGCGATACTCCTCCCGCGAATGCGAAGCCTCACCCTCACGCACCTACGCGAACGCGACCACTGGAACGCGATCGCGAAGCTCAAAACCCCTGGCCTACATGAATGCGACACCCCTGCTCTCGAACGCGATGCTTTGATCCGCCTGGCCTTCGCGAACGCGGCCCATGCCACGCGAACGCGAAGGCTTAATGCCTGGGCAGTAACCTGCAATTTTCTGCAGAATTTTTCATGTTTCAAACTGCCAGATGATGGTCCGGATTCACCCCGAGGCCCCCGGACCCCAACAAAAACCACCAACATACTCCAAAACACGATACGAACTTGTTCCAATCATAAAAACACCATCCTAAACATCAAAATCACCAATTCCACACGGATTCAAGCCTAAGTTTCTTCAAAACTTTCAAAACTAACATTCAATCCAAAACCCGACCAAACGACGTCCGAATGTCCTGAAATTTTTCGGACATATCCAAAATCACATAACGAAGCTACAGGAATTGTCGGAATTCCATTCCGACCCCCGGATCAAAATCTCACCTCCCATCCGGTTTTTGCCAAAATTCAACCTTTGCCAATTCAAGCCTAAAACTACACCGGACCTCCAAATTCAATTCCGATTGCTTTCCTAAGTCATAAATGATCCCCCGAAACTAGTCGAATCATCAGAATCTGATTCCGAGCACTCTAACTCGATAGTCAACTCTAGGTTGACCTTCCATATTCAAACTTCCTTCAAACATGCTATTTGCTTCATTTTCAATTCAATTTACTCCTAACTCACCCGATAGGCTCTAACACTGATATAAAAGCATAAAACATATAATTGCAACATGACGGGGGTGGTAAATTCCTGTAATGATGGGCCGGGTCGTTACATTCCTGCAGCTGTAACTGAACACACGTTATGGGTTTTTAGGTGTTTCCCAACGTCACCTTGTAGCTCTGGAATTTTATAGTCTTCCGATTGACTTATATCTGCATCTTTAGAGTCATGCTGCTGACTTAGATTTTTGGCATCTTCTAGCTTTTGTATTCTTGTTCCCATATTATCCATTTGAGAGGATAATTTCTCAAGGATTGAGATTATATCTTTTGTTGTATCTATTTCTTCAGTTTGTGTAGCTTTGTCTTGATAAGTAGTCTGCAATCATATTTTTGTTAGTACTAATTACTTCAATTGTAAATGTAAAATTCAGTATATTCAATACAAGCCTTCGTATTTCTTTTGTTGTAACCTGAATCTTGTATCTTCCTGGTTAGCCACCATTTTACTTGTGTATTATCTGTTCTTATAATAAACTTATTATATACAATATATGGTTCAAATGCCAATAAACATTTATATACTGCATATAATTCTTTTTTATTGATTTCCCATTTTATCTCCGGGTTTGTGAATGTTCCTGAATAATACCTACAATGATGTTCTATTTTTTCTTTATCATACCTGTATTTTAATAATCCTCCATAGCTTTTTTCACTTGCATCTGATTCTACTATATATGTAAATTTTTTATCTTCATCTGGGAAGTATAGTTTTGGTAGATTTTTACATATTTGTTTAACTTTTCTTACTTGTTTTTTATCTTCTTCACTAAAGTGATACTCTATATCCTTTTTTAAATTTTTCTGCAATGGTTTTAAAGTCTCTGCTAATTGTCACGACCCGGATTTCCCACCATCGGAGTCATGATGGCACCTACTAATGGAAGCTAGGCAAGCCAAATATTAATTACTCCTCCATTAATTACCGAATTCTTATTAAGACATTAAAATTAAAAACATATAAATTACAGCGGAATAATCAAACTTAGCGGAAGGCTTAGTCAAATATGATAAAGAAAACTCAAACATAATACACTACCCAAGACTGGTGTCACAATACTCACGAACTTCTAAGAATAATACACATAATTGTCTGAAAGAAAATACAAGTTGTTTATCTCGGTTACATGAGATAACCGATTGGAAAGCATAGATATAAGAGACAACGGGTCTTGCGGACGCCTGCAAGGCTACCTCGTAGTCTCTGTAGTCAGAAAATCCACAAGTCGCTACTACCGCTGCTGCTGTCCATAACCTGTATCTGCGCAAAAAGAGCGCAGAGTGTAGTATCAACACAACCGACCCCATGTGCTGGTAAGTGCCTGGCCTATCCCAGCGAACTAGTGACGAGGCTAAGGCCAGTCACCCACATAAACCTGTACAGTTGCAATATATATATATATACAATACATTTATAAAGAAAGACTCTGCTCTGAAATAACAGTCAATAACTCGTGATATCCAGAATAATCTAATAAACAGAATAAATCTTACTTTCATGTCTCAATTCCTCTCTCATTTCATATCTCGTGGTAGGCGTACCACCCGCTTCCAACTATCACAGTAACTACATCTTGTGGTAGGCGTACCACCCGCTCCCAAATATATCAATAGGCTACCGACAACTATGGCCAATGCCAAAATTTAAATCACTTTGTGGTCGGTGTGCCACACGATCCCATTTCTTATTATATAAGTGGTCGGCGTGCCACACGATCCCAATTCATAAATAAATAAGTGGTCGGCGCGCCACACGATCCCAATTCATAAATATATATATTACCGACATTTAGCCAATAATCTCTACATCAACAATATTTATAATTACCGGTTTTAAACCAATAATTGATAATAATTTCAACAATTTATCTCCATTACCGGTATAACACCAATAACTCTTAATCAACAATTTGTTCATCACTAAATTCCTATTCCTTCAAGCTAGGATAGAACAAACACTTACCTCAAATGTTTTACGAACAATTCAATCTGTGGCAATGCCTTTTCCTTTCAAATTCGGCTCCAATCCAATCGTATCTATACACAATTGATTTAATATCATCAATACTACTCAACAAACTAATTCATAAGGCCAATTACAACTTTTACAACATTCTGCCCGGAATAGTGAATTTCGACCCCGGACCCACATGGTCGGAACTCGGGGTTCGGACCAAAATCCGGTTACCCATCCTCCCACGAGTTCATGTATATGATTTGTTTCAAAATCGGACCTCAATTCGAGGTCCAATTTCCCAATTTATGAAAAACCCTATATTCTAACAAAAACAAGAAATTCTACCATGAAAACCTTTGATTTCTATTGAAAAACATGTTTAATGATGTTAGGAAGTGAAAGAATTAAGTAAAAAGTGACTCACAACTGTTTTGAAGAAGAGGGAATTCGTGAAGAATCGCAAATGGGTGTTTTTGGGTTGTGAAATGTGTAGAATGAAGCTGGAAATCGTGATTTTCAGGTCTCTATGTTCGCATTTGCGAACATGGGTTCGCAATTGCGAACCCCGACCAATTTCCGGAGTTTGAAAAATAAGCTAAGGTTGGGAAGTTCGCATTTGCGAACATTTGTTCGCATTTGCGAACATTTGTTCGCATTTGCGAACACTGGCAGACAAAGGGATTTGTCGCAATTGCGACACATTCTTCGCAATTGCGAAGACAGGCAATTACTGAAGGCCTCGCATTTGCGAGGTTAAGTTCGCAATTGCGAACTCTGGCCCAAGTGTGCCATTGTCGCATTTGCGACACTTTGTTCGCATTTGCGAACTTGGCTGGTTCTGGCAGGCATCGCATTTGCGATAATGGGTTCGCATTTGCGAACCCAGCCTTGAACTGCCTTCTTCGCATTTGCGAGAAATTCTTCGCAAATGCGAAGCCAACAACTGGGTGAAAAACCAGCAGTGTATAAATTCAGAAATTGATCCTACGGCCTATCAAATCTTTACTGAGCCCCCCGGGCTCCAAACCAAACATGTACACAACATCAAAAATACATTATAAACTTGTTCGTGCGATCACATCGCCAATACCACATCGTTTTCATCAAATCAAGCCTCAAATTCATGATTTTCATACTTTTGGTTTTCAAAACTTTCAAACTTGGAACTCAAGGTCCAAAACATATCAAATGACATCCGAATGTCACCAAACTTTACAGAATGCACATATATAATCTTTAAGACTTGTACCGGGCATCGGAACCAAAATACGAGCCCGATACCAAGGTCAATTAATTCATTTTCCTTTAACAATTACATCAAAAACAATTTCATAGAAAAATTCATAACTTGGGCTCTAGGCCTCAGAATTTGACTCCAGACGCATGTCCAAGTCCCATATTTTCCTACGGACCTTTCGGGACCATCCAATCTCGGGTCCGGATCCGTTTACCAAAAATATTGACCGAAGTCAACCATATCAATATTAATATCATTTTTAACTAAATTTCTCATAGAATTCATATTTTTTTCTATCACAAAATCTTTCCGGCTACATGCTCGGATCGTGCACGTAAATCGAGGCAACATAGAATGAGGTTTTCAAGGCCTCAGAAGCTCAAAATGATTAATAATATAAGTGATGACCCTTTGTCACGACCCTAATCCCGGTCGTGATGGCGCCCAACACACCTGCTAGGCAAGCCCGACCATTTACACTCTCACCCGAGCATGAAGCTCAAATCAATTACCTGGATATTATTTCAACAATAAAGCTAAACTGAATAACCACCCAAAGATCTAGGGTCACGAGTCTGGAGCCTCTAAACAAGATCGGATAACAATATCTAATCCAAATACTAAAGTCTGAATAATTGATATACAAAGGAAAAATAGAATAAGAAGAGAAGCCAGGTCCTGCGAACGCCAGCAGCTACCTCAGCAACTCGAATAAATACTGATAAAAGCTGGAGTGCTCGCCTATCCCTCCTGTGTACCTGAATCTGCACACAAAGGTGCAGGGAGTAGGGGTGAGTACTAAGTACTCAGTGAGTAATAAATATATAAAAGTAGCTGAAAGTATGAAATCCACAGAATACCACAATATGAAGCTAAACTACAGTCCGAATCTCCTACGAACTAGCATCAACAATACAATATAGCTACCACAGAATAATTTAACAAATAAAGATGCAATGCAATGCACATAACCGCTACGGCGTGTAGCCCGATCCATTTAACGTCGACGGCGCTCACAGGGGGTGTGTACAGACTCCGGAGAGGCTCCTACAGCCCAAGCGCAAATACCGCTGCGGCGTGCAGCCCGATCCTCATATCATAATAACCACTGCGGCGTGCAGCCCGATCCATCCTCAGTCCACAATAATCAGATAAGTCAAAAACAGTTCATTTTTCTTATTTCCAGTTTCCAGTTCATAATTTATGAAAAATACTTTAACTTTTATTTAATTTGCAAAAGCCGGTGACTTAGCATTTCAATACTCTGATTTCAATTTCCAGGACTGAGATCAGTGATTAAGCAAATATAGCTATCACATAAATACTATCCCCTAGGGATACTACAGGTCGGCACAAGGCCCCAAACAAGGCTTACAACCCACAAATATGTCAAACACGGTGTTTTTCAACCACAATTATCATATCATACTCATTCGGAATGGACTAAGCCTCAATCCCCAGTCACAATCAGTCCCGCACCTGCCACGGGGTGCGAGCCACACCCTACTAGCGTCACAATGTGCTAAGCCGGGGTTTCTAACCCTCAGGCTACCATATACACAAACTACTCACCTCTAGCCAGTCGTGGACTCGTCCGCGATACCTTTTCCCTTCAAATTTGCTGCCTCGTGCGTCAAATCTAGTCAAACCACAACAGTTATATCAAATACGGGTAAAAGAAACATAACCCAATTTAATTTACATGAAATTCACATAAATACACCAAGTTGGTAAAACCCGACCCCGGGCCCACTGCTCGGAAAATTCTGAAATTAGTACAAACGCGATCCTCTTCTCGCCACGAGTCTGTGCATATAAAATTTATTAAAATCGGAGTTCGAATGGCCTTTCAAAACCCAAATTTTCATTTTCAATTTCTAGGCCACAATCCTTCACAATTTCTACCCAAATTCATGAAGATTGATGTTAATTCTACCATAAAATTATGTTTTTGAGTCAAGAATCTTACCTCCGATGTTTACCCGGTGAAATCCCCTCTTGAAGCTCTCCAAAATCATCCAAACGAAATGAAACCAAAGAAAGAAATAACCCAATTTCGTGTAATAAAGAATCTGTCTGTGCTTCGTCGGGTTGTACCCTGCACCTGCGCTGTACAAGTTGTACATCCTATTGCTCCAGCAGTCATTTACCGTCGATCATAACTTCTAGTACAGATGTCCAAATTACAAGTTCTTTAGATTTCTGGAAACTAGACACGATGTTCTACAACTTTAATGTTTTGCACTTTTTGTGATTCCCTATAGATTACAAAATATCAGCTCTGAAAGTAGCCGAAAATTGCTGAAAATCTGCTGTAATTAGTGCAGCAATCAGCTGCTCACTTTGGCTCTAAATTGTCCGTTTGGACCCCCGAATTCATCTCGAGGCCCCCGGGCCCCCAACCAAAACCACCAACATACTCCATAACACGATGCAAACTTGTTGCAATCATAAAAACACGCCCTTAAACACGGAAAACATCGAATCCAAGCAAATTCAAGCCTAAGTTTTCATTTAAACTTCCGCAACCAACATTCGATCAAAAACCCGACCAAACGACCTCCGAATGACCTGAAATTTTGCAGGCACATCCAAAATCACCTAACAGAGCTACTGCATTTGTCGGAATTCCATTCCGACTCCCGGATCAAAATCTCACCTACCATCCGGTTTTCGCCAAAATTCAACCTTCGCCAATTCAAGCCTAAAACTACACCGGACCTCCGAATTCAATTCCGATTGCTCTCCTAGGTCATAAATGATCCCCCAAAACTAGTCGAATCATCAAAATCCGATTCCGAGCAATCTAACTCAATAGTCAACTCTAGGTTGACTTCCCATATTTAAGCTTCCTTCAAATATGCTATTTGTTTCATTTTCAACCCGAATTACTCCTAACTCACCCAATATACTCTAATACTAATATAAAAGCATAAAATATGTAAATGAAAGGTAACGGGGTGGTAATTCCCATAACGACGGGCCGGGTCGTTACATTCTCCCCAACTTAAACAAA
Organism: Nicotiana noctiflora; assembly: GCA_032618575.1. Classification (NCBI taxonomy): domain Eukaryota; kingdom Viridiplantae; phylum Streptophyta; class Magnoliopsida; order Solanales; family Solanaceae; genus Nicotiana; species Nicotiana noctiflora. The sequence continues at coordinate 7,955 of JASVEL010006993.1, forward strand.
AGCTCGTCCTCGAGCGCACCCAGAGTTGTACTAGAAGCAACCCAATAGTTGAATGACCTTGCCAAGCATATATTCGGGGTGGTACCACATCACCCTGTAAGGCCCCGTAAAATTTTTGTGCATAAAACCTAGTAGATGTGGTGTCATGGTCCGAATGATGTGTTAGGAATGCGTAGAATTCTTCAGCAAGGTTTGGGAACTCAGGTGAATCCACAGACCGATGGACAGGCTGAGCGGACCATTCAGACGCTTGAAGATATGTTGCGGGCTTGTGTCTTAGATTTTAAAGGTAATTGGGATGAACACTTGCCACCGATAGAATTTGCTTACAATAACAGCTATCATGCTAGCATTCAGATGGCCCCGTTTGAGGCATTGTACGGGAGAAGATGTAGATCGCCAATCGGGTGGTTTGAGGTAGGTGAAGCGGAATTGCTAGGGCCAGATATGGTGTACGAAGCTATGGAAAAGGTCAAGGTTATTCAGGAGAGAATGAAAACAACACAGAGTCGTCAAAAGTCCTATGCAGACGTCCGTCGAAGGGATTTGGAGTTTCAAGTTGATGATTGGGTGTTCTTGAGGGTATCTCCTATGAAGGGAGTCATGCGATTCGGAAAGAAAGGGAAATTGAGTCCTAGGTATGTCGGGCCATATCGGATCGTTCAAAGGATTGGTCAAGTTGCTTATAGGCTAGAGTTGCCTCCCGAGATGTCATCAGTGCATCCGGTATTCCATGTGTCCATGTTGAAGAAAGTAATTGGAGATCCATCCACCATCATGCCAGTCGAAGCTATAGAGGTTAATGAAGATCTGTCATATGAAGAGGTTCCAGTTGCAATTCTGGATAGGCAAGTCCGTAAGTTGAGAAATAAGGAAGTCGCCTCTGTTAAAGTGTTGTGGCGAAGTCAACAAGTTGAGGAGGCCACATGGGAAGCGGAAAAAGAGATGAAGGAAAAGTACCCCCATTTGTTTGATCAAGCTTAGAAGAAATTAGGCGATCCTTCTACTTCTAGTAACTGTCATCTTGTCCAAGTTGTTTCCCTCTTAGTGTTAGTAAAAGCCTCCTCCATTTTGTAAAGAGTTATGTGTTAAGTAAGCGACTAATAGTAAGTGTAGATTGGTAGTGGTTTGTTTGTGTGTACATGTTGTGTTAAAATGGTTGAATAAGGAAAGGACTCATTGAAGTGACTAGTTTATGTGCAATAGTAACAATGTGATAAAATGTGTGCATTTGTTGAGGCAGGAAAGTATATACAAGTGGTGAAAAGTGTTGTATTTGTGTATTGTTGTTTGGTAATGTGTTTCGGGGGCCCTCTGACAGGTGGATATGTCCATAATACAAAGGAAACTCCGGCGAAATTTTTCTAAAATATAAGAGTTAGTCAAAATTTTGATAGCTTGCATATCATGTCTTTCAAAACTCATTTATTTCAAAATCCTCATTCGAGGACGAATGATCTTAGGGGGGGAGGATGTAAGGCCCCGTAAAATTTTTGTGCATAAAACCTAGTAGATGTGGTGTCATGGTCCGAATGATGTGTTAGGAATGCGTAGAATTCTTCGCGGCGAGCTTGCTCGCCGCGGTTCGGACCCTTGGTAGTGATTTAAGTTTCAAAAATGTAGAGAATTAATTTTTCCGAAAAATTGTCAAATGTGCGGTCAAGAATGCGACCGCAAACCTGACATGCGGACCGCATTCTGACCGCAAATCGTTCCAGAGAAGTTGCCCAAAATCGTGTCAATAATGCGGTCGAAATTGCGATCGCATAGTGAATCTGCGATCCAATTTGCGACCGCAGATCGGGAATGCGGACCGCATAATGGCCGCATTTCGTAGCAGAGCTGGAGTAATTTTTGAGGCCATTTTGCGGTCACTTTGCGGACCGCATGTGTGTTCTGCGGTCGCATAGTGACCGCATATTTGACCCCGGCCCAGTTTTTGTAACATTTTGACCCGATCTCTTCTTTAATATAACACACCTCTTCTTCATTTTTATCATATCATCTCACCAAAAATTAGAGAGAGAAGAGAGGGTTTTTAGAGAGAGAAATCTTGCATCTTCAAGGATTGTTCCAATCATTTTAATTCCAAGGGATCCTAGGGCAAGGATTCAACTTCCCCAATATTTTCAAGGTAAAAACCCTAATTATTTTCTTTGATTTTCAGTTTTAATTGGGTAAAGAGAGGTTTGCATATAATAGCTTTTAAAAATAGAATTTTTACACTCATGCATGATTATTGAACTTGATTTCTAGTAAAAAGAAGTGAGTAGAAGTAAGAGTCTTCAAGAACAAGGTTGGCAAGAGTAAGATAGCTTGGGTAAGCATAAAGTAGGAAGTTAATGGAAGAAAACTCATCACCAGGTATGTATGGCTAATTTTGATTCTTGTGAAATCGCCTATATGTGTGAAGTTTGTTTGTTTCGTGTTAAAGTGACAAATTGTGTGAAATTTTTTTTACGTTGTTGTTGGATATTCAAAGTTGTTGTTGAACTATGAGTGTTGTGGTATGAAATATGAACCGAAAGGTAAATGAGAGTTGAATTGGGTAAAGAATTTGTGAATAATGATTATGATGGCCTATATGGCACCTTGTGGAAAAGAAAACGAAACACTTGAGAATTGGTTTATTGTGGAAAGAGATGAAACACTTGAATTATGGAAAATTGTTGAATATACATGTGTGAATATTATTGAATGTGGAAACATTGTAACTTGGTTGTGATATTGGCTTGAGAAGTAATTGAGAACATGAAACAATGTGCAAGTTGCTTATTTGAACTTGTTGAAATTGTGTGTAGTACCTTATCTGCTGTTTGAAATTGTTGTGTTTTCAACTGTAAGGCGGGGTCGTGTCGCGCGCCGCGACGTGGTGAAATAAGGTGTGGGTTGGGGTGATAAGGGTGGCCGAGGTAATAAGGGTGGTCAGGGGCAATAAGGATGGAAAGCGATCGAAATCGCTATTGAAAATTGATACATAAATCAATAATGTGAAATTGTGAAAGGAGACAGCAGGAGAGTTTGCAACTTGTGGGGGTACTGATTGCTCCTATGTTTGACTACTTGCAATTTATGTTGTTGATTGGTCGTTGTTCCATTTGTGACCTTGAATGTGCTTGTGTTGAGGCTTATCCGAAATGAGTAAAAGGTTGGGAACATGGTTAGTTAGCTTAATTGATTTCTTGATGTAATCTATTGGCTGTCTTAACACGGTGATCCTTGTTTAATGGCTTGAGTTTACTTGGGACAAAGTTTGTCCATACATACCAGTACAATTCAAGTGTACTGACGTCCCTTTTGTCGGGGACGCTACATTCGTGTTATGATTGTAGGTGGATTAGTAGCAGGCACTTCAACTCATCGGCAGTAGTATCCTTCACCTTCCACTGCCCGTTTTGGTGAGCCTATTTCTTCCTCGGGGCCCTGTGTGGTTCACGACACTTTTGTTTAGATTTCATTTTTGTTTTGTAAGGTATAGCCGAAGCCTTGTTACCGGCAAGTATTGTATTCCCCTTTTTGTATCCTAGAGGCTCTGTAGACATGTAAACTATGGGATTGTGGCCTATGTATATGTATCGGGCGTTGTAAATATAAATTATGAACTTGTTAGTAAATAAATCACATGGTTATGTTTATGCATTGTGAAATCAGTCATTGTTGGTAAGATATTTTGGTTAATGAGTAACAGTCAACACAGGGGTAACGCGTGGGAATGGAAGGCACCCAGGTCCGCTTGACTGGGGCAACCCGGTCAGGCGCCGGTCATGTCCCTCGATTTGGGGCGTGACACACCCTATCTACCATAAGTCCGATAACATAATACAGCTGAACTTCCGCAGTCCATCTGAACCATAGACCGCATTGCACTTTCCGAAATCATATACCAAATCCGACTCCCACGTCTATACTCAGAATACACCCGAACCAACTGTAGTAGCCCATACTCGCCACTCCGGGTGAGATCTTACGGTGTACCAAACAACCCATTCACTCGAGACGATGCCCTCTAATCACAACAATTTCCCACAATAACCAAATACTAACTGAAAAACCTTTTTCATTAGCTAAAGTCTTATTCCAACACCTTCATACCCTGCCCACGGCAGCTGAAACATGCGATATAGCGAATCCATCTCTCAGGTAATCCATTCGCGAATCCATTTCCCTTTTAACTGATACCACAATAGATTTCGGAGCCAAACCTCGATGTTACCTTTCTAATCAGCTTAAACCACATATGCCCGCACTCATTAACGGCTCCAGCGATCATTTCAATTACAACACACCGCATTGGTGATATGACACCTCCACACCGGCCTAAGCCACGACGAGCACAACACATGCTCAAGTAGGAAACCACTGAACATACTCAATTCATGACAACTAACTCAAACACAATAGCTGTAATTTAATTCCTCCGTACCATCATAACATAGGACTGAGATCCCGTCTCACATTACAGAAATAGAGTACCTGAACTCTCCTCGAAAGGTCATAACATCATATGGCTTTGCCACAACTTATGGTTCCATCCAAACACTATTACCCATGAAGCACCTCAAGTCATCTCATCATGCTCAAAACAGTCAGCCACACACAGATCTAGGTCTGAACTCAAACAATCAATATCACCCATGGTGAAACAATCAATATACGCCATCAACTCTTGTAAGGACACAACTGATGCGCCATTCGCCGAGCGACACCCAATACTGACTTTTCTCAGAGACTAAGAAGCATAGTACACAAGGTAACCTATAGGAAAAACTATGCTCCATATAACACGGTTGCGGCGTGCGACCTACTCAAAATGACATACCCGTGGCGGCGTGCCACCCGATCCAGATACCATACCTATGGCGGCGTGCCACCCGATCCAAATAACCCGTGGCGGTGTGCCACCCGATCCACGCAAAACTCTCGCAAAAAGAAATGCACATCGAGTTAGATTGCTCATTACAACAAACATATATAACCTCAAGCTCGGCCACAAGATACGCATCCGACAAAGTTCCCCAATACCGAAACTAAATTAATGGTAGAAGCTTCTGCACTAATATCCGCCACGAAGGCCCCACTGACAAAGCAATACCTACCAGTCGTCCGCTGGTCCTGGGTACAACTACCCTGTTGGAGCATACTCTGATGCTCTCTTCTATGCAATTTGTGCCATTTCCCGACATAGTCCATATCACATTATTCTAGGCGACCTGACTTATGTCAACCAGTCTGAAATAAGGTATCATAACCCAAATTCATCATATCAGGCTAAGAGAGAGCCATTAGGGCTTCCAATTTCCGATGATCACTAAACGGTGCCGATACACAAGATATACAACCACTGCATAGGTGGATTACGAGAAATCTAGTCTCCATCACCTATATAACACATGAATTACTATGCCTGATTCCACACTCCACTGTACAAATACATAACACACATCAAGCATCCATTCATACGACGAAAGTCATTGAGAAATTTCCCTATGCCATCAACAACTCAATCATCACAGTCGATCCAACAAGAGAATACTACCATACCACTAGATATTATCAGTTAACAGCACCTTGTCCCTTTTTGACCATATACCTTGCCAAATCACTAGAATAGCAATATCATTTTTTTTCCTTATTCACCAGAAAGATCGATTCTTAAATTACCTGCAGCTGCCCGCGCTACTCATTAATTTTTTTTTTTGACTTCCCATATATTATGAACTGATCTCAAAACCTTGAACATGCCATTATCAACTTTCCATAACACATTGCATATACCATACCACACTAAGATAACATGGAAACTTCTATCCCTTTCCTGCGCTGCAAACATCAACGCACTCAACTAGTCAAGGACTTTCATGATTCCATATAGAAGAAAACTCATTACACATTCCCAGCTTCGCATACCAACATGAATATACTCACTTTCAAACCACGGTAGAACACATCACAAACTCTTTCTCCCAATTCATTGCGTAAGTTTAACTGCCAGGACCGAGTCCTCCTACCCACATCGAGCTACGCAACTGCCAGCACTCAGGAGCTTTGTTGCACAATATCTGCAAGACTCATTACTTCGTACACATACCAGGAATTAATCGTATCCTTATCATACCGTTTCATTTTATTAACAAGTTGTTCCATTTACTCAATTTCCTTTCTGAATCCTCTTTAACTTAGTATTCTCCTTTACTGTAGCACTACATTATCTCAACTCATGTTACCACACGACACTCATACACAAGATTACACGGTCTAATGCTCATAGGCCGCTGAATACTCTCTCAATGTTTCCCAGAAGTACCACATTCTACGATACTTTATTTTGAAGAATTTCTTGCGATTTTTGAATTCGTTATCATTACTCTCCAATATAGATACATAGAATCTCATCATTCAAATATAGATACATAGAATCTCATCATTCACATATCATTACACAAGTCTTGGTCCCTTATAACGAAACCACCGTCTTTAGCCACATACATAATCTTAAGACACCTAACCATTACAAGCAAAGTCCTGAACACCGCAAGGCTATTCTCGAGCGTCATTCACCCTTATCCAATTATAATTCAGCTGTCTTATTGAACAGAACCACTCATGCCTTATTAGAACTCTGACATCGCAGAACATGATTACATACAACTGCATTTAGCTATCTCTCTTTTCTATACACCGAACATTCCTTACCGACATCAGTTCAAATCATCCTAGGATTTCTTCACATCTTTGAAGCACCATAACCTTTATAGAATTTTCCCAACATACCTAGAGACAGCACCAACATAGCACACAACGGTGCAATTAGTTAATCAATAAAAACCTCCCCAACTTGGCTCGGAGCCATACATCGAAACATTTTTAGCCACCTATGTCATTCTTACTAAAATGATGCCACATTTTTAAACATTTTCATATTCTTGAATTTGATTCCATATATTTTTTCTTATTTCAGGTTCGGTTATCTTTCTAAGTACATAAAAGATTAATATCTTATAATTATCTGCCATTTCGTCTAGTAGGTATGTTATCATTATTTTATGTGTTGCTATCATTCTTATGATATTCCTTCTAATCTTCTTACTTTACTATCATATTCATCATATAATAATAAGATATAAAAAATAATTTTTCTGGTCACTACCATGGCCCTTTGCTCTAATCATTTACCCTAGCAATGTCCTCAACTGCGGTACTCCCCTAAACGACATCTCCTCGCCTCACCGATTTCCCATTAGGAGTGACTTAGCCTAGGTAATTACTTATAGCATACTTCCATGGCAAACTTGCTCAAATTATTTTTTATAGCATTATTATAACATGATGAAAGCTATAGTATTATAAGATGATTATCAGGAATATAAGAATTTAGCTACGCATAATCATAAATGATTTTACCTGACTTTGTATCTCCTTTGAGTTTGACATATTTTGTTGAATTTTATAGCTTGTTTTTAGAGAGTGTTTATGAAAGAGAATTTTTATTGTATTTGTAATTTTCCGATATTGATCCTGTCTATACATCTTTCTACTTGCTCCTTTATATAAAGGAGTAAGATGACTCTTACTATTTACATCTGACTCTTACTATTCACATCTGACTCTTACTATTCACATCCGACTCTTACTATTCATTGGCCTTTACTATTCATGAATAGTAACTTGACTCTTACTATTTACGACTATGACGACTCTGACTTTTTTACATAAAACACAAAGAACTTTACATAAAGAAAAGTAAATATTTCTTTTACATCATTATCTGCTTTCTCTTTATGTCTCTTTTTGCTTCATCTTCTTTGTATCTTGTCGGCCGCTTTGTCTTCTTTTGATCATTTCTTCTTTATGTCTCTTTCTTCTTTACGACTTTCTCGTCTTTTGAGTTATCTTCTACTATCTTCTTCAATTATTCTAACTGGACTCACTACAAGAAATTGGATAATTAGTGGCCACATTTAGCAGCGACCCTACAAGTTGCTACAATTTTTATATTATTAGCAGCGACTTTAAAAGTCGCCACAGTCTATAAATATTTAGCAGCGAATATTTATAGTGGCGACCCATCTAATAATTGTTCTTATGGAAAAAAATTTTGTAGCGTTTTTTCCAACCTTTTGTGGCAATTTCGTCGCCACAAAATATGTTCTTTTAGTGGCGACAACAAATATCGCTACAAATAACCTTCAGTTACAGCTTTCTTAGTGGCAATACAAAAGTCGCCGCTAATGTGTTTTAGCGGCGACTATTATGGTTATTGTGGCGACTTTAGTCGCCACAGTAAGTGTGATTTCTTGTAGTGACTTCTGGAATTACATTATCTTCTCCGTGACATTTTGAACATAAATGGTCTGGATATTTCTGGCTGATTATTCTGCAGTATCTTGCTAGTAAATCTTCTGAGATAAATCCTTTTCTTAATGCTCTGGTTGTAGGTTGTCTTTCCGGATTTAGTAAAGACATAATCCATTTTTGGATTTCTTCGATATCTGATTGTCGTTGTTCCTTTGAATTTGAATATATTAATAACCGGTCTCTTGAATAATAACTCCAAATAGCATTTCCGTTTAGATAATTATGTGCTAGCTCATTGATGATTGTAGATATTCCAATAATCCTTTTGTTTGCATAAAAGCTGGGTATTTCGCATTTAGGTATTTCTTGTTGTTGTCCTATCTCTTCCGGTATAAGCATATCTTTTGTGAGTCCTATCTTGATTACTTGTATTACTGGTTTTATTTCGTCATATAATATTTCTGCCTGGTGCGGTATAGAATTTTATAAAGAATAGGTTTCCTTTTGTAACTCTTTTGAAATTTATAAATGCCTTGTATAATTCTGGTATATTTGATATCTCCTCTCCGTCATATGTGTATACTGTACTTAATAGTCCATAACTATAGCATGTTTTTACTAGGTTGGCATTTGTATTTGGTTGTGCTATTACCCTATTGTATCCTTGTAGTTTTTGGGTTATGAAGTCTTGGGTTGGTTCTCTAGTAGTTTTCGATCTTGGATTGAGGTTTAGATATGTCTGTATTTTGTGAATATTTTCTATATATGATCTGGTTATATGATTGTAAGCTTTCTTTTCTTGGTTTAGGCTTTCTAAATATGATATCATTTGTGGAGGTACGAATAATGGGTCTTTTGGTATTTTGGGTATGTATGGTTTGTCAAATATTTTGTTCATGTTCGTATTTCTAACTCCTTTCTTTGTAGATGAACTTCCTTGTCACGACCCCAAATCCGGTCGTGATGGCACCCAGCACCTTGCTAAGCCAGCCTGACCAATCAATAACAATAACGGAGCTAGAAGCTCTCTTTAGCCCATTTAAGCATATCAAGTCATAAACAACGGTGATATATATATATATATATATATATCAAACAGGGAACCAAGTCCCAAAACATACCAACTCCCATAGACCGAAGGGTCAAGAGTCATGAGCCTCTACAGAGTTTATAAACTGTGATAGTGTATACAACTGTGCACAAGTGTGGCATAGACAGAACAAAATAAGGATAAACTGGAGAGTCAAGTCCTGCGGACGCTGGCAGCTACCTCGACTGTCCAAATGCACTCCCGAGCAGCTATAGAATCAGCTCTACTGTGATGTACCAGGATCCGCACACAAGGTGCAGGGAGTCGGGTGTGAGTACTTCCAACTCAGCGGTAATAAAAGTAAATAATGCTGAAGGAAGGGAAACCACGCAAAGCACCTTATCTTCCTACTAAGAGTCATGAACTATCATTAAACTTCAAAACACTATCATCTTATTCCTTTTCAGCATATGTGAGTAGATTATTTAGAAATCTCAATTTTTAGCTACCTTTCATAATAATATACCAATACCTGGATTGTGACGACGCAGCCCGTCGTCACGGGAATTACCACCCCGTTATGTTATAATTTCATATTCTATGCTTTTATATCAGTGTTAGAGTCTATCGGGTGATTTAGGAGTGTTTTGGATTGAAAATGAGGCATATAGCCTTTTTGAAGGAAACTTGAATAACGAAAGTCAGCCTGGAGTTGACTATTCAGTTAGAGGGCTCGGAATCGGATTCGGATGATTCGGTTAGTTCCGGGAGGTGATTTGTGACTTAGGGGAGCAATCGGAATTGAATTTGGAGGTCCAGTGTAGAAATAGGCTTGAATTGGCTAAGGTTGAATTTTGGCGAAATCCGAACGGTAGGTGAGATTTTGATCCGGGGGTCGGAATGGAATTCCGACAATTCCTATAGCTTCGTTATGTGATTTTGGATATGTCCGCAAAATTTCAGGTCATTCGGACGTCGTTTGTTCGGGTTTTTGATAGAATGTGTAATTTGGAAGTTTTGAAGAAACTTAGGCTTGAATTCGTGTGTAATTAGTGATTTTGATGTTGTTAGACGTGTTTTGAGGATTGGAACAAGTTTGAATAAGGTATTAGGGTGTGTTGGTGTGGTTGGACGAGGTCCCGGGGGCCTCGGGGTGTTTTCGGATGGCTAAACGGAAGAAAAACATGGAAATTTCAGGGAAGTGTTCTGGTTCTGTTGTTTTCGCTCCTGCGGAAATGGGGGCGCAGGAGCGAGTCCGCAAAAGCGGACAAGAGGCGCAGGAGCGCTTGTCTTCGCGGAAGCGGAAAAATAATCGCTGAGGCGGCGTCGCAGGAGCGAAGGGTGGACCACAGAAGCGGTCAAGAGGCGAAGTGGAGGAGTGCGCAGAAGCGGATAGTCGATCGCATAGGCGAGTCCGCAGGAGCGGACTCTTGTCCGCAGAAGCGGGAAGGACCGCAGGGGTGGAGTGGAATCCGCAGGAGCGGACCCGCAGGAGCGGTCAATGGGATCGCAGGTGCGTAAATGGCCAAGTAGGCCTGGGGTCGCAGAAGTGGTTCCGCAGGGGCGGAAAATGGCTTGCAGAAGCGAAAATCGTAGTGAGTTAAGTGTATCAGAAGTTAGAAAATTTCAGAAACATTTCACACATTTGGGTCTCGGCTTAAGGAGGCAATTTTGGCGATTTTGAAGAGAAACTCAAGGAAAATCATCAGTTAATCAACTATGGACTTAAACTATGATTTGTATTGATAATATTATGCAATTATATCATGAAAATGGAGGAATTTGGGGTAATTTATGGAGGATTTAGCCCTAGGCTTGAACTTTAGAAAATCAAGGTTTTGAATGGGCAAATGGAGTCCGAATTTGGTAAATCTTATATGCTTAGACTCGTATCGAGAAGAGGTTTCCGAATATGTGACTTTCGTGATTTTTCGAGAAGCGTACCGAAAGTCGGGTTTTGACAACTTTGGGAATTTTGATGTAAATTGAGTTGTATTGATTGGGTGTCGTCCCATTGGCCTAATTTGTTGTATTTCTACTGTATTTGATCAGATTTTACGCGTGCGGAGCTTGATTCTCGTGGCAAGGGCATTGCGGAGTAGTCGTCGCGCTGTATTGAGGTGAGTAATAGATGTGGGTGATGACCAGCGGGTTCGAAACCCCGGTATACCACTTTGTGACGCTCTATAGCGGCGAGACACGTACTCTCTTGTGAGTGTGGGGTCGATTGTGATTGGGGACTATGGCTTAGTCCGACTTGTTGGCACTGTGTTAAGACATTGGCTATTCTTGAGCCGTCGAACCTCCTTCTCGGATGGTTGCATACTATATATTGTGATATTGTCCACTCTTGAGCCGAGGAACCCCCTTCTTGGGCGGTTGAGTATACTTGTGGGCCGTGAGCTAGTTATTGGATCCCGCGAGGATCGTTATCATTGTCTTATCATATTGACATGTTAGTTACTACCAGTCCGTAGCTATCTCTGTTATCATGCTATTTCCAATCTCTGGAACTTGATATTACTGTTTTCAACTGAAAAATGATAAAAGAGTTTTCAAAAACTACTTTTGAGCCTGCGAGGCTGTATTGCATTCTAGCTGATTGGTAGTGGATCGGGCCGCACGCCGCAGCGGTATATATGTCAGATCGGGCTGCGCGCCGCAGCAGGTGTGATATTAATATTGTGCTTGGGCTGTAAGAGCCCCACAGTGAGCACGGGTACCCAAATTGGATCGGGCTACGCGCCGTAGCGGTCATTTCATGCATTGCATTGCATTTAGCTACACCTGCTAGCTGTTGTACGTGTTGTTAATATTGTTGGCTCTCTACTGTTGGTATTGAACTGTTACAGGGTATTGGTATAGCTTTACATTGTGTTTTACTATGGATTTCTTATCTACGCTGTCTTACCCCTATTTATTACCACTGAGTCTGGCAGTACTCATTTTACTCCCTGCACCTTGTGTGCAGATCCAGGTACCTCTCAGCAGTGATTCAGTAGCTGTGCGAGGCGACGTCTGTGGGATATACAAGGTAGCTACAGAGTCCGCAGGACCCGATATTCCTTCTTACTGTCTTTGATTCTGTATTGACATTTCTCTCCGCACTTGGTATTCTTGTAATCCTTTATACACTTATGTTCAGTAGAGGCTCATGACTCTTGACCCTTCGGTCTATGGGAGTTGATGTATTATGGGACTTGGTTCCCGTTTTCGTTATATGTATCGCTGTTGCTTCGTGAATTAATATGCTTAAATGGGCTAAAGAGAGCTTCTAGCTTCGTTGTTAATATTGATTGGTCAGGCTGGCTTAGCAAGGTGTTGGGCGCCATCACGACCAGATTTGGGGTCATGACAAGTTGGTATCAGAGCCTAGGTTTACTAGGCCTCATGAGTCTTGAGCCGGTTGGTAGAGTCTTGTGGATCGGTACGGGGACGCCTATACTTATCCTCGGGAGGCCGCGAACCTTTAGGAAACACTTCACTTTTCTTGAACTCTGTCGTGCAATCTTGTTGTTCCGAGAACTGAACTTCTATATTCTATTCTCTCGCGGATGGCGAGAACGCGAGCATCGGGACGAGGTGGACGACCTCCATTGCCACCGTTAGAGGCCGTGGGCGCGGTCGTGCTAGAGGTAGAGGTAGGGCGGCCGAGGCGGTGCCGACCGACCCGCCCGTTGTACCGGCTCGAGAGCGGCCCCAGGTGGTCGATGCTCCAGCAGCCCCGGCTCAGGGCCAGACCGTATCTATTGCTATTCCCGGTCTTCGGGAGACTCTTGCTCGGATATTATCGGTGTGTTCCGGCTTGGCTCGGTAGTCTCGGCCACCGCTACTGCAGCGACATCTCGGACAGGGGGTGGTCGGCGGACCCCTGCAGCTCGCACACCCGAGCGGGTTGTTCAGGGACTTCAGGACGCCGCAGGCGGTCCCCGCTCGGTGGTTGCACCGGTTATTCCTCCGACTTGCACCGGCTCCAGCTCCGGAGCATATGGTTCGAGGTTATGCCCGACGACGAGCAGCCGTCGTCTCGAGAGGTTTGGTAGACTTCAGCCACCCCATTTCGGTGGCGTTGAGGGCGAGGATGCCCGGGGTTTCTTGGGACAAGTGTCGGAGGATGTTGCGGACAGCCGGTATTCTTGAGTCCGGCGGAGTTTCATTTACTACCTTTCAGCTCACCGGTCCCGCATTTGATCGGCGGGAAGAGTTTGAGAGGCGTAGGCTCGCTAGGAGCCGCACCTCTCACATGGCAGCAGCTTCTCTACTCTCTTTCTAGAGAAATATGTACCTCGGCCTCGTCGCGAGGAGCTACGTCGCCGGCTCGAGTGGTTGGTTTAGGGCGACATGTCCGTGACCCAGAGGACGAGCTTAGATTCACACAGCTGGCTAGGCATGCCACATGGATGATCCCTACCGATAGGGAGAGGATCAGGAGGTTCATCGATGGCCTCAACTATTCTATCCGCATTCTTATGACCAGAGAGCGAGTTTTGTCATCATCTTTTGAGCAGGTTGTTGATATGACACGCTCCATTGAGGCGGATCGTCGCCGAGAGAGGGAGGAGCGGGAGGCCAAGAGGCCTCGTGGTTCTGGCAGTTTCAGTGGTGCTCCATCTAGAAGGCATTTCCAGCAGAGCAGAGGTCGCTCATCTAGACCTTCTCATTCAGGCCGCCCAGAGCAGAGCGGAGGTTCTTATGGTCGTGGTCGACAGGGGTTTCAGCAGGGTCAGTCATCGCTTGGTGCCCTTCCAGCCCAGGGTGCAGCACCTACTTCATCAGCCCAGGGTTCTTCTGCGGCAAGGGGTTCCCTTCAGTCACCTTCTCCAGCACCAGGTGCATGTTATGAGTGTGGTGAGTTTGGCCACATGAGGAGACAGTTCCCTCGACTCCGTAGGGACAGGACTCGGCAGAGGGATCAGCCCTCATCTTTAGCACCATCTCAGTTTAGTAGAGGTGGAGGTCAGTCTTCTCCTGGTCGCCCCAGGGGCGAGGAGCGATCCAGTGGTGGTCAGGCACGATTCTATGCACTCCCTGACAGGCATGATGCAGTTGCCTCCGATGCAGTGATTACAGGTATCATTTCTGTCTGTCACAGAGATGCCTCTGTTCTATTTGATCCAGGGTCCACATATTCTTACGTGTCCTCTTATTTTGCACATCATTTGGGTGCGACTCGTGGTAGTCTTGATTTACCTATCCATGTATCCACCCCCGTGGGTGATACGATTGTTGTGGATCATGTCTATAGATCCTGTGTTATATCTATTGGGGGTCTGGAGACCCAGGCATATTTATTATTGTTGGGGATGGTGGATTTTGATGTTATATTGGGTATGGACTGGTTGTCTCCGTACCATGCTATATTGGAATGTAATGTTAAGACAGTTACGTTGGCCATTCCTGGTATTTCTCCGATTGAGTGGCGGGGTTCGACCGATTTCGTCCCTAGCCGTGTCATTTCGTTCTTAAAAGCTCAGAAGATGGTCGAAAAAGGGTGTTTATCGTACTTAGCTTTTGTGAGAGATGTGGGAGCTGAGTCTCCTAGCATTGATTCTGTACCTGTTGTGAGGGACTTCCCGGATGTATTCCCCTCAGACCTGCCGGGCATGCCGCCGGACAGGGATATTGATTTTGGCATTGACTTGGTGCCGGGCACCCAGCCCATATCCATTCCTCCTTATCAGATGGCACCAGTCGAGTTGAAAGAACTAAAAGAGCAGCTTCAAGAGGTTCTGGATAAGGGTTTCATCCGTCCTAGTGTGTCCCCGTGGGGTGCACCAGTGTTGTTTGTTAAAAAAAAAGATGGTTCAATGCGGATGTCTATTGACTATAGGCAATTGAACAAAGTAACAGTGAAGAACAAGTACCATCTACCGCGCATAGATGATTTGTTTGATCAGTTATAGGGTGCGAGGGTGTTTTCTAAGATTGATCTTCGTTCAGGCTATCACCAGCTGAAGATCAGGGACTCGGATATTATGAAGTCTGCATTCAGGACCCGATATGGTCATTATGAGTTTCTTGTGATGTCGTTTGGGCTGACCAACGCCCCAGCATCATTTATGCATCTGATGAACAGTGTGTTCAGGCCCTATTTGGATTCATTTGTGATTGTGTTCATTGATGACATTCTAGTCTACTCCCGTAGTCGGGAGGAGCATGCTCAGCATTTGAGTATTGTGTTGCAGAGATTGAGGGAGGAGAAGCTATATGCTAAATTCTCCAAGTGTGAGTTTTGGCTCGAGTCCGTGGCATTTCGGGGACATGTGGTGTCTCGTGATGGTATTCAGGTTGATCAGAAAAAGATAGAGGCGGTGCAGAGTTGGCCTAGACCGACCTCAGCTATAGAGATCAGGAGTTTTCTTGGTTTGGCGGGATATTATCGCCGGTTTGTTCGGGGATTTTCATCCATTGCTTCTTCATTGACTAAATTGACCCAGAAAGGTGCACCATTCGTGTGGTCGGATGAGTGCGAGGAGAGCTTTCAGAAGCTCAAGACAGCTTTGACCACAGCTCCAGTGTTAGTATTGCCATCAGCTTCAGGTTCATATACTGTTTATTGTGATGCCTCGAGAGCGGGGATAGGTTGTGTGTTGATGCAGGAAGGTAAGGTAATTGCTTATGCTTCTCGGCAGTTGAAGCCACATGAGAAGAACTATCCTGTTCATGATTTGGAGATATCCGCCATTGTTCATGCCTTGAAGATTTGGAGGCACTATTTGTACGGCGTGTCTTGTGAGGTGTATACCGACCATCGTAGTCTCCAGCACTTGTTCAAACAGAAAGACCTTAATTTGAGGCAGCGGAGATGGCTCGAGTTGCTTAAGGATTATGACATCACTATTTTATATCATCCGGGGAAGGCCAATGTGGTGGCCGATGCTTTGAGCCGGAAGGCGGTCAGTATGGGGAGCTTGGCATATATTCCAGCTGAGGAGAGACAATTTGCTTATGATGTTCAGGTGCTAGCCAATCGGCTAGTGAGGTTAGATATTTCGGAGCCCAGCCGGGTATTGGCTTGTGTTGTATCTCGGTCATCTCTATATGATCGTATTTGTGAGCGCCAGTATGATGATCCACATTTGGCTGTCCTTAGAGACAGAGTTCAGCATGATGACGCTAGAGATGTCACCATTGATAGTGATGGCGTATTGAGGATGCAGGGCCGGATATGCATGCCCAATGTTGATGGCCTTCGTGAGTTGATTCTTGAGGAGGCCCATAGCTCGCGGTATTCTATCCATCCAGGAGCCGCGAAGATGTATCAAGATTTGAAAGCACTATTGGTGGAGAAAGATGAAAATGGACATTGTCAGACATGTATCACGGTGCCTCAACTGTCAGCAGGTTAAGTACGAGCATTAGAGGCCCGGTGGCGTATTTCAGCGCATTGTTATTCCTGAGTGGAAATGGGAGAGGATCACTATGGACTTTGTTACTGGACTCCCTCGGATAGCGAGGAAGTTTGATTCTGTTTGGGTGATTGTGGATAGGCTGACCAAGTCAGCTCACTTCATTCCAGTTAGTACTACCTACTCATCGGAGCGGTTGGCAGCGATCTTTATTCGAGAGATTGTCCGGTTGCATGGGGTCCCAGTGTCTATCATATCCGACAGGGGTACCCAGTTCACATCTCAGTTTTGGAGAGCATTTCAGCGAGAGATGGGTACGCGGGTTGAGTTGAGCACCGCATTTCACCCCCAGACAGATGGGCAGTCTGAGCGTACTATTCAGATTCTGGAGGATATGTTGCGAGCATGTGTGATTGACTTTGGTGGTTCATGGGAGAAGTTCCTACCACTTGCTGAGTTTGCCTACAACAACAGTTATCAGTCGAGTATTCAGATGGCCCCGTATGAGGCATTGTATGGCAGACGGTGTAGATCCCCCGTGGGATGGTTTGAGCCTGGTGAGGTTAGATTGATAGGGACTGAGTTAGTCCAGGATGCTCTGGATAGAGCAAAGTTGATCCAGGAGAGGCTTCGTACAGCACAGTCTCGTCGGAAGAGTTATGCGGACCGTAGAGTTCGAGAGTTGTCTTTCATGGTTGGTGACAAAGTATTGTTGAAGGTTTCACCTATGAAGGGTGTCATGAGGTTTGGGAAGAAAGGTAAGTTGAGTCCCGGGTACATTGGTCCTTTTGAGATACTTAGGAGAGTTGGAGAGGTGGCTTATGAGTTAGCATTGCCGCCCAGCTTATCCAGCGTTCATCCAGTATTCCATGTGTCTATGCTCCGGAAGTACATTGGAGATCCGTCTCATGTATTAGATTTCAGTACCATCCAGCTTGATGGTGATCTATCCTATGATGTGGAGCCTATTGCTATTTTGGGTCGTCGGGTGAGAAAATTGAGGTCCAAGGAGATTGCATCGGTTAAGGTTCAGTGGAGAGGTCGACCCGTGGAGGAGGCTACTTGGGAGGTTGAGCAGGAAATGCGGAGCAGATACCCTCAGCTATTTGAGACTTCAGGTATGTTTCTTTGACCCGCTCGAGGACGAGCGTTTGCTTAAGAGGGGGAGAATGTGACGACGCGGCCCGTCGTCACGGGAATTACCACCCCGTTATGTTGTAATTTCATATTCTATGCTTTTATATCAGTGTTAGAGTCTATCGGGTGATTTAGGAGTGTTTTGGATTGAAAATGAGGCATATAGCCTTTTTGAAGGAAACTTGAATAAGGAAAGTCAACCCGGAGTTGACTATTCAATTAGAGGGCTCGGAATCGGATTTGGATGATTCGGTTAGTTCCGGGAGGTGATTTGTGACTTAGGGAGCAATCGGAATTGAATTTGGAGGTCCGGTGTAGAAATAGGCTTGAATTGGCTAAGGTTGAATTTTGGCGAAATCCGAACGGTAGGTGAGATTTTGATCCGGGGGTCGGAATGGAATTCCGACAATTCCTATAGCTTCGTTATGTGATTTTGGATATGTCCGCAAATTTCAGGTCATTCGGACGTCGTTTGTTCGGGTTTTTGATAGAATGTATAATTCGGAAGTTTTGAAGAAACTTAGGCTTGAATTCGTGTGTAATTGGTGATTTTGATGTTGTTAGACGTGTTTTGAGGATTGGAACAAGTTTGAATAAGGTATTAGGGTGTGTTGGTGTGGTTGGACGAGGTCCCGGGGGCCTCGGGGTGTTTTCGGATGGCTAAACGGAAGAAAAACATGGAAATTTCAGGGAAGTGTTTTGGTTCTGTTGTTTTCGCTCCTGCGGAAATGGGGGCGCAGGAGCGAGTCCGCAGAAGCGGACAAGAGGCGCAGGAGCGCTTGTCTTCGCGGAAGCGGAAAAATAATCGCTGAGGCGGCGTCGCAGGAGCGAAGGGTGGACCGCAGAAGCGGTCAAGAGGCGAAGTGGAGGAGTGCGCAGAAGCGGATAGTCGATCGCATAGGCGAGTCCGCAGGAGCGGACTCTTGTCTCCAGAAGCGGGAAGGACCGCAAGGGCGGAGTGGAATCCGCAGGAGCGGACCTGCAGGAGCGGTCAATGGGATCGTAGGTGCGTAAATGGCCAAGTAGGCCTGGGGTCGCAGAAGCGACCATTTGGTCGCAGAAGCGGTTCCGCAGGGGCGGAAAATGGCCCGCAGAAGCGAAAATCGCAGTGAGTTAAGTGTATCAGAAGTTAGAAAATTTCAGAAACATTTCGCACATTTGGGTCTCGGCTTAAGGACGCAATTTTGGCGATTTTGAAGAGAAACTCAAGGGAAATCATCAGGTAATCAACTATGGACTTAAACTATGATTTGTATTGATAATATTATGCA
This sequence comes from Nicotiana noctiflora, assembly GCA_032618575.1. Lineage (NCBI taxonomy): Eukaryota > Viridiplantae > Streptophyta > Magnoliopsida > Solanales > Solanaceae > Nicotiana > Nicotiana noctiflora. The sequence goes on from JASVEL010006993.1 coordinate 27,037, forward strand.
ATTATATCATGAAAATGGAGGAATTTGGGGTAATTTATGGAGGATTTAGCCCTAGGCTTGAACTTTAGAAAATCAAGGTTTTGAATGGGCAAATGGAGTCCGAATTTGGTAAATCTTATGTGCTTAGACTCGTATCGAGAAGAGGGTTCCGAATATGTGACTTTTGTGATTTTTGAGAAGCGTACCAAAAGTCGGGTTTTGACAACTTTTGGAATTTTGATGTAAATTGAGTTGTATTGATTGGGTGTCGTCCCATTGGCCTAATTTGTTGTATTTCTACCGTATTTGATCAGATTCTACGCGTGCGGAGCTTGATTCTCGTGGCAAGGGCATTGCGGAGTAGTCGTCGCGCCGTATTGAGGTGAGTAATAGATGTGGGTGATGACCGGCGGGTTCGAAACCCCGGTATACCACTTTGTGACGCTGTATAGCGGCGAGACACGTACTCTCATGTGAGTGCGGGGTCGATTGTGATTAGGGACTATGGCTTAGTCCGAATTGTTGGCACTGTGTTAAGACATTGGCTATTCTTGAGCCGTCGAACCTCCTTCTCGGATGGTTGCATACTATATATTGTGATATTGGCCACTCTTGAGCCGAGGAACCCCCTTCTTGGGCGGTTGAGTATACTTGTGGGCCGTGAGCCAGTTATTGGATCCCGCGAGGATCGTTATCATTGTCTTATCATATTGACATGTTAGTTACTACCAGTCCGTAGCTATCTCTGTTATCATGCTATTTCCAATCTCAGGAACTTGATATTACTGTTTTCAACTGAAAATGATAAAAGATGTTTTCAAAACTACTTTTGAGCCTGTGAGGCTGTATTTGCATATTAGCTGACTGGTAGTGGATCGGGCTGCACGCCGCAGCGGTATATATGTTGGATCGGACTGCACGCCGTAGTAATATTGTGCTTGGGCTGTAGGAGCCCCTCCGGAGTCTGAACCCCCCACAGTGAGCACGGGTACCCAAATTGATCGGGCTACGCGCCGTAGCGGTCGTTTCATGCATTGCATTGCATTAAGCTACATCTGCTAGCTGTTGTACTTGATCTTAATATTGTTGGCTCTCTACTTTTGGTATTGAACTGTTACGGGGTATTGGTATAGCTTTACATTGTGCTTTACTGTGGATTTCTTATCTACGCTGTCTTACCCTTGTTTATTACCACTGAGTCTGGCAGTACTCATTTTACTCCCTGCACCTTGTGTGCAGATCCAGGTACCTCTCAGCAGTGATTCAGTAGCTGTGCGAGGCGACGTCTGTGGGATATACGAGGTAGCTATAGAGTCCGCAGGACCCGATATTCCTTCTTACTATCTTTGATTCTACATTGACATTTCTCTCCGCACTTGGTATTCTTGTAATCCTTTATACACTTATGTTCAGTAGAGGCTCATGACTCTTGACCCTTCGGTCTATGGGAGTTGATGTATTATGGGACTTGGTTCCCGTTTTCGTTATATGTATCGCTGTTGCTTCGTGAATTAATATGCTTAAATGGGCTAAAGAGAGCTTCTAGCTCCGTTGTTAATATTGATTGGTCAGGCTGGCTTAGCAAGGTGTTGGGCACCATCACGACCGGATTTGGGGTCGTGACAAGTTGGTATCAGAGCCTAGGTGCAAGTCAGCACTCAAATCAGCCTCTCGGGCTCAGCACTCCTTAACAATTTATACCAGGAGATCCGGTCAATAAAGCAACAAATGCACATGTGCCAGTAAAGTATGAGTGCTAAAATGTTATGCCACGTAGTACACGTAAACCAATGTATGTATGCCATGCAACGCATATGACCGCTATGGCGTGTAGCCCGATCCTTTTGGGTACCCGTGCTCACTGTGGGGGTTCAGACTCCGGAGGGGCTCCTACAACCCAAGCACAATATTAATATCACACCTGCTGCGGCGCGCAGCCCGATCCGTATACCACTGCGGCATGCAGTCCGATCCATGCATGTGTATGCATATGCTCACATGAAATGTCATGCCCTAACATATGGCCCTCGGCCCAATCAGCCTAACAAATAATCAAGAAAGCCCTACGGGCAACAATATCATATTAGCTCACAGCTAAAAATGTTATTAAGACCTTGTTCAAGTTTTTCATAACCTTATAAGAATGCTGAATAGAAAAATACCATTTGAAACCTTAAATTTAGATAAAAATATGTACAGTGTTATCAAGACAATGATACTAATCCCTGAAGGATTCAAATAATCGGCACG
>JASVEL010006994.1:0-130240 GCA_032618575.1 Nicotiana noctiflora
GCCTCTGTCAGATATAATAGACACCGGGACCCCATGCAACCCGACAATCTCCCGAATGAAGATCACCGCCAACCGCTCCGATGAGTAAGTGATACTAACCGGGATGAAATGTGCGGACTTAGTCGACCGATCAACAATCACCCATACGAGAATCAAACTTCCTCGCTGTCCGAGGTAGCCCAAGAACAAAATCCATGGTGATCCTCTCCCATTTCGACTCGGGAATAACCATACGCCGAAGAACACCGCCCGGTCTCCGATGCTCATATTTGACCTTGTCGGCAATTGAGGCACTTAGCTACATGCCTAACAATATCCATCTTCATTCTCCTCCACCAGTAGTGTTGTCTCAAGTCTTGGTACATCTTTGCGGCACTCGGGTGAATAGAGTACCGCGAACTGTGTGCCTCCTCAAGTATCAACTCCCGCAAACCATCAACATTGGGCACACATATACGGCCCGGCATCCTCAAAACACCATCACTGTCGATAGTCACATCTCTCTGACATCATTATGCTGCACTCTGTCCTTAAGGACAAGCAAATTTGGGTCATCATACTGTCGCTCCCTGATGCGATCATATAAGGAAGATCGAGAAACAACACTAGCCAACACCCGACTCGGCTCCGAAATATCTAATCTCACTAGCCGATTGGCTAGGGCCTGAACATCATAAGCAAATGGCCTCTCCCCAACTGGGATGAAAGCTAAGCTGCCCATGCTAACCGCCTTCCGACTCAAGGCATCGGCCACCACATTGGCCTTCCCCGAATGATACAAAATAGTGATATCATAGTCCTTAAGCAACTCCAACCACCTCCGCTGTCTCAAATTAAGGTCCTTCTGTCTGAATAAGTGCTGAAGGCTGCGATGATCCGTGAACACCTCACATGAGACACCATACAGGTAATGCCTCCAAATCTTCAAGGCATGAACTATGGCTGCTAGCTCCAAATCATGTACATGGTAATTCTTCTCATTGGGCTTCAACTGGCGAGAAGCATAAGCAATGACCCTACCCTCCTGCATAAATACATAACCAATGCTAACTCCCGAGGAATCACAATACACAATATAAGGATCTAAAGCTGTCGGCAGTATCAAGACTGGTGCCATGGTCAATGCTGTCTTGAGCTTCCGAAAGCTCTCCTCACACTCCTCGGACTACACAAAAGGAACACCCTTCTGAGTCAATCTAGTCAAGGGTGAAGCAATAGAAGAGAACCCCTGAACGAATCGGCGATAATACCCTGCCAATCCCAGAAAGCTACGGATCTCAGTAATTGAGGTCGGTCTGGGCCAACTCTGCACCGCCTCGACCTTCCTCAGATCTACCTGAATACCATCACAGGACACCACGTGCCCTAGGAATGCCACGGACTCAAGCCAGAACTCACATTTGGAGAACTTGGCATACAGCTTCTCCTCTCTCAATCTCTGCAACACAACACTCAAGTGCCGAGCATGCTCCTCCTGGCTACGAGAGTAGACAAGTATGTCATCAATGAATACGATCACAAATGAATCAAGATACGGCCTGAATACACTGTTCATCAGATGCATAAATGCTGCTGGGGCGTTGGTCAGCCCAAAAGACATCACAAGGAACTCATAGTGACCATATCTGGTCCGGAATGCAGTCTTCATAATGTCGGACTCTCTAATCTTCAGCTGATGGTAGCCTGAACGAAGATCAATCTTCGAGAACACCCTAGCTCCCTGGAGCTGATCAAATAAATCATCAATACGAGGAAGAGGATACTTATTCTTCACCGTTACTTTGTTTAGCTGCCTATAGTCAATACACATCCTCATAGATCCGTCCTTCTTCTTAACAAACAGGACTCTGGTGCACCCCACGGCGACACACTCGGCCGAATAAACCCCTTATCTAGGAGTTCTTGGAGCTGCTCCTTCAATTCCTTCAACTCAACTGGTGCCATCCGATATGGAGGAATAGAAATAGGCTGAGTGCCAGGCACCAAATCGATACCAAAATCAATATCCCTGTCCGGTGGCATGCCCGGCAGGTCTGAGGGAAACACATCAGGAAAGTCTCGCACAATGGGGACAGAATCAATACTAGGAGTCTGGGCCTCGACCTCCCGCACAAATGCTAAATAAGAGAGACATCCCTTCCCGACCATTCGTTGGGCCTTGAGGAAAGATATTACCCTGCTAGGTACATACTCAGTCGTGCCTCGCCACTCGATCCTCTGAATGCCCGGCATAGCCAAAGTGACTGTCTTAGCATGACAGTCCAAAATAGCATGACATGGAGATAACCAGTCCATGCCCAATATAACATCAAAATCAATCATGCTGAGAAGCAACAGGTCTACTCGGGTCTCCAGACCTCCAATAGTGACCAAACAGGACCGGTATACGTGGTCCACAACAATAGTATCCCCTACCGGGGTAGATACATGCACTGGCAGCTGAAGACACCCTCGGGTCGTGCCCAAATGGGGAGCAAAATATGTAGACACATAAGAATAAGTAGAACCAGGATCGAACAACACTGATGCATCTCTGTGGCAGACTAAAATAATACCTGTGATAACTGCATCAGAAGCAACGGCCTCAGATCGGCCCTGGAGAGCATAGCATCTAGCATGTCCGCTTGATCGGTCTCCCCCTCGAGGCCGACCCCTAGCTGACTGACCCTCACCCCTACCTTGCGGGGCGGGTGCTGAAGTAGAAGGACCAGATGACGAGGGTTGTCCTCTCTGCTGATAAGATCTGGAAACAAGATGGGGACACTACCTACGGTGGTGCCCAAACTCTCCGCACTCGTAGCAACTCCCCGGTGCTGGGGACTAAGACTGATAAGGACACCTGGCGCTGGACTGGCCAGCTGATGAACTAGGCCGAGATGAACACCGAGCAGATGGGGCCTGTGAAGAACTCTGAGCTGGCATGGCACTGAGAGATGGCTGGCTCTGGTTCGAACCCTGATAACCCTATCTAGAAGACCATCTGCCACGATCGGAGCGACCCGACTGCGAAGATCTGAAAGAGCGACCTCGGCTCTGTTGACTCTGGCCTCTAGTCTGAGTACCACTGGAACTAGCTGCACCTCAAGGCCTCTTGGCCTCCCTCTCATCCCACTGTCTGCGACAATCTGTCTCTATGTCGTGAGCAATATCCACGACATCCTCAAATGTACGACTCAAAACCCTCTCCCGAGTCATCAGAATACGAATGGGATAAATGAGGTCGTCCACAAAGCGACAATCCTCTCTTTGTCAGAAGGAACCAACCATGGTGCATACCTAGACAACTCTGTAAACCCGATCTCATACTCTGACACTGGCATATCCCCCTGACGGAGACTCTCAAACTGCCTGCGCATCTCCTCCCTCTGAGATCGAGGCATCCCCTTCTGCAAGAACATGGTAGAGAACTCTGGCCATAATAGTGGTGCTGCCCCTGTTGGCCTGCGGCGCTCATAATCCTCCCACCAAGCGAAGGCTGGCCCCTGAAACTGAAAGGTAGTGAAAGATACCCCACTTGACTCCACGATCCCTGCCGTACGAAGCATTCGACGACACTAGTCTAGAAAACCTTGGGCGTCCTCACCTGGAGCTCTTGTGAACACTGGAGGAGATAACCTAGTGAACCTCTCGAGACGACGCTGCTCATCATTCGTCATAGCTGGGAACCTGTCCCCCTGAACCTGGTCTGCTGGTTGAATCGGAACCACATGCTGAACTGGAGGAGCCTCTGGTGTCTGTATGCCCTGCACTGCCGGCTCTGGAGTGCGTACTGCCGGGGTCCGATGACCACCCCCGATCCCCGATGCACTGCTGCGAGTAGTAGTCGACACCGCCCGTGCTAGGCCGGTGCAGTCGCTAGTATCCGAGCCAGGGTCTCCTGTAGACCCGGAATAGCAATGGGCACAGCTGGTGCCTGATCTGGTGCTGCTGGCACCTCTGCAACTGGGGGCTGTGGGTCAGCTGGCACTGCCTCAGCTGCCCTAACTCCGCCACGACCGCGACCGCGTCCACGGCCTCTAGTAGGTGGTAGTGGTGGTCGTCCTCCACGTCCGGATGATCGAGTTCTCGCCATCTGCGAGAGAATAGAATGTCAAAGTTCAGTTCAAGTTAAAAGTAATCGCACGACAAGAATTCCAAGAATTGAAACTTTTCCTACAAAGGTTTGCAGCCTCCCGAGGATAAGTACAGGCGTCCCCGCACCGATCCACGAGACTCTACCAACCGGCTCACGACTCGCGAGACCTATTAACCTAGGCTCTGATACCAACTTGTCACGACCCAAACCCTGGTCGTGATGGCGCCCAACACAATGCTAGGCAAGCCCGACCATATTATCCCTTTAACCAGCCAATTATTAAATAAATTAAACTTAAACAGTAGTTAGTCATAACAGGTGATAACCGAAACGTCAATACATACAAAATACGGTCCCAACATATCGTGGTGTCACGAGACTGAGCCTCTACAGAATAGCATGCTAATACAACCAAGTCTAGACAAATAGGAAATCAACAAGATGATAAAGAAGGAGAAGACAAGCTCTGCGGACGCTGGCAGCTACCTCGTAATCTCCGCAAAAGTAGACAAGGATCAGCAGCTACAATATATCAACTGCTCTCGGGCACCTGTGGATCTGCACAGAAAGTGCAGGGGAGTGGGGTGAGTATATTTCAACTCAGTGAGTAACAATAATAAATAATAACTGAAAGTAAGAACTCCTGTACTATCACTTAGCAGTTCTAAGGCAACCTTCACAGATACGTCATCACTATAGTAGTACTTTAACCTCCAATCTACGTTTATCTCTACAAGATTCCACACTGAACTAACCCTCGCTCGTACCCCTACGGTGTACGGCCATCTCAACATATAAAGACACATACTTATGTCTATAATGTATAAATATTTAAGTAAATAGTAGGGTATGATTAAGTATAATGCTGCGGCGTGCAGCCCGCTCCAATACATATACCGCTGCGGCGCGCAGCCCGCTCCATTTTACGTCGACGGCGCTCACTGGGGGTGTATACGGACTTCGGAGGGGCTCCCTAGGCCCAAGCGCTATGGTGCTATGACGTGCAGCCAGGTCCACCATATATCACTGCGGCGTGCAGTCCGATCCAATATATATATATACATATATAATTATACTGCTGCGGCGTGCAGCCCGATCCCATAATATACCAGCGCTCACTGGAATGTGTGCAGACTCAGACTCCGAAGGGGCTCCTACAGCCCAAGCGCAATAATACTGCGGCGTGCAGTCCGTCTCACATGTATATTACATGTATATTACATGTACATTACTGCGGCGTGCGGTCCGATCCAATATAGGTATCTATATACATAATACCTCATAATGGGTCCTCGACCCTATCCCGGTCAGTATGTACTTGGCCTCTCAGGCCCAATATAATATATCACAATGGGTCCTTGACCCTGTCTCAGTTAATATAGACTTGGCCTTTCAGGCCCAATATAACATCTCGTAGTGGGTCCTTGACCCTGTCTCATCTCAATCGGTATAAACTTGGCCTTTCAGGCCCACTCGGCTAGAACAGGGAATTCCACCCTAGATAATCTCTCTCAATGTACACATCTAGTACAGGCTCATATTATGCTATACGGCTAGAGCCATGGCTGAGTGTATATTTCCAACACGATATAAAGGTCACCTAGCTCTATAGGTTCCCTAATGCTCTACAGATCGGCACAAGGCCCCAAACATGGCTATTAGCCCAATTGTACAGTTATAATCTCAGTAACAGTCATACAACACAGTATTCTATTAGGCGGGAAGGACTAAGTCCGAACCCCCAATCACAATGTCACCACGCCCGTCATAGAACGTGTGTCTCATCTCAATATAACACTGTGAAAGTGCTAGTACGGGGTTTCAAACCCTCAGTGCATTGTTTACTACTACCACTCACCTCGAACCGGTAGAAGCTTCAATCCGCCTTACGCTTGCCTCGCAATTCAATCTCCTCGGATGTCAACTCTGCTCAAAATCATAGAAAATGCATCAATATACGCTAATTTCACGAAATTCATTCGAAATAACCCAATTTATATCAAAACCCACAAGTTGTCAAAACCCGACTTTTGGTACACTTGTCGAAAAATTACAAAAATTACATATTCGGAATCCTCATCTCGATACGAGTCTAGGCATATAAAATTTACCAAAATCGGACTCCATTTGCCCACTCAAATCGGTGTTTTTCTTAAATTTAGGCCTAGGGTTCAAACCCACCTTAAATCTTCCATTTACAGGGATTTAACCAAGGATTTCATGTTAAAATGATGTAATTAAGTCACAAAACTTACCTCCAACGAATCCCCGATGAATTACCAGCAATTCCCGTGAGTTTCTCTCTCTAGAACTCAAAAATGGCGTCTTGGGTATATGAACCCGCGACTGGTTCTGTTCTGGTTTAATTTCACTGCCAGACCATTCCTTCTATGCGATCGCAATGACGCTATGCGATCGCATAGAGTTAAATCCTCCTGCCAATTTCCCCTTCTATGCGATCGCAATGCACTCCCGCGATCGCATAGCACAACCTTCCAGGCCTCATCTTTTCTTCTCTGCGATCGCAACACCGGCTATGCGATCGCAATTCACAGTCTGACAAACCTATGCGATCGCACCCTTTGCTATGGGATCGCATAGCACATTTTGCTCACCCCTCCAATCTCTTCTATGCGATCGCACAAGTGACCCTGCGATCGCAGAGCGCCAGATTCCATACCTATGCGATCGCACCCTTTGCTACGCGATCGCATAGAACAACTCTGGGGCTCACTTCCATCCTTCTATGCGATCGCATCTACCCTATGCGATCGCATAGAGCATCCGTCTGCAACAAAACCAGCAGCCAACAGCAGTTCAAAAATAGAAGAAATGGTCCGTTTGGACCCTCGAAATCAACCCGAGGCCCCCGGGACCCCAACGAAAACCACCAACATACTCCAAAACACGATACGAACTTGTTCCAATCATGAAAACACCATCCTAAACATCAAAATCACCAATTACTCACGGATTCAAGCCTAAATTTCTTAAAACTTTCCGAATTACACATTCGATGAAAAACCCGACCAAACGACGTCCGAATGACCTGAAATTTTGCAGGCACATCCAAAATCACCTAACGGAGCTACTGCAACTGTCGGGATTCCATTCCGACTCCCGGATCAAAATCTCACCTACCGTTCGGATTTCGCCAAAATTCAACCTTAGCCAATTCAAGCCTATTTCTACACCGGGCCTCCAAATTCAATTCCGATCGCTCCCTAAGTCATAAATCACCTTCCGGAACTAACCGAATCATCAGAATCCGATTCCGAGCCCTCTAGCTAAATAGTCAACTCCGGGTTGACTTTTCTTATTCAAGTTTCCTTCACACAGGCTATATGCCTCATTTCCAATTTAATTTCACTCTTAACTTCCCCGATAGACTCTAACACTTATATAAAAGCATGAATTATGTAATTACAACACAACGGGGTCGTGACGATGGGCCGGGTCCCGTGACGACGGGCCGGGTCGTCACATTTAGGTGGACCCAAAGAAGATTGAGGCAGTCCAGAATTGGCCTCGACCAGCTTTGGCGACTGAGATCCAGAGTTTCTTTGGATTAGCAGGTTATTACCGTCGATTTGTAGAGGGGTTTTCTTCTATTACGGCCCCGATGACCAGGTTGACCTAGAAGGGTGCCCAGTTCCAGTTGTCATATGAGTGTGAGGCGAGCTTTCAGAAGCTCAAGACAGCCTTGACTACGGCACCAGTGTTGATACTACCTACGGGTGCAGGGCCTTATACAGTTTACTGTGACACATCTCGTACAGGGCTTGGATCGGTGTTGATGCTGGATGGTAAGGTTATTGCTTATGCTTCGAGACAGTTAAAAATACATGAGAAGAATTATCCGATTCATGATCTTGAGTTAGCAGCAGTGGTCCATGCCTTAAAGATTTGGAGGCATTATCTATATGGGGTGACCTGTGAGGTGTACACTGATCACAAAATCCTACAATACTTGTTCAAGCAAAAGGAGTTAAATCTAGGACAGCGGAGATGGTTAGAGTTGTTGAAAGACTATGATGTTACTATCCTATATCACCTAGGTAAGGCCAATGTGGTGGCCGATGCATTGAGTAGAAAGTCTGCCAGCATGGGTAGTCTTGCATTCATTCCGGTCAGTCAGAGACCATTTGCTCTAGATGTCCGGGCCTTAGCCAACCAATTCGTGAGATTAGACATTTCTGAGCCTAGCAGGGTGTTAGCCTGCACGATCGCTCGTTCTTCTCTATTAGAGCGTATCCGTGAGAGGCAATTTGATGATCCTCATTTGCGTGACTTGAGAGATACAGTACAACGCGGAGGTACCACGGAGGTAAATCTAGATGATGAATGGGTTATTGAGATTGCAGGGTCGATTTTGCGTGCCAAATATTGAAGGGATTCCGGAGTTGATCTTAGCGGAGGCCCACAGTTCACGGTATTTTAATCACCCGGGCGCCGCGAAGATGTACCAGGACTTACGACAGCATTATTGGTGGCGCAGGATAAAGAAAGATATCGTTGCGTATGTCGCTCGGTGTCAAAATTGTCAACAGGTGAAATATGAGCACCAGAGGCCTGGTGGTGTATTCCAGAGAATCGAAATTCCCGAGTGGAAATGGAAGAGGATCACTATGGACTTCATTACTGGACTTCCTTTGACTCGGAGGAAATTTCATGCTATTTGGGTCATTGTTGATAGGCTGACCAAGTCAGCACACTTCATTCCAGTATCGGTCTCCTACTCATCGGAGAGGATAGCAGAGATTTACATCAGGGAGATTGTTCAACTTCATGGGGTGCCGGTATCTATTATCTCTGATCGGGGTACACAGTTTACCTCGCGGTTCTGGAGAGCGGTCCAGCAGGAGTTAGGCACCCAGGTTCAGCTGAGTATAGCTTTTCATCCCCAAACGGATGATCAGTCCAAGAGGACTATTCGGATTCTAGAGGACATGCTTCGAGCGTGTGTTATTGATTTTGGAGGCTCGTGGGACCAGTTTCTGCCATTAGCAAATTTCGCCTACAATAACAGCTACTAGTCTAGCATTCGGATGGCCCCGTATGAGGCGTTTTATGGTAGGCGATGTCGATCTCCAGTCGGATGGTTTGATCTGGGAGAGGCTCGGTTGTTGGGTACAGACTTAGTTCAGGAGGCCTTGGATAAGGTCAAGACTATCCAGGAGAGATTGCGTTCAGCTCAGTCCAGACAGAAGACTTATGCGGATCGTAAGGTTCGAGATGTAGATTTCATGGTTGGTGAGCGAGTATTGCTCCGAGTGTCGCCTATGAAGGGCGTGATGAGGTTCGGGAAGAAGGGCAAGCTCAGCCCTAGGTATATTGGTCCATTTGAGATTCTAGACCGAGTGGGAGGTGTGGCTTACAGACTAGCTCTACCACCTAGCTTATCAGTCGTGCATCCAGTCTTTCATGTATCTATGCTTCGGAGATACCACGGCGATCCCACACATGTGCTAGACTTCAATACTATCTAATTGGATAATGATCTATCCTACAAGGAGGAACCGGTGGCTATTCTAGACCGGCATGTTTGACAGTTGAGGTCGAAGAGTTATCCTTCTGTGCGTGTTCAGTGGAGAGGTCAGCCTCCTGAGGCATCAGCTTAGAAGTCCGAGTATGATATGCGGAGCTGCTACCCACATTTGTTCCCCGATTGATGTACTTCCTTCTCTTGTCCGTTCGAGGACGAACGGTTGTTTTAGAGGTGGAGGATGTGACGACCCAATAGGGTCATCACTTGTTTCCTCATTTGTTCTACACTTCCTAGGCCTTGAAAACCTCATCCTATGTTGCCTCGATTTATGTGTACGATCCGGGTATGTATCCGAAAAGATTTTGTGATAGAAAATATAAATTCTATGAAGAATTTGGAGAAAAATGATATTAATATTGATATAGTTGACTTCGGTCCCGGAAGGTCCGTAAGAAAATATGGGACTTGGACATGCGTCCGGAGTCGAATTCTGAGGCCTAGAGCCCAAGTTATGAATTTTTCTGTGAAATTGTTTTTGCTGTAATTATTAAAGGAAAATGAATGACCATGGTATCAGGCTCGTATTTTGGTTCCGACGCTCGATACAAGTCTTAAATATTATATATGTGCTTTCTGCAAAGTTTGGTGGCATTCGGATATCATTTGATATGTTTTGGACCTTGAGTTCCAAGTTTGAAAGTTTGAAAACCAAAAGTATGAAAATCATGAACTTGAGGCTTGATTTGATGAAAACGATGTTCTATTGGCGATGTGATCGCACGAACAAGTTTGTAATGTGTTTTTGATGTTGTGTACATGTTTGGTTGGGAGCTCGGGTAAAGATTTGATAGACCGTTGGATCAATTTCTGAATTTTAACACATCTGGTTTTTCGCCCAGCTGTTGGCTTTGCAATTGCGAAGATTTTCTCGCAATTGCGAGATGTCCCCAGGCTGGCCTTGGTTCGCAAATGCGAACCGATCTTCGCAAATGCGAAGATGGCAGGGGAGTGAAGGGGTTCGCAAATGCGAACAATACCTCGCAAATGTGAGGCCTTCAGAAAAAGGCCTAGCTTCGCAAATGCGACTAAAATGTCACAAATGCGAAGGCCCCAACAGTCAGCTTAGTTCGCAAATGCGAACTTAATGTCGCAAATGTGATGCTGACAGTCCCCAAGCCTGCTCTATTCGCAAATGCGAACAAAAGTTCACATTTGCGATACCCGCAGCTGTGTAATTTTATACTTAAATGAATTTTAAAGCTCATTCTTCATTCTTTCAAAAACCCTCACACCACACACGAGCTCTCAAGGCCAAATTCACTCCAAAGCAATTGTAAGTCACTTTTTACTTAATTCTTTCAATTCCTAACAACATTAAACATGTTTTTCAATAAGAATCAAATGTTTTCATGGTAGAAATCCATGTTTTTGGGTAGAACCTAGGTTTTTCATGAATTGGGCAATTGGACCTCGAATTGAGGTCCGATTTTGAAACAAATCATATAATTGAACTCGTGGGTGAATGGGTAACCAGATTTTGGTCCGAACCCCGAGTTCCGACCACGTGGGGCCAGGGGCATTTTGGGAAATTTTGGGGTAAACTTTGAGAAAACCATTTTTTAACATTCAAACCAAGTTAATTAGTGATTATTAATGTAATGGAACCAATTGTGATTAGATTCGAGCTAGTTGAAAGAGATATTTCGGGGAAAAAGCTATAATTGAAGTATAATTTGGACTTCAAGGCTAGAGGTAAGTGTTTGTTCTATCCTAGCTTGAGGGAATATGATTATGTGCTATGTGCTATGTGATCGAGTGCGGTGTATGGGTTGTGGTGATGAGCATCCATACACTGGCGTCTTGCATGACCGTGAGTCGTTGTTAACACTTGTTGTGAGACATTATAAGGATAAATTGTTGAACTCTTGCCGGGTTGTAAAATTGTTATTGTTCTCCCTTGCCGGGACTTGTTGTGAAGTGAGATATTGATTGCCCTTGCCGGGATGTTGCTGTGATGATTATTGTGCCCCTTGCCGGGACGGTTCATGATTTATTGTTTTCTTTCTCTGCCCTTAACTATGATTGTTATTTGGGTGAGGAAGAGTGATAATGCACGAAGGGTATGTCGTGCTTTGATTTATTGATTATGCACGAAGGTTAATGTCGTGCCTTGTTATTGATTATGCACGAAGGTTAATGCCGTGCCATGTTATTGATTATGCACGAAAGTTAATGTCGTGCCATGCTATTGATTATGCACGAAGGATCATGCTGTCCCTTGTTATTAAACCATGTACGAAGGATCATGCCGTACCATGGATGTGAGGATGAGAGTAAAAATACGAAGGGTGATGCCGTGCACTTTATTTGCTTGTTTGGTGAGGATGAGAGTAAAAGCACGAAGGGTGATGTCGTGCACTTTATTTGCTTATTTGGTGAGGATGAGAGTAAAAGCACGAAGGGTGATGCCGTGCAACTATTTGCCATTCCTTGACTTGATATTACCTGTTTTCCATTTTACTTTGTTTTCCTTGTGGACTCATTAATTGTTGTTAATTGTTGAGTTCTTTTGAGATATTCCTTGTTGAGTTGTTACTTGATTATTTTCTCGTTATCTTATGGTGTATATATATATATATATATATATATATATATATATATAGAACTGCACAGGTTTATGTGGGTGTCTGGTCCTAAGCTTGTCACTACTTCGCCGGGATAGGCCAGGCTCTTACCAGCACATGGGGTCGGATTGTGCTGATGCTGCACTTCTGTACGTTTTTGCACAGGTCCAGGTTTCGATCAGGAGCAGCAGCGGTAGATCTTTTGCGTGGGAGTTGAGCATATTGAGACCGAGGTAGCTTGCAGGCGTCCGCAGGCCCGGCGTCTCTTCCTTTACTTATGTTACTAGCTGTAGTCTCTTTGTTCCGAGACAAACAGATTATGTTATATTTCTTTCAGACTTTATGTGTAGTATTCGGTAGTAGTTCGTGAGTTGGTGACTCCACGTCTTGGGTAGAGGATGTCAGTATGGTTATACCTTGAAAATTGATTATCTCTATTTCGCTAAAGTCTTCTGCACTTATTTAATTAAGGTTATGATTTTGTTGATAAATTGAATAAGAATTATTGCTAAAAACAGGATAGTGTGAATAAAGTGGCTTGCCTAGCTACCACGAGTAGGCGCCATCACAATCCCGATGTTGGAAAAAATCCGGGTCGTGACACGGACTGCCTTAGGGTCCTAACTTCACGTGGAGTTGAGGTGATTCCGGTTTGAGTCCTTGATTGCCGTTCGAGTTTCTGTTTAGGTTTGTTGTTTTCGTTCAAAAGCGTAGTTGAGATCCACTGTTCTGGATTCATTGGTTGCTCAATTAATCATGTATTAGCTGATGTTTTTTTTTCTTTTGGCTTTTTCTTTAATACTTTTTCTGAAATTTTCTCCTGCGTATAACAATGGACAGAAACAAAACATTCCGATTTCCAGTTGAAAATCACCACTGTTTTTGTATATTGAATCATATGTTTGTTTCAGCTTTGTATGAATCACTGCTTAAATATAACTGGATTGGTTATAGCTGAATAGTTAGGGGCTGCTGTTAGGAATTGGCTAGTTTTGAATAGGGGGTACTTTTAATATTAAATAAGGGTTAGGTACTTTAGAGTTGAAAAAAAAGAGAGGCTAGTTGGACTTTAAGGGTGATTAATTAGACAACAATTAGGACTTTTTGGTTCTGTTTTCTAGTATATAAAGGATTACTTAGACTTTGATAAAAAAGAGGGAGAGAACACAGACAGATAAAAAAGAAAACACAGAGATAAAAAAAAAGAGTAGAACATACACACTTGAGAGGTTTTGAACACTAAAAACAGTGAGAATTTAAAAATTAAGAGTTGTTTCAGTTGCCTGTTTTGGTGTTGATTTGTGTTACCACTGGAAAGTTTTATGTAATGACCCGGCCCGTCGTTACGGGAATTACCATCCTGTTACCTTGCATTTACATATATTATGCTTTTAAAACAGTATTAGAGTATATCGGGTGAGTTAGGAGTGATTTGGATTGAAAATGCAACAAATAGCATGTTTGAAGAGAGCTTGAATATGAAAAGTCAACCAAGAGTTGACTATTAAGTTAGAGTGCTCGAAACCGGATTCTGATGGTTTGACTAGTTCCGGGGGATCATTTATGACTTAGGAGAACAATCGGAATTGAATTCGGAGGTCCGGTGTAGTTTTAAGCTTGAATTGGCGAATGTTGAATTTTGGCGAAAACCGGATGGTAGGTGATATTTTGATCCGGGGTCGGAATGGAATTCCGACAATTTCTGTAGCTTCGTTATGTGATTTTGGATATGTCTGCAAATTTTCAGGTCATTCGGACATCGTTTGATCGGGTTTTGGATTGAATGTTAGTTTTGAGAGTTTTGAAGAAACTTAGGCTTGAATCCGTGAGTAAATGGAGATTTTGATGTTTAGTATGGTGTTTTTATGATTGGAACAAGTTCGTATCATGTTTTGGAATATGTTGGTGGTTTTCGTTGGGGTCCCGGGGTCTCGGGATGAATCCGGGGGTCCAAACGGACCATTTTTGGAAGAAAAGAGAAAGCTGGCTGCTGTCATAAACGCAGCAGACATTTGCTCTCCGCGATCGCGGGGAGGGGGATGCGATCGCGTAGAGCTGGGGGCTAGGGCATCGCGATCGCAGGGTAACCAGTCGCGATCGTGTAGAATTAAACGGGTGTACATCGCGATCGCATGCTTATCTACGCGATCGCGTAGAAGATGAAATGGGTCCAGGGGGAATGAGCTACGCGATCGCAGGAATGAAGGACGCGATCGCGTGAAGCAGGGTGATTGTGCATCACGATCGCGTGAAGGATGTCGCGATCGCGTGAGGCCGAGATTTTGAGCATCGCGATCGCGTGAAGAAGATCGCGATCGCGTAGAAGAACCTGTTCTGGCAGTGAATTTAATCTAGAAACAGAGAGTTACGGGTTCATTAACCCAAAACACACATTTGAGCCCTAGAGAGAAGAAAACTCGAGGAAATCACTGAGAAGTCATCGGGTATTCGTCGGAGGTAAGATTCTTGACTCAAAAACATCAATTTATGGTAGTATTAACATCAATCTTCATGAAATTGGGTTGAAATCTTGAAGAAATGTGGCCTAAGTATTAAAAACGGGATTTTTGGATTTGGAGGGTCATTTGAACTCCGATTTCGATAAATTTTATATGCACGGACTCGTGGCGAGATAAGGATCGCGTTGGTACTAATTTCGGAATTTTCCGAGCAGTGGGGCCCGGGGTCGGGTTTTACCAACTTAGTGTAATTTTGCGAATTTCATATAAATTGAAGTGGGTTATGATTCTTTGACCCGTATTTGATATAATTATTGTTATTTGACTAGATTCTACACACGAGGCAACGAAATTCAAAGGAAAGGGCATCGCGGAGGAGTCTACGACCGTCTAGAGGTGAGTAGTTTGTGTATATTGTAGCCTGAGGGTTCGAAACCCCGGCTTAGCACATTGTGACGCTAATAGGGCGTGGCTCGCACACCGTGGCAGGTGCGGGATTGATTGTGATTGGGGATTGAGACTTGGTCCATCCCGGAATGTGAATAATTTGTTGTTAGTGTTGGAAATACACTGTATTGATATATTTGTGGGCTGTAAGCCTTGTTTGGGGTCTTGTACCGACATGTAGTGTCCTTAGAGGACAATATTTATGTGATAGCTAAAATTGCTTAAATCACTGATCTCAGTCCTGGAAATTGAAATCACACTTTTGAAATGCTAAGTCACCGGCTTTTACAAATTTAATAAAGTTAAAGTATTTTTCATAAATTATGAATTGAGAACTGGAATTAAGGAAAATGAATTGTTTTGTGACTTAATTGCTTATTGTGGACTGAGTATGGGATCGGGCTGCACGCCGCAGTGGTTGATATGAGGGTCGGGCTGCACGCCGCAGCAGTATTGCGCTTGGGCTGTAGGAGCCCCTCCGGAGTCTGTACACACCCGCAGTGAGCGCCGTCGACGTTAAATTGGATCAGGCTACACGCCGTAGCGGTTATGTGCATTGCATTGCATCGGTATTTGTTGAATTACTCTGTGGTAGCTGTATTGTATTGTTGTTGCTAGTTCGTAGGAGAATCGGACCTGTAGTGTAGCTTCATATTGTGGTATTTTGTGGATTTCTTACTGTCAGCTACTTATATATATTTGTTACTCACTGAGTACTCAGTACTCACCCCTACTCCCTGTACCTTTTGTGTGCAGACTCAGGTACACAGGATCAGTAGACGGACATCTCCAGCGTTTACATTGTCACATCGAGTTGCTGAGGTAGCTGCCTACGTTCGCAGAACCTAGCTTCTCCTCTCATTCCAGTTGTTATTTTATATTTTGTATTCGGACTTGAGTACTTCTATATCGTACTCTCTATTTCCTGTTGGGTTTTGTTAGAGGCTCTAGACTTGTGACTCCGGATCTTTGGGAGTGTCAGTACTTTTGTTCAGTATTATTATTATTGGAGTTCTTAAACTCATATATTCTTCTTGGGTTGTCCATTTGGGGATTGGTATTGTGTTATAATTAAATTGTTGGTCTGGCTGGCCTAGCTTGATTGTTGGGCGCCATCACGACCGGATTTGGGTCGTGACAAGTTGGTATCAGAGCTCTAGGTTATTAGGACTCGCGAGTCATGAGCCGGTTTAGTAGGCTTTCGCGGATCGGTACGTAGACGTCCGTATCTATCTTCGATGGGCTACAGAAACTTTAGGAAAAAACCCCATTTTCTTGAATTCATATCGTGCGATTTGTGTTATCATGCAAGCATAATTCAGCCAACGGGATATGTAGCTTTTTCGTCATCATCAGTATGCCTCATGGGCAAGGTCTACAAGCAATAATGAGTTGTGGTAGAGGTAGAGGCGGAGCATCTTGCTCGAGTAGTCCTCAAAACTGTATTTATGCGTTGGCAGGACGACATGACTAGGAGTCAGCACCATATGTTGTTACAAGTATATTATCAATCTCCTCATATGATGTATATACACTAAGTGACCCAGGTTCTACCTTATCATACGTTACTCTGTTAGTTGCTGCTTAGTTTGGAAAAAACCTAAATTGGTTAAACCTTTTGAGGTGTCTACACCTGTTGGGTACTTAGTGAAAGCTAAGCGAGTATATATGGGTTTTATAATAGTAGTTCATAGTCAATCTACCACATCGGACCTAATCGAGTTGGATATGGTAGAATTTCATATTATAATGGGTATGGATTGGTTGGCTTCTTGTCATGCCAATGTTTATTGTAGATCAAAGATAGTTTGATCTCAATTTCTAGGGGAGCCTGTTTAGGAGTGGAAAGGTGATATTGCCTCGCCGAGAGGAAGATTCATTCCTTATCTCAAGGCAAGGAAGATGATCAGAAAGGGTTATATTTATCACTTAGTTCGGGTTCAGAATGTGGAAGTAGACATGTGGATGGTTCCTACCGACAAGGAGAGGATCCGGAGATTTATTGATGGTCTTATTTATCCCATCCGCATATTGATGACCGGGGAGAGAGTTTCGACAGTTACCTTTGAGGAGGTGGTGGATGCTGCCCGTCACATTGAGACAGATCGCCGCAGAGAGCGAGAGGAGAGAGTGGCTAAGAGGCCTCGTGGTACTGGCAGTTACAGTGGTGCTCCGTCTAGGGGCCAATTTCAGCATAGCAGAGGTCGCTCATTCAGGTCTCATCAGTCTGGACGTACAGAGTCCAGTGGGGTTTCATCTGATCGTGGTCGTCATGGTCAACAGGGTTATCAGGGTCAGCAGAGCCGCCAGCAGAGTCAGCCTGCACTGAGTGCTCTTCCAGCTCAGAGCTCTGCTCCTGTTTCCTCAGCACAAGATTCATCATTAGCGAGGGGTCCTCAGCAGCCCCTTCTCCCATCTTCAGGCCGTTGTTTTGAGTGCGGTGATTTGGGCCATATCAGGAGAGAGTGTCCTCAGTGGCTTCGTAAGCGGTCTCAGCGGAGGGATCAGCCTTCGTCTTCTACTCCTGTTTCTTCAGTGCCAGCACAGTCAGCTAGGACTGGTGGCCAGGTATCCAGAGGTCGCCCAAGGGGCGAGGATCGTACTGGTGGAGGTCAGGCTCGTTTCTATGCTCTTCCGGACAGGAAGGATGCTAGTGCCTCAGATGCGGTCATTTCAGGTATTATCTCAGTCTGCCACAGGGATGCTTCTGTCTTATTTGATCCCGGATCCACCTATTCTTATGTCTCTACTTACTTTGCACATCATTTGGGTATGACCCGTGGTATTCTTGCTTTGCCCGTACATGTGTCCACCCGAGTGGGGGATACTGTTGTTGTGGATCAGGTATATCGATCCTGTATTATTACTATTGGGGGTCTGGAGACCCGAGTTGATTTATTACTACTGGGTATGGTAGATTTCGATGTTATCCTAGGCATGGATTGGCTATCTCATTATCATGCAATTCTGGACTGTCATGCCAAGACAGTCACGTTAGCTATTCCAGGTAATCCGCGGATCGAGTGGCGTGGCTTGACTGATTATGTGTCCGACAGGGTGATTTCTTATATAAAAGCTCAACGAATGATTGGCAAGGGTTGTTTGTCTTATTTGGCCTTCATTAGAAATGTTGAGGCTGAGACACCTATCACACCTCCCTTTTTACTACCCAACATGTGTAAGGTGTATAAATACACTTGTAGGGTATACCCCGACGCTCAATTACCCGAGACGGATAAAATAACGTAAGGGAAGGAGTTTTTCCAATTTAAGGACAATCGGTTCGGGATATATTTAGAGATTAATCAGAGTCGCCACTTGGGAATGACAATGGTGTCCCAAGTCACCGGTTAATCCCGAATCCGAGGAAATTTGACTCTTTGAAATGTCTGCGAAGCAGAGGTCCGGATAAGGAACTCTGTTAACCCGGGAGAAGGTGTTAGGCACTCCCGGATTCCATGGTTTTAGCATGGTCGCTCCACTGTCGTTCTTGACTTTTGTTTGACTCAATTATAAATTTTAACAACAAAATGTGCTTTTACGTTAAATATCATTTTTTAGGAATTTGCGGCATCGCGAAAACACGCCTCGAGCCATACCGCAACCAGTACGCCTATGACTTTTGGTGTATTTCAGCTTTACCGAGATTTGGATTTGAGTCGCACCAAGTGCACACTCGTTCGTAGGAAGGTATATTAAAATCGTGCCCTAAAGTAATGTCTATCGTCTTTTAAATCTTTTGGGAGAAGCTATGGAATTGGCTATTAGCTTTTCCGAGTCTATTTGTGTTTATATCATTACTAAATGGGGGCCCCGGTGTTATTCGGGCGAGGCTCGTCCCAATTTTCATTAAAGGATTCAATACTTGTATTTGACTATATTTTCTACACTTGTTCTTTCCTTAATCGTATTACTAACACTATAATAATCCAGGCCCGTCGAATTCTTATTACTTATTGGGCCTGGTCTTCTTTTCGTTTCGCTTAGCATGGATCAGCATCGGTCCAGGCCTTTAAGGCCTAGGCAGTCGTCAGGTTTGGGTAACTAGTAAAGTAACACCATGATTCAGGCATATATTGTGAGTTAAGCCCAAAACCAACAATAACAGTGAAAGAATACACACATTTGAACTCAAAGAAAGAATCAAATTCCATTTATTGATCAATTGAAGAGAAAAGTTGTAGTACAAATTGGGAAATAAAACTACCTACTAACAGAGAATTACAAGACTATTTCTATTTTTGATTTTTAACAAAGAACCTATACTAACCAGTGGATTGATTATTAGCTAATATCAGTGAGCTATTTAACTCCATATATAGATGAAAGGGTATGGGTTACTTATAGCTATACTATTTTGCTACTGACTAACCGTGTAAATTGAACTCATGGATATGTATATATAATTACTGATTCTAATATGACTTAACCCAGATATTACTTTTGGATTTATTCTTATATATGACTTCATGTATATGATTAAACACTGATATTAACATTAATCGAACTCATTCAATGCTATTAAGCCAATCGCACTCCAATTATCTACCTTGTCCGATGGTTTCTTCTTCTTGACTAATTTTAACTTGACTGATTAATGAAATGAATTAACTATGTGATCATGATTGTCATCTACTCATGTGATAGCCATTGGACTTTGTTTTAAAGGTGTTGCCTAATTAACTAAGTGATTTATGCTACTTACTACTACTACTATTCTGCTGCTAGCTATTACATTTCTTTTGTTTCTGTTCTTGCTATCTACTGCAGTATGCTATAAACTAGAAATAGAATTACAAGCAAATGACAAAATACTTCAAATCTTCATTTCACTTGAACCAATCTTTACAGCTTGATTTTCTGGACAAGAGTATACCTGGATCAAGGAGAATAAGACCAATGAGTCTAGGGAGATAAGCAAGAAGCAAATAACAGCAAGGACTCAAGCGACCAATGCAACAGTGAAAAGAAGGCACAGCACACAGCAACAACCAAGTCCACAGCAAACAGAGAAGACTTAAGTAGATAACCCAGTGAAATCCGCTAGAAGACCCAGAAAATCTTACTATTCTATTGCTAATTCTCTCTCTCAAGCTTTTTGTATCCAATGAATTTCAATTTCAATGTATTTTCCAGATTACTCTCAGAATTTCCAAAAAACCCCCATTTCAGCTCTTTTGAAGGTGTATTTATAGTTATCCTAAGGCTGAAACTTGGGGAGAAAGCTATGAGATTTTTTCCACTTCTCCCCTCCTAAATTTATTAAATCTACACTTAAGTCCCATTTTCAGTTACCAAAACCCTTCCAGCATGTGCTGGAAGGTTCTAAAGATTCTCTTTTATGGCCTTTTACTAGTATGACCTTAGGGTTTGAGATTTTTACAGATTTCCCATTTTTAGGAGACCATTATACCCCTAAATCTCTGCAAAATTGCAGAAATCAGGAGTATGAATGTCCCTATTACCCTCCTAAGTTCTTACTAGTTACTATTTTACCTTTTTAATTCCCAATTGTGCCCCTAAGGGCACTGCTGATTTACCAGCTTGCCTAGGGCAGATTTTAGCTAGTTTTGAACCTATTTAACTAATAGCCAGCCCTGGCATTAGTATTTAAGGGCTGGCCAGATTTATTTCTAAAAGCTATTTCAATTTTAGCCACTTTTAAACTAATTCCAGTCAATTAAGACCCATTTATTCCTAATTAAAGCTAATTGCAGGCATAGCCTGTTTTATTGTTATGTTTAAACTATTTAAAAGTTAGCCAGTCTCAAGTTGAGACTTAGCTTGGGCTATCAAAGCCATATACTGAACAGCTGGGCCCAAAACCTTTACAGGTTTGGCCACTTTGCCGTTCAGGGCTCAATATAGAGCCCGGGCTAGTCTGCATTTGCAGACATAGCCCCTTTGCACAACCAGCCACTGTTAAACAGTGAGCTGTGTGTTAGGGCCCTATAGAATAGGTCAACCCTTTGCAGGGTTGACCATTCTTAGGCCAATTATTAAACCTATAGCCTAATTATGATCATTTTCAGTGTTTTATCCTATTTAAAAACTAACCATTTTTATGGAACCTTGTACTAGCAGCTATAACCAATCCCCTAAAGTTAATGAATGTAAATCATATGCTCCTACTAACAAGAACTGCTGAGAACTCAATCATTTTCAACATGTATAGCCACATAATATCAAACAGTGTGAATCAATCAATCAAAACTCAGAAAGGAACAATTGATAGGGTTGAATCTTAATTAATCAGTTCACATTACCCAATTTCATGTGCCAATCAATGTCAAATTAGACTTAGTTACAAGCAGTTTATGTTATATAATACATTGAAAACTTCAAAACTCTAATGGTTCATGGCATAGGCACATAGAAGCATAGACTCCCATGAAACAATCAACATGACTCCAGAAACAATGGACTTCAACAGAATGGTAATCAGAATTCACTTTCAAGTATTGACCCTAAGATCATGCTAAGCAAACAGGACAGGTAAAGCATAGAATTATGAACTAATCCTAATCTTGTGTACACATGTGAAAAGTGAAAACTGAGAAACAAGAGAGATATGGAGAAGCAAAGAAGGTCATGCAAAAGTGACAAGGAATCAGAAACCAATGTTAAGACAAAAAGACACCTTAATTCATATGCCAAACTAAACAGGTGTAATATATGTGAGAGATAAGGAACAAATTAGACCTAAAACTAATACAAATGCATGACAGATAACATAAAGGAAGGAAGAACATGGAAATGAAGAACAGGAAAATATGGAAAAACAGTGGAGAAGGAAACTAAATCTATCATGTGAGGATGACATGAAGAGAAACCGACCCAGATTGGCATACTTATTCAGCAAATACAAGCATATGAGAGGTGGCATGACATGAAACCTGACTTGCATTAATAATGAACACAAAATAAGACCACCAAAAGGTGAGAAAAGAAGTGAACCCCAGACTAAAGACAGGATCAGGGATGAATAAAGATTGCCAAGCTTTACTAAGACTAGACATGTGAAGATACAGAAAGAAAAACAATTGAGATATTGCAAGCCAACAAAAAGTAATCTAATACAAATCTGAGTGATAATGAAAGACAAACCATTGATCATAGTATCAGGATCCAAACATGTAAGTTGACAGAAGAGCTATTGAAAACTAACAAGATAAAAACCCTAACAGAATAGAAGAGAGAACATGATTTGCCAAGATGAAAGAACAACAAACTTAAACAAAAAGGCTCTGCAGTAGCCCTTAAACAGAGTAGGCATGAAGAGACATAACAAACATAAAAAAGTCCCTAATCTAAACATACGAGTGATAAAATGAAAAGATATGAAATGAAGAAAAAGTAAAAATCAGACGAATGAACAAGATTTCCTCAAAATAAACCCTTATATTAAACATGCAGTCTAATAACACAAGAAATAACACACAAAGATTAACAAGATAAAGAAGAATGGGTCTTTTAAACAGAAAAACAAACAAATAAACTAAAACTCTTCAAAGATTAATAAAAATCCTAGTTCATGCGACTAACTGATCAAAGCATGCTAAACACACAGAAATAACAAGAAAATAGCAGGCAAAACAGATAAACAAAGCAAACAGAAGAGGGGAGGTACTTAGCTTGCGGGGCCGGTCCCCCGAGCTTCCTATTCCTTTCACTCCTCACCCTCTCTCGAACTCTCTGACTCCTTTTTATTCTTGCTTGTTTTCTTTTTTCTTTAATCGTTTCCGGATCTCTTTTTTCTTCGATTTTTCTCTGATTTTTCTTTTTTGGCCCAAAGGGAAAGCCTTTTTGTGGTTTTGAGTTGTAAGGGATGTTCAGGGGTGTGAAAAATGAGGCCTTTGGGTGGTTTTGATTTTGGGGTCACCGGAGTTAGGTTTCCGGTGACCTTATTTTGGATATTCGAAGCGTTCCGGTTAGATTCGAGGACAGCCAGTGGTATGGTTGGGTAGATCTAGTGGAGAGGAAGAGTTTGGCATTAGTTTCAGGTGGATCTGCATACTTTGGTGGTCACCGGTGTAACTCCGGTGACCGGGATTTATGAAGAAGGGTGATTTTATGGTTTTTCTCTGGAGTAAAGAAGAAGAGAAGAAGGAGATGAAGAGGGAAGGGATGTTGAGAGGCCGGCGACCACCGTGAAGGGTGGTGGCCGCCATGGCCGCCTAGGGTTTTCTAGGGTTGAAGACATGAAGAAGATGAGAGATACAGGGGCGGCCGTTTATTAGGGTTCGTGAAATGGGCGAGAATTTTCGGACAAAGGTATTATATAGCCATTGAATCCGAGATAATCTCAACCGTTCGTTTGATCAAGATCGACGGTTCACACGCGTGTTACTAAAACGGCGTCGTTCAGACGCTTATGAGACTAAAGTCAACAACCGTTAGATCAAATCACACAGACGGCTCATATTGACTCCCAATTATTTAATTATACCAATAATTCACCTAATATTCTCGGCCGTTGGATATATCAAAATGGACGGCCGAGATCAAGATGATTATAAAACCAGGCGGGCCGTCTCTTTGGGCCAATATGCTGGGCCAAACAATTCAATCCAATTGGCCCATCTTTATTATACACAAGCTATATTTTTTGTATTTTTTGATTTTATTGATTTTTATACATTTTCTTTTATACTTTTTTTTCTTTTCTTTTATGAAAAATTATAAACCCTAATTTACTACCTACTCTAATTTCCTAGTATTTTTTGGTAATTTTCTGCTATTTTTCCCTAATTTCTACTACTTAAGCTATTTTGCTAATTTTTCTAATTAACTAAACTAACAAACTAATTACTACTATTTTTTTTTTGATTTTTTCTAATTTTTTACTTATTCAAACACACAAAAATATAACTAATTTTAAACAAAGCAAGTAATTACACTCAAAAATATTTTATTTTAATTTTGGAATTTAAAGGCTTAGTGCAAAAATCATGTGCTCACAACTGCCCCTCTTTGCGTTTTAGTGCAAAGACAAGTGAGCAGTAATGAGAGATTTTTGCACATTGGCATATTCCGTGAAAGCATTTTGAAAACCTTTTGACCGCACCCTGCTTTAGAGGTTGCCTACATATCTTGGGCTAAACAGGAATCAGGCCAGTGTAGTTTAGGAAGGTCTGGCAGTTTAAAAACTACCAGACTCACTGTTGCATTGACACTGTTGAGACCTGCTGACTTACTCCTTATTACACCGGGGGGGAAAATGTAAAATGAAGAAGCTATTCTAAGCTATGATCCTACAATTACAATTGTTCCTAATCTAGCTTTTGCTCTTCTTCCCTTTCCGGTGATGCAGAATCTTCCTTTTTTGTTGATTTTCTTGTTTTTCTTGATGACTCTCTTTTTTGTTGATTTTCTTGTTTTTCTTGATCCCGAGCTGAACCTGCTCAAAACAAAACAACAAACTACCTCTTTTTTTTCTTTTTCTGCCCCAGTGTGGGCTTTTAAATATATAAACCATGCGAATGCAGAAAATATTCCCGTATTTGAAGGTGGGCGCCTAACAGAAATTTAAACGTGCAATGCGAATGCAGAAAATATTCCCGTATTTGAAGGTGGGCGCCTAACAGAAATTTAAACGTGCAATGCGAATGCAGAAAATATTCCCGTATTTGAAGGTGGGCGCCTAACAGAAATTTAAACGTGCAATGCGAATGCAGAAAATATTCCCGTATTTGAAGGTGGGCGCCTAACAGAAATTTAAACGTGCAATGCGAATGCAGAAAATATTCCCGTATTTGAAGGTGGGCGCCTAACAGAAATTTAAACGTGCAATGCGAATGCAGAAAATATTCCCGTATTTGAAGGTGGGCGCCTAACAGAAATTTAAACGTGCAATGCGAATGCAGAAAATATTCTCGTATTTGAAGGTGGGCGCCTAATAGAAATTTAAACGTGCAATGCGAATGCGGAAAATATTCCCGTATTTGAAGGTGGGCGCCTAACAGAATTGAAACGTGCAATGCGAATGCAGAAAATATTCTCGTATTTGAAGGTGGGCGCCTAACAGAATTGAAACGTGCAATGCGAATGCAGAAAATATTCCCGTATTTGAAGGTGGGCGCCTAACAGAAATTTAAACGTGCAATGCGAATGCAGAAAATATTCCCGTATTTGAAGGTGGACGCCTAACAGAAATTTAAACGTGCAATGCGAATGCAGAAAATATTCCCGTATTTGAAGGTGGGCGCCTAACAGAAAATTAAACGTGCAATGCGAATGCAGAAAATATTCCCGTATTTGAAGGTGGGCGCCTAACAGAATTGAAACGTGCAATGCGAATGCAGAAAATATTCCCGTATTTGAAGGTGGGCGCCTAACAGAATTTAAACGTGCAATGCAAATGCAGAAAATATTCCCGTATTTGAAGGTGGGCGCCTAACAGAAATTAAACGTGCAATGCGATGCAGAAAAGTATTCCCTCAGCCTGAGGACTGGGGAATGGACTTTAAAAGATGTTACCTCCTCTTTTTGGTATTTTCTTTTACCAACTTATCTCTTGCCTGTGAATTTCTCCACTTATTCGGCAGACTTTCTCTTTTTGGTATTTTAAATTTTCCACATTGGTCACATTCACTTTAAAGTGATTAGTGACAATTGGTTCCTGCATGAAACAAAATTTATTAGATATAAACTGCTGGCAACTGGCATCTGCCATCCCCACTTCTTGTTGCTTCCTTTGTTTTTGCTTTCTCATGTTGCATGGCTTTCGACTTCTTGCCCCTTGCAGACTCTTTTTGTATTTTTCTCATTTCTCCATTTTTGTTTTGTTTTCTTTTTCTTTGGCCACGTTTGCCAAGCTTCTTTATTCCTTTCCCCAATCTTCTATCCTTTCTGATCCAACGTTATTCCAATTTCCGTTATCAGGAACTGGTAGTTAGCTCTCAAAAGGTAAACAATGAAATGCAGAAAAATAAAAGAAAGGTAAGGGCGTTTTGGAGAGATGATAGAACTTATCTGGGTATTTGCCGGCTGATTCCGCCGACCATGCCATGTATTTAAACTCTGACCCAGTTCGTTCCAATCATTATTCGGACTCCAAATTGCCTTTGACCCAAACCGATACTCTTTTTTGTTGCCTTTTGCTCTTTTCTGAGAATCCTCACGATCGCCCTAAGGTGCCTCGAAAGGTTTTCACCAATAAGACTCTCTCATTTATTCTCTCAACCTCACCATCATCTCACAGTGTGCCGGCTAAGGTTTTCACCGATGAGACTCTCTCATTTTTTTTTATTTTTTTCCATTTTTCCTTTTTGTATTTTGTTTTCTGTTCCACGGGTATTGTCCGATACTTCGCTCCTCCTTCGTTGTATTCGTTATCATTTCAAAATTGATCAGAAGGTCTTTCTTTGGACTATAACGTGGCTTTGGACGGGTTAAGAAAGAAAGATATAAAGGCTCAAAATTTCAACGAGGGTTAAAAATATTTACAACTCTCGGAATTATTAAACATAACTTCTGCCCCAGTTTCAATATGTGGGGAATTTTTGGATTTTTTCTTTATTGTGACTGAACCTCAGAGAGGCTGCCTACGTACCCTTTCGGGATCAAGTCAGACGTAGTTCATCCAACTTCAAAAGTTAGATGGATTTCTTTTTTTTTTGACTTTTTCCCGATTTTTGTCTTTTTCTTTTTTTTTCATCATTTTTTTTTTCATTTTTTTCATTTTCTGTCATTTTTCCATCATTTCATTTTTCATTCTGGCAATTTCGATTTTATTGCACTAGAGCGATTCCGAGAGAAGGATATGAAAGAATTCATTCATTAAGGCTCAAAGGGGTTAACAATGGATAAAGTGTTTGGATAGAGAATAAAATGCCTTCGTCATTTCAATTCCAAAATCACAACAAAATACAAAACATACAATTGAAAAGGAATCATACATAGTATCTTTTGACCGCATCCGAATTGATAGCAGTCTCTACGCACTTTCCTTCAACATCTGTTAAGTATAATGCTCCATTGGACAACACCCGTGATACCACGAACGGTCCCTGCCAATTCGGCGCAAACTTGCCTTTTGCCTCTGCTCAATGTGGTAAGATACGCCTCAATACCAGTTGTCCAACTTCAAACTTTCGAGGTCGTACCTTCTTATTATATGCTCTGGCCATTCTCCGCTGATACAACTGTCCATGGCAGATCGCGGCCAATCTCTTCTCATCAATCAAATTCAACTGTTCTAATCGGGCCTTTACCCATTCATCGTCATCTATCTCATATTCGGCTATAATTCGCAATGACGGTATTTCTATTTCTGCGGGTATAACAGCCTTCGTTCCATACACCAGGGTATAAGGTGTGGTTCCGATAGAAGTACGTACCGTCGTGCGGTAACCCATGAGAGCAAAGGGTAACTTTTCATGCCATTGCCTGGATCCCTCCACCATTTTCCGGAGAATCTTCTTGATGTTTTTATTTGCCGCTTCTACTGCACCATTTGCCCTTTGGCCTGTAAGGTGTGGAATTGCGGTGCGTGATCTTAAACCTTTCACAAACTTCTGCCATGAGATGACTGTTTAAATTGGCTCCATTGTCCGTGATAATCACCTTGGGGATTCCAAATCGGCATATGATATTCTCGTGCACAAAATCCACCACCGCTTTCTTCGTCACCGCCTTGAATGTCTTAGCTTCGACCCACTTGGTGAAATAATCAATTGCAACCAGGATAAACATGTGCCCATTAGAAGCGGCTGGATCTATTGGGCCGATGACATCCATACCCCAAGCAACAAAGGGCCATGGTGCCGACATTGTGTGCAACTCATAAGGCGGGGAGTGGATCAGATCCCCATGTACCTGGCATTGATGGCATTTCTTTACATACCTGATACAATCACGCTCCATCGTGAGCCAGTAGTACCCAGCTCTCAAGATCTTCTTTGCTAAAACATATCCGCTCATGTGGGGTCCGCATACTCCAGCATGTACTTCAATCATAATTTCATCCGCTTGTTGTGCATCCACACATCTCAATAAACCCAGATCTGGTGTTCTTTTGTATACCACTCCTCCACTGAAGAAAAATCCGTTGGCTAGACGCCTGATGGCTCTCTTCTGGTCTCCGGTGGCTTGCTCCGGGTATTTGCCAGCTCTCAAGTATTCTCTAATATCATGATACCACGGCTCTCCATCCGATTCTTCTTCCACAGTGAAGCAATAAGCATTCTGATCTCGGACTTGGATCTGGAGTGGATCTATATATGTCTTGTCCGGATGATGCAACATAGAGGACAACGTGGCCAAAGCATCTGCAATCTCATTGTGCATTCTCGGGATATGCTTGAATTCTATAGACTGGAATCTTTGAGTCAACTCGTGCAAACAATACCGATATGGTATCAATTTCAAATCTCGTGTCTCCCATTCCCCTTGAATTTGGTGTACCAAAAGATCCGAGTCACCCATGACCAAAATCTCTTGAATACCCATGTCAATGGCCATCCTTAATCCCAAGATGCATGCCTCATATTCGGCCATATTGTTGGTACAGAAAAATCGAAGCTGAGCTGTGACGGGATAGTGTTGTCCCGTACTTGAAATAAGTACCGCTCCTATACCAACGCCCCTGCCGTTGACAGCTCCGTCAAAGTACATTTTCCATGCTGGTCTCTCCTCTTGCTCTGTCTCTTCGACAAGCATTGCCTCTTCATCCGGAAAGTATGTTTTCAATGGCTCATACTCATCATCCACCGGATTCTCAGCCAAGTGGTCCGCAATAGCTTGTGCCTTCATTGCCGTACGAGTTACATAGACAATGTCGAATTCTGTGAGCAGAATCTGCCATTTGGCCAGTCTTCCCGTAGGCATAGGCTTCTGAAATATATACTTGAGAGGATCCAATCGTGATATCAAGTACGTAGTGTATGCTGACAAATAATGCTTTAGCTTCTGGGCCACCCAAATCAATGCACAACAAGTTCTCTCCAGTTGGGTATACTTCACCTCGTAAGATGTAAACTTTTTGCCGAGGTAGTAGATGGCTTGTTCTTTCTTGCCTGTCTCGTCATGTTGACCCAGTACACAACCGAAAGAGTTATCTAGCACCGTCAAATACAAAATCAGAGGTCGCCCTGGTTCTAGAGGTACTAACACCGGAGGATTGGCCAAATATTCTTTGATCTTGTCAAAGGCTTCCTGACATTCGTCGGTCCATTTCACTGCTGCATCTTTCTTTAACAACTTGAAAATCGGCTCGCATGTTGATGTCAACTGAGCTATAAACCGACTAATATAATTCAACCTTCCTAATAAGCTCATGACCTCCTTTTTGTTCTTCGGCGGAGGTAGACTTTGAATAGCTTTGATCTTTGATGGATCCAGTTCAATACCTCGCCGGCTCACAATAAACCCCAGTAGTTTCCCTGAAGGTACTCCAAAAGCACACTTCGCCGGATTGAGTTTTAGATTGTACCTCCGGAGTCTTTGGAAAAACTTCCTCAAATCTTTCACATGATCAGGTTGTTTTCTCGACTTTATAATGACATCGTCCACATATACTTCAATTTCTCGATGCATCATATCATGAAACATTGTGGTCATTGCCCTCATGTAAGTTGCCCCGGCATTCTTCAATCCAAACGGCATTACTCGGTAACAGTACGTTCCCCAAGGTGTAATGAAGGCAGTTTTCTCAGCATCTTCTTCGTCCATAAGGATCTGGTGATAACCTGCATAACAGTCCACAAACGAACCGATTTCATGCTTGGCGCAATTGTCGATCAATATGTGAATGTTTGGCAATGGAAAGTCATCCTTCGGACTGGCTTTATTGAGGTCTCTATAGTCTACACACACTCTGGTTTTGCCATCTTTCTTTGGGACCGGCACAACATTTGCCAACCAAGTGGGGTATTTGGTAACTCTTATGACCTTTGCCTCAAACTGCTTATTCACCTCTTCCTTTATCTTCACGCTAATGTCCGTTTTGAATTTCCTCAGCTTTTGTTTTACCGGCCGGCATTCAGAGTAGATAGGCAACTTGTGTACCACTAGATCTGTGCTAAGCCCGGGCATGTCATCATAGGACCAGGCAAAGATGTCCTTAAATTCATGTAACAACCTT
Source organism: Nicotiana noctiflora (assembly GCA_032618575.1). Taxonomy (NCBI): domain Eukaryota; kingdom Viridiplantae; phylum Streptophyta; class Magnoliopsida; order Solanales; family Solanaceae; genus Nicotiana; species Nicotiana noctiflora. The sequence continues at coordinate 30,179 of JASVEL010006994.1, forward strand.
ATCAATTCATCCCCGAGGGGTGCCTCCAAATGCACACTAATCTTTGTTTCTCGGACATCATCTTCACTCCCCAAGTTTACAGATTCCGTATCACTCAGATTCGGCTTGGGTTTTTCCTCGTATTGTTTCATGTCCTTACTTATTTCCTCCAGGGCTTCCTCATCCTCACATTCTATTTCACTATCTTCCTCGATTTCTTGTATAGTAGCGTGATTGTCGGAACTGGGTCTAGAATCCTTCACGCATGACATGGCATTGGAATCAACACATGCAAAACTGTACAAAAGGAAAAAAATAAAGAAAAATAAGGCAAAAATGAAGGAAAAAGGAAAAACTGCATTTCATTAATAAAAGAAACGAACAATGTTCGGGATACATGGTGATTTTTTTTTTCATGAGGGGAATGGGAAAAAATAACAACTTTCGGGGAAACAATGATGAAATTTTGAGCTAACTACCAAGACTCCTTCCGGATAAGGAAAGGAGTAGCTTTCCAATTGTTCAATGTGACTCTGGGCCCCACAAATTGCACGTCCATGTTGCTCGTGCCTTCCCCTGCTTCAATCGTATTCACCTCCCAGAACAATTTCTTAAAACCAAGCATTTCTTCATCAAGTTGGGTCTCAATGCACTTTGCTGCAGCAGATGGTTGATATTTTGTACCATGCCTGATAAAGATGTCGGATAATTTGGGTATGGGTTTGGGCAAGGTCCAGTTTCTCTTGGCTTTAGAGGCTCTTTGGATATCGGCAAAGGTGGGTTTGAACCCTAAGCCGAATGTACCTTTATTTTCCGGAAGCTGAACTGGTTGAGTGACTCCCTGCAGTGTTTTGCCTAATCCCCTCCCCGGTGCAAATCCGTTTTTCAGCATTTCTCTGGCCACCATTATAGCAGTTGGTGCCATCATCGGGGTTGGTAACTTTTCTCCTTCAGCAACTTTGTTCACTTCTACAACATCCGTCACTTGGTAGACCCAAGGGCCCCGATCCCCATCAGTACCGTCAAAAGGTGCTACCACATTACAAGCATTTTCCTCTCCGTGTACAACAATCTCTTGCTGCTCCCATTCAAACTTGACCATCTGGTGTAGAGAAGATGGCACCGCTTTGGCCGCATGAATCCAGGGTCGACCTAACAGCAAGTTATATGATACGGCAATATCGAGCACTCTGGAACTCCATTGTAAAATCAACGGGACCGATGGTCACTTCCAAAATAATATCCCCCAACGTGTTCTTACCTCCGCCGTCGAACCCTCTCACATTGATACTATTTCTCCGGATTCTATCCGGGCTAATGTTCAGCTTCCCTAAAGTTGACAGCGGACAAATATTCGCGCTCGATCCATTGTCAATCAATACCCTGGTCACGACCGACTCTTCACTCTTTACCGTGAGGTACAATGCTTTATTGTGTTCAGTTCCTTCCACCGGCAGCTCCTTATCAGAGAAGGTGATTCTATTAGACTCGAAAATTTTGCTGGTAATCTTCTCCAAATGACACGCTGAAATCTTCTCCGGGACGTGAGCCTCATTTAGAATCTTCATAAGAGCCTTCCGGTGCTCCTCTAAATGTATCAACAAAGATAACAGAGAAATTTGGGCCGGGGTCTTTCTTAACTGCTCAACCACCGAGTACTCTTGTGACTTCATTTTCTTAAGAAACTCTTCTGCTTCCTCTTCCGACACTGGCTTTTTCAATTGACTTTCTTTCACCACTTTCATCTTTCTCAGCTCCTCTGGAGCAAAACACCTTCCAGATCGTGTGAGTCCATGCGTTTCATTAATTTCACCAGAAATCTCTTTTCCCTTGTAAACTACCGTTACCTTGTTATAGTTCCAAGGCACAGTCTTTGTATTCACCACAGGCATTTGCACTACTGGTTTTATGATCACTGGCTCTGCACTTGCACCCTTCACGGTCACAGTTGTCTTTGCACCTGGCACTACCACTTTTAAACCTCCCACCACTACTGGCTTTGGTTTCTCAACAATTGCTTCCTCTTTCACAATTTCTTTCTCTAACTTGTCACTCGACTTTATCATCATGACGGCCTGAGATGGTTTTTGATTGCCATCACCCCGCACCAGTTCTATCATATTCGTTTCGTGGTGATTCGGCAATGGATTCTGGGTAATGTTTGGGGCTTCGGGAGCCTGTACTTCGATTCTCCTCTCATCGATAAGATCCTTGAATGGCATTCTTTAATTGCCAACACTTCTCAGTATCGTGGCCCAATGTTCCCGAACAGTATTCACATCTGACAGAAGAATCAAGATTTTTCGGGGGTGGGTTTGGATTTTTTGGTGCGATTGGTCTCAACATCCCCAATTCTTTCAACCTGTGGAAAAGACTGGTATATGACTCTCCGAGAGGAGTGAATGTCTTTCTTGCTTTGTTTCTCCAATCAGCGTCCGGCCTGGGTCTATTCTGGTTTCGGTAAGGTTTAGGGGTTGGGTATGTGCTTTGGGTATGGTACACATTGTGTGGAGCTTGAGCTCTCCACACGTGGGGTGGTGGTGGTGGATAAGCTTGGGTTTGAGGGTGATGGTAATGTGGGACAGTTGGTGGGTATGGTGGTGGTAGTGGGTTATATGGGCTTGGTGTGTTGTAGGGGTTTGGCGGGTAAGACGGTGGTGGTGGATTATATGGAGTTGCTGGGCTTGGCGTGTGTTGGCGGTAGGGTCTTGGTGGGTTATAATGTGGGTTGCGACTCCATGACCTGCTTTCAATGGTTGATACTTCTTCTTTCTTCTTCTTTCCCATCACTCCTCCACTTCCACTCTGTATAGCTTGATTGGTGGCTTTGATAGCCGAAAAACTCATAATCTTGTTTGTCTTCAAACCCTCTTCTACAAAACTTCCCGTTTTCACAACTTCGTTGAAACTTTTCCCGATTGCCGACACTAGATGGCCGTAGTACGTTGGCTCCAAAGCTTGCAGAAAACAATCCACCATCTCACCTTCTTTCATTGGCGGATCCACTCTAGCGGCCTGTTCCCTCCATCTAAAACCGTATTCTCTAAAGCTCTCTCCTGGCTTTTTCTCCAGCTTGGTAAGGGATAACCTGTCGGGTATGATCTCCAGATTGTACTGAAAATGACTAGCGAAAGCTTGTGCTAAATCATCCCAAACGAACCATCTTGTATGGTCCTGTCGGGTATACCATTCCAGCGCTGATCCACTCAAACTTTGGCTGAAATACGCCATCAACAATTCATCTCTATCTCCCGCGCCTCTCATCTTGCTACAATATCCTCTTAGATGAGCTACCGGATCCCCGTGTCCGTTGTACATGTCGAACTTGGGCAACTTAAATCCTGCAGGAAGCTGCACCTCAGGGAACAAACACAGGTCTTTGTAGGCTACACTTACTTTCCCTCCCAGCCCTTGCATATTGCGGAAAGCGTTCTCAAGACTCTTCACTTTCCGAGCCATCTCTTCTTGCCCGGCACTTGCTTCTATCATCGGAGCGTGAGACTCGTGTTGTCTGAAAGTCGGCTCCGGAGGGTAGTAGTGAGAATCCTGGATATGAATCATTGGCTCGCTAGAGGATTTGTGGATAACAGCGGGCGGAGGTGCCACATATACAGGAGCAACTTGTGGAACCCTGAGGTGGTGTTTGCTTGGCTGGAGGTGGTGGTATCTGGGAGGTAGAAGCATAGTAGTGAGGGTAATCGGGGTAGGTGGAGGATGAGTTTAATGTTGGTGGCTCAGGGTTAGGATTGGCTGGGGGGACATATGCAGGGTTAGCAGGGTAGGCTGGTAGTGGTTGACCTCTCGACCAAGCCTGGTACATTTCAGCCATCTGCTGTCTTAACTTGTACATTTCTTCTTTCATCCCTGCCACATCCACGATCTCTTCTTCGTGAGCAGGGTCTACAATGGTCGCCTCGATCTCCTGGGATACAGCCTTTGTCATCTTTTTGGATCCTGGTGTTGTATGAGTGGGTAGCCAGTATGCCAGTTGCCTAGAAAATCTGGTCTCACAAACATCAACACTTGTTAGTTGTTAGCGCATGAATAAGATGTAACGACTTTAAAAACAAACACATTCGCTCGAGTCGTTATGCATCATCCCGGCCGCTGCTCACTTCAATCATCTTTTTCTTTTTCCGCTCTTTTGTTTTCTTTCTTTCTTTTCTTCTTTTCTTTTCTTTTCTTTTTTGCTTTTTCTCTTTTCTTGCTTTTTCTCTTTTCTTGCTTTTTCTCTTCTCTCTTTTTTTTTTTCTTTTCTTGCTTTTTCTTCTCTCTCTTTTTCCTTGCCGTTTTTATAATCACGCTCCTATTTATTTGCCTAGCGGATATGAAGAAAATGACATAAAGCAAAAGAATTGGTAACAACACTTTGTTTTCTCATTGATAATTCAAAACCTTGATTACAAAGCGATGTTTAAGAAAAATAAACGATGATGCATGACCTAAGAGTACATTAATGCACCTAGTGCCCGCGAGGCATCGTTCGGCCTTGCCGCGGGCCTATATGCTAAACCCCTTTGAAGCCAATCCAGGTCGGCCATGACTTGTTGTACAAAAAACTTCACTGCAGATACAAAAGTCCTCCGAGTCATATCTTCACAAAGTTGAGTCTTTCGGGTGATATACTGGGCGATGCGAACAATCTTTTCTCTGATGACCCCTTTTTCTTGCAATAGTCGACTTATTTGCTGAGCGCGAGCATCCAAGGTGTGTTGGTTGTCCTTTCGCACTTGTTGTAGCTTCAATTCTAATCTTGCCATAGTCGTGTAGTAGTGCTCTCTTTCTTCTTCAAGATCTTTGATAATCTTGTCACTTTTGACTGCGGCTGAGATCATTTTCTTTCTAAGCTGAGCTATTTCAACATCATGCTTGCCTTGTAGCTGCCGGACCAACTTGGCTCTTTCCTCGGCGTCTTTGTCCATTTGCTTCCGAGCCTTGACTAACTCTTTTTCAGCTACGTCCAAATCAAAGCTATAGTCATTCACTTTCCGCCGGAGAATCTCAATTAACTTTTCATCTCGGGCTGAACGAACTGGGGTTTCGGACGCAATTTTCATTTGAGCTATTTGAGCCTTCAACATATCATTTTCTTTCTTCAGCTGTTTCTTTTCCACTTCATCGGATGCTGCTTGTAAGCCACTTTCGAAATGAAGATTTCTCAGTTTGTCTTCTAACAGACCGATTTTTGCCTTATATTCTTTCTCCTTGGCCGCCCATTTCAGATTTTCCTCGGATTGCTCTATCAGGTCTTGCAAGTGAGGTCTCTTTGAAAGACGTTCGTGTTCAACCCCTCGTCGGTACCAGGTGGAGTATCCAGGTGATATCTCCCATCTTGCTCTATTCGGCACACAAGTATCAATCTTCAGATTTTGGTATTCATTCCATATTTGCCGGATTTTTGCTTCCGGGAATTGCCCGTCTGGACCAATCTCCACAGCCTGCACACTGAGATCCCCATCTCTCGGAATAATCTGACACCGACCCAACTGTCGCAGGGCTCTGTATGGGGCATAGGGTTGTATACTCTTCAAACCCATGATCAAAAACGGCGATCCCTCTGTTGGCATGTATATCACCTCGTCAAGAGGTAACCAGTCATACGTCCAATCAATTTGACCGTCAGTTAGTGATCGAAGATACCCAATCCAACCTTGGACCCCCTCTGGCAACCTTACTTCCTTTGTCCTCGCATTGAACTCTTCCAAACATGTCCGATCGGCCGAACCATAGCTCGAGAATGAAGGGTGGTGACACAGATGCTCGATTAGCCAAATTTGCAAGATCAAGTTACACCCCTCGAAGAAGCTAGCCCCTGCTTTGCACGCAGTCAAAGCACGATAGATATCCGCAACAATCATCGGGGCCAGAGTACAGTTTTCTTGTACTATCAGTGTGGTAGCTACCCCGGCGACTTTTATATTGATATGGCCATCTTTCCTCGGGAATACAACAACTCCAAGAAATGCCACCAAAAATGCGAACCTCCGGTGTTCTTCCCATTTTGCCCGGTTGGACTTGCAACATAGCTTGTTGGTAAGATCATTGAAACCCCCAACGTGTCCAAACCTATTGTAGATGAAGCTTAACGAACAAAACCCGTTGGCCAGATCTTTATTATGAACATTCCGGGCAATTTTCAAAGAGTCGAGGAAACGATGTACTGTCACCGCCCTCGGAGATACCGGGTATTTTCCTTTCAGAGGAACCTCGGTCTTCCCAATGTAAAAGGCAATCTCCTCCAAAGTTGGGGTAAGTTCAAAATCTGGGAAATGAAATACGTTATGTGCCGAATCCCAAAACGTGACCAACGCTCTAACCACATCACCTCGAGGAACTATTTCGAGTAACCCCGTAAGGCCTTTCAAGTACTTTTTGACCCAGTCTTGACCATCGGATCCCATGTCCCGCCACCATAACCTCAGCTCCAAAGGGATTTTATTTAGGGAAAATTGTTCATTCATCATCGTGCTCGTCCTGCACATTTATTAAGGTGATTTTATTTAGAAAAGGAAAAATCATCTTTTTTTCAATGCAAGTTTTCAATTTTTGAATGAAAGAAAAGGAAAATGATTTTCGAAGTGGCCATTTTTGCAAAAACAGCCTCCCGTCGTCCTTTCGGAACATTCGGCCATTTCCAAAAATAGCAATCACCTCGATTATTTAAAAAGAAAATCTTTTTGGTCTTTTTCTAAAAGTGTGGTTGGACCCGTTTAAGGGTTGCCTACGTATCCCACCTAATGGCGAGAATCAAACCCGCGTAGTTCGGTCAGATTATTTGACCAATTATTTCGAAAAGATGTTCCACCTATTTTTTCAAATTTTCAAATTTTCTATTTTTCCGGGTACCTATTTTCTATAAATCCTTATTTTCCTCTCTCTCTTTTTCCTTTTTTCAACAATTTTTCCAATCTCGGGATTTTCGCCGGTCCGCATAACGATCAAGGACAATAAAATGCAACACATAGCATGCTCGGTCTTTTCAATACCGGGTCACCTGTCCTAGACGGACCCAACCCCTGTGTTGAGTCCCCTAAGTCAAATATGGTGCAAATAATCGTCCTAGACCTATGTTCAAAATCTTACGGTTTCATGGATTGCTAGACCGTGTACCCGAGCGGACAACTCGAATCGAGGAGGGGCTACGTACCGGTGACCCGCGGAGTCAATCGGCTTTGTAACTTATCCGGCCTCTGTTTTCTTAATTTAAGGTGACATTTAACAGAAATGGGAGTCTCAACCAGTAAGCACATCCCCGGGGGAGAAGAGAGAAGGGTTTTCGGCACAGTTTTATATACAGTCCAGATAATATCAAAGCGATAGCATGTTGTTCAAATCATATAATGAAGTCAAATAAAAACGCGAACGGCAGTTCTAAGGAGCTCGAGTTCTTAAACCCTGAAATCGAAATTCAGGGTTGGTTCCCCAGCAGAGTCGCCAGAGCTGTCACACCTCCCTTTTTACTACCCAACATGCGTAAGGTGTATAAATACACTTGTAGGGTATACCCCGACGCTCAATTACCCGAGACAGATAAAATAACGTAAGGGAAGGAGTTTTTCCAATTTAAGGACAATCGGTTCGGGATATATTTAGAGATTAATCAGAGTCGCCACTTGGGAATGACAATGGTGTCCCAAGTCACCGGTTAATCCCGAATCCGAGGAAATTTGACTCTTTGAAATGTCTGCGAAGCAGAGGTCCGGATAAGGAACTCTGTTAACCCGGGAGAAGGTGTTAGGCACTCCCGGATTCCATGGTTTTAGCATGGTCGCTCCACTGTCGTTCTTGACTTTTGTTTGACTCAATTATAAATTTTAACAACAAAATGTGCTTTTACGTTAAATATCATTTTTTAGGAATTTGCGGCATCGCGAAAACACGCCTCGAGCCATACCGCAACCAGTACGCCTATGACTTTTGGTGTATTTCAGCTTTACCGAGATTTGGATTTGAGTCGCACCAAGTGCACACTCGTTCGTAGGAAGGTATATTAAAATCGTGCCCTAAAGTAATGTCTATCGTCTTTTAAATCTTTTGGGAGAAGCTATGGAATTGGCTATTAGCTTTTCCGAGTCTATTTGTGTTTATATCATTACTAAATGGGGGCCCGGTGTTATTCGGGCGAGGCTCGTCCCAATTTTCATTAAAGGATTCAATACTTGTATTTAACTATATTTTCTACACTTGTTCTTTCCTTAATCGTATTACTAACACTATAATAATCCAGGCCCGTCGAATTCTTATTACTTATTGGGCCTGGTCTTCTTTTCGTTTCGCTTAGCATGGATCAGCATCGGTCCAGGCCTTTAAGGCCTAGGCAGTCGTCAGGTTTGGGTAACTAGTAAAGTAACACCATGATTCAGGCATATATTGTGAGTTAAGCCCAAAACCAACAATAACAGTAAAAGAATACACACATTTGAACTCAAAGAAAGAATCAAATTCCATTTATTGATCAATTGAAGAGAAAAGTTGTAGTACAAATTGGGAAATAAAACTACCTACTAACAGAGAATTACAAGACTATCTCTATTTTTGATTTTTAACAAAGAACCTATACTAACCAGTGGATTGATTATTAGCTAATATCAGTGAGCTATTTAACTCCATATATAGATGAAAGGGTATGGGTTACTTATAGCTATACTATTTTGCTACTGACTAACCGTGTAAATTGAACTCATGGATATGTATATATAATTACTGATTCTAATATGACTTAACCCAGATATTACTTTTGGATTTATTCTTATATATGACTTCATGTATATGATTAAACACTGATATTAACATTAATCGAACTCATTCAATGCTATTAAGCCAATCGCACTCCAATTATCTACCTTGTCCGATGGTTTCTTCTTCTTGACTAATTTTAACTTGACTGATTAATGAAATGAATTAACTATGTGATCATGATTGTCATCTACTCATGTGATAGCCATTGGACTTTGTTTTAAAGGTGTTGCCTAATTAACTAAGTGATTTATGCTACTTACTACTACTACTATTCTACTGCTAGCTATTACATTTCTTTTGTTTCTGTTCTTGCTATCTACTGCAGTATGCTATAAACTAGAAATAGAATTACAAGCAAATGACAAAATACTTCAAATCTTCATTTCACTTGAACCAATCTTTACAGCTTGATTTTCTGGACAAGAGTATACCTGGATCAAGGAGAATAAGACCAATGAGTCTAGGGAGATAAGCAAGAAGCAAATAACAGCAAGGACTCAAGCGACCAATGCAACAGTGAGAAGAAGGCACAGCACACAGCAACAACCAAGTCCACAGCAAACAGAGAAGACTTAAGTAGATAACCCAGTGAAATCCGCTAGAAGACCCAGAAAATCTTACTATTCTATTGCTAATTCTCTCTCTCAAGCTTTTTGTATCCAATGAATTTCAATTTCAATGTATTTTCCAGATTACTCTCAGAATTTCCAAAACCCCCATTTCAGCTCTTTTGAAGGTGTATTTATAGTTATCCTAAGGCTGAAACTTAGGGAGAAAGCTATGGGATTTTTTCCACTTCTCCCCCTCCTAAATTTATTAAATCTACACTTAAGTCCCATTTTCAGTTACCAAAACCCTTCCAGCATGTGCTGGAAGGTTCTAAAGATTCTCTTTTATGGCCTTTTACTAGTATGACCTTAGGGGTTTGAGATTTTTACAGATTTCCCATTTTTAGGAGACCATTATACCCCTAAATCTCTGCAAAATTGCAGAAATCAGGAGCATGAATGTCCCTATTACCCTCCTAAGTTCTTACTAGTTACTATTTTACCTTTTTAATACCCAATTATGCCCCCTAAGGGCACTGCTGATTTACCAGCTTGCCTAGGGCATATTTTAGCTAGTTTTGAACCTATTTAACTAATAGCCAGCCCTGGCATTAGTATTTAAGGGCTGGCCAGATTTATTTCTAAAAGCTATTTCAATTTTAGCCACTTTTAAACTAATTCCAGTCAATTAAGACAATTTATTCTTAATTAAAGCTAATTGCATGCATAGCCTGTTTTATTGTTATGTTTAAACTATTTAAAATTTAGCCAGTCTCAAGTTGAGACTTAGCTTGGGCTATTAAAGCAATATACTGAATAGCTAGGCCCAAAACCTTTACAGGTTTGGCCACTTTGCTGTTCAGGGCTCAATATAGAGCCTGGGCTAGTCTGCATTTGCAGACATAGCCCCTTTGCACAACCAACCACTGTTAAACAGTGAGCTGTGTGTTAGGGCTCACAGAATTGGTCAACCCTTTGCAGGGTTGACCATTCTTAGGCCAATTATTAAACCTATAGCCTAATTATGATCATTTTCAGTGTTTTATCCTATTTAAAAACTAACCATTTTTATGGAACCTTGTACTAGCAGCTATAACCAATCCCCTAAAGTTAATGAATGTAAATCATATGCTCCTACTAACAAGAACTGCTGAGAACTCAATCATTTTCAACATGTATAGCCACATAATATCAAACAATGTGAATCAATCAATCAAAACTCAGAAGGGAACAATTGATAGGGTTGAATCTTAATTAATCAGTTCACATTACCCAATTTCATGTGCCAATCAATGTCAAATTAGACTTAGTTACAAGCAGTTTATGTTATATAATACATTGAAAACTTCAAAACTCTAATGGTTCATGGCATAGGCACACAGAAGCATAGACTCTCATGAAACAGTCAACATGACTCCAGAAACAATGGACTTCAACAGAATGGTAATCAGAATTCACTTTCAAGTATTGACCCTAAGATCATGCTAAGCAAACAGGACAGGTAAAGCATAGAATTATGAACTAATCCTAATCTTGTGTACACATGTGAAAAGTGAAAACTGAGAAACAAGAGAGATATGGAGAAGCAAAGAAGGTCATGCAAAAGTGACAAGGAATCAGAAAACAATGTTAAGACAAAAAGACACCTTAATTCATATGCCAAACTAAACAGGTGTAATATATGTGAGAGATAAGGAACAAATTAGACCTAAAACTAATACAAATGCATGACAGATAACATAAAGGAAGGAAGAACATGGAAATGAAGAACAGGAAAATATGGAAAAACAGTGGAGAAGGAAACTAAATCTATCATGTGAGGATGACATGAAGAGAAACCGACCCGGATTGGCATACTTATTCAGCAAATACAAGCATATGAGAGGTGGCATGACATGAAACCTGACTTGCATTAATAATGAACACAAAATAAGACCACCAAAAGGTGAGAAAAGAAGTGAACCCCAGACTAAAGACAGGATCAGGGATGAATAAAGATTGCCAAGCTTTACTAAGACTAGACATGTGAAGATACAGAAAGAAAAACAATTGAGATATTGCAAGCCAACAAAAAGTAATCTAATACAAATCTGAGTGATAATGAAAGACAAGCCATTGATCATAGTATCAGGATCCAAACATGTAAGTTGACAGAAGAGCTATTGAAAACTAACAAGATAAAAACCCTAACAGAATAGAAGAGAGAACATGATTTGCCAAGATGAAAGAACAACAAACTTAAACAAAAAGGCTCTGCAGTAGCCCTTAAACAGAGTAGGCATGAAGAGACATAACAAACATAAAAAAGTCCCAAATCTAAACATACGAGTGATAAAATGAAAAGATATGAAATGAAGAAAAAGTAAAAATCAGACGAATGAACAAGATTTCCTCAAAATAAACCCTTATATTAAACATGCAGTCTAATAACACAAGAAATAACACACAAAGATTAACAAGATAAAGAAGAATAGGTCTTTTAAACAGAAAAACAAACAAATAAACTAAAACTCTTCAAAGATTAATAAAAATCCTAGTTCATGCGACTAACTGATCAAAGCATGCTAAACACACAGAAATAACAAGAAAATAGCAGGCAAAACAGATAAACAAAGCAAACAAAAGAGGGGAGGTACTTAGCTTGTGGGGCCGGTCCCCCGAGCTTCCTATTCCTTTCACTCCTCACCCTCTCTCGAACTCTCTGACTCCTTTTTATTCTTGCTTGTTTTCTTTTTTCTTTAATCGTTTCCGGATCTCTTTTTTCTTCGATTTTTCTCTGATTTTTCTTTTTTGGCCCAAAGGGAAAGCCTTTTTGTGGTTTTGAGTTGTAAGGGATGTTCAGGGGTGTGAAAAATGAGGCCTTTGGGTGGTTTTGATTTTGGGGTCACCGGAGTTAGGTTTCCGGTGACCTTATTTTGGATATTCGAAGCGTTCCGGTTAGATTCGAGGACAGCCAGTGGTATGGTTGGGTAGATCTAGTGGAGAGGAAGAGTTTGGCATTAGTTTCAGGTGGATCTGCATACTTTGGTGGTCACCGGTGTAACTCCGGTGACCGGGATTTATGAAGAAGGGTGATTTTATGGTTTTTCTCTGGAGTAAAGAAGAAGAGAAGAAGGAGATGAAGAGGGAAGGGATGTTGAGAGGCCGGCGACCACCGTGAAGGGTGGTGGCCGCCATGGCCGCCTAGGGTTTTCTGGGGTTGAAGACATGAAGAAGATGAGAGATACAGGGGCGGCCGTTTATTAGGGTTCGTGAAATGGGCGAGAATTTTCGGACAAAGGTATTATATAGCCATTGAATCCGAGATAATCTCAACCGTTCGTTTGATCAAGATCGACGGTTCACACGCGTGTTACTAAAACGGCGTCGTTCAGACGCTTATGAGACTAAAGTCAACAACCGTTAGATCAAATCACACAGACGGCTCATATTGACTCCCAATTATTTAATTATACCAATAATTCACCTAATATTCTCGGCCGTTGGATATATCAAAATGGACGGCCGAGATCAAGATGATTATAAAACCAGGCGGGCCGTCTCTTTGGGCCAATATGCTGGGCCAAACAATTCAATCCAATTGGCCCATCTTTATTATACACAAGCTATATTTTTTGTATTTTTTGATTTTATTGATTTTTATACATTTTCTTTTATACTTTTTTTTCTTTTCTTTTATGAAAAATTATAAACCCTAATTTACTACCTACTCTAATTTCCTAGTATTTTTTGGTAATTTTCTGCTATTTTTCCCTAATTTCTACTACTTAAGCTATTTTGCTAATTTTTCTAATTAACTAAACTAACAAACTAATTACTACTATTTTTTTTTTGATTTTTTCTAATTTTTTACTTATTCAAACACACAAAAATATAACTAATTTTAAACAAAGCAAGTAATTACACTCAAAAATATTTTATTTTAATTTTGGAATTTAAAGGCTTAGTGCAAAAATCATGTGCTCACAACACCCAGTCTTGATTCGGTCCCCATTGTGAGGGAGTTTCCGGATGTATTTCCAGTAGACCTGCCAGGCATGCCGCCTGATAGAGATATTGATTTTGGTATTGATTTGGTGCCGGGCACTCAGCCCATTTCTATTCCTCCCTATCGCATGGCACCAGCAGAGTTAAAAGAATTGAAAGAACAGCTTCAGGAACTCTTAGATAAGGGTTTCATTCGTCCGAGCGTGTCACCTTGGGGTGCACCGCTGTTGTTCGTGAAGAAGAAAGATGGCACAATGAGAATGTGCATTGATTACAGGCAGCTGAACAAGGTAACAGTGAAGAATAAATACCCATTGCCTCGTATTGAGGACCTATTTGATCAGCTCCAGGGAGCTAGTGTATTCTCTAAGATTGATCTTCGATCGGGCTATCATCAATTGAAGATCAGGGACTCAGACATTATGAAGACAGCGTTCAGGACGCGATATGGGCACTACGAGTTCCTGGTGATGTCTTTCGGATTGACTAATGCCCCAACAGCATTCATGCACTTGATGAATAGTGTATTTCGGCCGTACCTTGATTCTTTTGTGATTGTGTTTATTGATGATATCCTGGTATATTCACGCAGCCAGGAGGAGCATGCACAGCATTTGAGAGTGGCATTGCAGAGGTTGAGAGAAGAGAAGCTTTATGCAAAATTCTCTAAGTGTGAGTTCTGGCTAGATATTGTGGGTTTTCTGGGACATGTAGTGTCCAGTGATGGTATTCGGGTTGATCCACAGAAGGTCGAGGCAGTGCAGAATTGGCCGAGACCTTCCTCAGCTACCGAGATTCGGAGTTTTCTCGGCTTGGCAGGCTACTATCTCCAGTTTGTTCAGGGTTTCTCATCTATTGCTTCATCGTTGACTAAGTTGACACAGAAGAATGCTCCATTTTTGTGGTCTGATGAATGTGAGGAGAGCTTCAAGAAGCTCATGGAGGCTTTGACCACAACTCCAGTACTTTTGTTACCATCAACTTCAGGGTCGTATACGGTGTATTGTGATGCTTCTAGAGTTGGGCTCAGTTGTGTGTTGATGTAGGAGGGCAGATTTATAGCATATGTTTCTCGTAAGCTAAAACCCCACGAGAAGAACTACCATGTTCATGATTTGGAGTTAGTCGCTATTGTTCATGCCTTGAATATTTGGAGACATTACCTATATGGTATATCTTGTGATGTATATACAGACCACCGCAACCTTCAGCATTTTTTTAAGCAGAAAGACCTAAATTTGAGGCAGCGGAGATGGCTTGAATTGCTTAAAGACTATGATATTACTATCTTGTATCATCCCGGGAAAGCCAATGTAGTAGCTGATGCATTGAGCCGGAAGGCTATTAGTATGGGTAGTTTGGCGTATATTCCAGTTGGGGAGAGACCCCTAGCAGTTGATGTTCGGGCGTTAGCTAATCAGATGGTGAGGCTGGATATTTCTGAGCCCAGTCGGGTGATGGCTTGTGTAGTAGCTCGTTCTTCTTTATATGATCGTATTCGAGAGCGCCGGTATGATGATCCACACTTACTTGTCCTTAAGGACAGAGTTCAGCATGATGATGCTAGAGATGTCACTATTGATAGTGAGGGTGTATTGCGGATGCAGGGCCGGATATGCGTGCCAAATGTTGATGGCCTTCATGAGTTGATATTGGAAGAGGCCCACAGCTCGCGGTATTCTATTCATCCAGGAGCCGCGAAGATGTATCAGGATTTGAAGCAGCAGTATTGGTGGAGAAAGATGAAGAAAGATATTGCGAGCCATGTGGCTCGGTGTCTAAACTGTCAGCAGGTCAAGTATGAGCATCAGAGACCTGGTGGTGTATTCCAGCGAATTGATATTCCGGAGTGGAAGTGGGAAAGAATAACTATGGACTTTGTTAGTGGACTCCCTCGGACAGCGAGGAAGTTTGATTCAGTTTGGGTGGTGGTGGATAGGTTGACCAAGTCAGCTCACTTCATCCCAGTGTGTACTACCTATTCCTCAGAGCGGTAAGCGGAGATTTTCATACGTGAGATTGTGCGGTTGCATGGGGTCCCAGTTTCTATTATATCAAATAGAGGTACTCAGTTTACTTCTCAATTCTGGAGGACTTTCCAGCGAGAGTTGGGTTCACTGTTAGAGTTGAGCAGTGTATTTCATCCTCAGACGGACGCGCAGTCCGAGCGTACTATTCAGATATTGGAGGATATGTTGCGTGCTTGTGTCATTGACTTTGGTGGTTCATGGGCTGATTATTTGCCTTTGGCGGAGTTTGCTTACAATAATAGCTATCAGTCCAGCATTCAAATGGCACCGTATGAAGCTTTATATGGGAGACGGTGTAGGTCTCCAGGTCGGTTGGTTCGAGCCCGGCGAGGCTAGGTTGTTAGGGACAGAGTTAGTCCAAGATGCCTTAGATAAGGTGAAGGTGATTCAGAAGAGACTTCGCACAGCTCAGTCGCGTCAGAAGAGTTATGCAGACCGGAAGGTCCGAGATGTGTCTTATTCAGTAGGTGAGAAGGTGTTGCTGAAAGTTTCGCCTATGAAGGGTGTTACGAGGTTTGGAAAGAAAGGAAAGTTGAGCCCAAGGTTTATTGGACCTTTTGAGGTGCTTAGGAAAGTTGGGGAGGTGGCTTATATGCTTGCTTTGCCACCCGGTTTGTCGGGAGTTCACCCGGTGTTCCATGTATCTATGCTCCGGAAGTATGTCGGAGACCCGTCTCATGTGTTGGACTTCAGCACGATACCAAGCTCGAATTCTTAAACCCTGAACCAGTGGTTCTGGGTTTACGTCCCCAGCAGAGTCGCCAGAGCTGTCACACCTCTTTTTTACGCACCCGCAAGGACGCAAAGAGTTTTTCCAATTAAAGGACAATCGAGATGGGATTTATTTTAATTATTTCAGAGTCGCCACTTGGGAGATTTTATGGTGTCCCAAGTCACCGGTTAAATCCCGAATCGAGGAAAAGAATGACTCTATTTAACAGTCCGCGAACCAGAAATCCGGATAAGGAATTCTATTAACCCTGGAGAAGGTATTAGGCATTCCCGAATTCCGTGGTTCTAGCACGGTCGCTCAACTGTCGTGTTTGGCTTATCTATCCGCTTTTTACAATTATGTACTTAGTGCAAGTTAATACCCCTTTACCGCTTTTATTATTGGTTGTGATTTACGAAAGAGAAAGTTGCTTAAAAATATGCTTTCGAATCACGTCACATGAAATGCACCCGGATCCTCAACATATTCTTATTCAACATTTCGGGGTTTGGATTCGGGTCACATGAAATGCACACCCGTATTTAAAAGGTAAAACTAAAATATATGCCCGGATCGATTACTTATTTACATTGTTGAGAAAGGCGTGATATTCGTTAAGAAACGACGCATCTCGAAATCTAAGTATTTATATGCACATCTATGACGGCTATGTGATTAGTGCAACTATTTGGGCGAGGCGTACCTTTGATTCAAATCTAAAGCGAACTACATCCCACTGTATCTTACTTAAGAGTTGATTCCAAATTACTTAAAACTTGCTACGAACCACACCGCATGAAATGCGCCTGTGGTTCCTGACACGCTTTGTTCATTCTTGCCCAAAAGTGGGGTCGGGTCACATGAAATGCACCCCCGACTCTTTTTAATCTAATTACGTCATTCCGTTGAGTGACAACTCCCTAGCTAATCTTGCTTTTACCATAAGGTCTATCATTTAACAGGTTTGGAGATTATACACATGAGTAGAGAAGATTGAACAAAGATACAACAGACTAATTCGGATTCACGTGCGTATCTAATGATAGTGTATCTTTGGTCTAGCTACATTTCCGTAACAAAACTAGCAATACAAATTTAATTGAAGAATAACAGAATGTAATTAAACATAAGAACTATAAACGACTACATGTTTCAATAGACTTTATGCACAAGCTTCAAACTTCATTCTTTTCGTACCAAGGAACTACAATAACAGAGGTGTGTACCTGGAACGCGGAAGAACAAGGAAGAGTGAGCAATGGCAATGCAGCAACAGCAACAAGAACAGTAACAGGAACAACAACCAAAGACCAATAATAACCACAGTAAACCAACAGCAATCAACAATATACCAAGCAGCCACACAATAGACCAGGAGAACAACAAAAGAGTGGCAGTGGACCAACAGTAGCAACACACTAGCACTGAACTGGCAGCAATACTCAAACGATAGAAGAACCAGCACTGTGTTGGACCAGGCAGCAATACAGGCACAACAACAACACACAAATGACCACCAGTAGCAACACACTAGCACTGAACTGGCAGCAATACTCAAACAATAGAAGAACCAGCACTGTGTTGGACCAGGCAGCAATACAGGCACAACAACAACACACAAATGACCACCAGTAGCAACCTCAATACAGCAACAGCATACACTCAAGACCAACAACAATAATCAACCCAGGCAGCAACTATAGACCAGCCACCAAATAATGAAGCAACACCAACAACCAAACCAAGCAGCAACCAAACGACTGACCAACAGCCTCAATTGGACACCACAGCAACGACTATAAGGACTAACAGCTATCTTTGAACCAAGCAGTAATAACACACAGCCAGGCAGCAATATCAGCACACACGACCACAACCAATGGCAGTATCCACAATAACACAGCAACAACAACTAACAGAAGAACCAGCACTACCAACAACACTGTGCACAGCAACACACAACGACCAAGAGCACCCAAATGAACACTGAAACAGCAGAAGAACCAGCACTACCACAAACAATGGCCAAATACTCAATCACTGAAGCAAAACAATCGAAACAGTGACTAAGAACCAATGAAACAGTAACCTTTCTTGTATCTTTCTATATGTGTATCGAGGTGTAGCTTGCTGTCTATTTTCTCTCCAGGTTTCTAGTTGCTCTCAGGTATTTCAATCCCTCTCTATGTATGAATCTTTTGCTCTCTAAGTGTGCTCTCTCAGGTGCTCTCAAGTGTCCTCTCTAAGGTCTGTATGTATGCCTCTATCCAAAATGTCTATATATCCCCCCTATTTATAGCCAATCCCCTCTACTTTGGCTGGCCAGCATGTTAAACTAAGGTTACCCCCTACCCTGACTCCCCAACCCATCATATTCCCTGCAAGCCCACTATCTACTGTCCAAAGTATGGACTCAAACCTTAAACAACAAGGCTGGTGGCAGGGACCTCAGTGGGGATGCCCTGCTGTGCTCAGTTCCACTAGCCCTTTGTATGGGTGTATGATTAAACAATTATCCTATTAACTACAACCAATTATCCCTTTAATCTGAATCAAACAGTAACCAACCCCTACTCTAATGGATTACATACAGGCAGATTCAGGGACCAATGTTACGAACTAATTTCCTTGACGACTTTAATCACATTGGACTCATGATTCATTTTAACTACTAAAAACAGAGGAATTGGCCAAATAAAAGGCCTCAAAGGAGGATAGCAGGTCGACTGTTATGAGAAATTAGAAGCATGCTAGAATAGAATTGAAACAACGAATAACAAACACACATATTCACAAAAATCGCATTGAATCGACCAAAAGAAGGAATGAATACCTTGCAAGAAATCCGCCGACCAAACTTCGAGCTAAGATGTGGCATTATTGAAGCCAAACGGGCTTTAATCGAGATGTTCTCGATTGAGAACACCTAGACTAAAGTCCCTTGGACTTCAATCGCGGCTAATCCGGCTCGAATTGAGTTTCTTCAAAATTAGGGTTCTTGGGCTCGGATTTGGGGCTTTTGCATTTTTGGTTAGATTCGAAGCAAACCAATGTCGTTGGGAGTGTGGGGGAGGTGTGAGGAGACTGTGGTATGAATTTGGGGTGATTTGGCATAGGTTCGAGTTTGACTCGAATCTTCAAATGAAGATTCGAGGAGCTCCGGCATGATTCGAAGTTAATGGAGGCTGGGTTCGTGATGGGGGAGGTGAAGGGAAGGTTTTGGCGTTGGTTTGGTGGTGATTGGCCTACCGGAACCGCCGTGAGGCGATTTCCGGCAGGCGGCGCAAGGTGGCGGACGGCGGCGTTACGCCTAGTCTCTAAGGACCTTTGGGAGACGAAGGGAGAGGGGGGGTCTGGCTTGGGGGGGGGCGGGGTATGGAAATGGGTTTATATACGTTTTGAGTAGTTAAATCCTGATCGTTGGATCAAAGTTGATCAACGATCAGGATCTTCTCACTTAAACCAAACGGTGTCGTTTGGTCAAGTCATAGGCTGAATGCATATTAGAATTAAAGGATTAATCTGGGCCGTTGGATAATAAAATCCAACGGTCCAGATCAAGTGTTACATAGGCCGAGGCTGGACGGATATTTGGGCCAGATCAGAGGCAATTCATTTGGGCCTGGCTTTTAGACTAAATTTGGCCCAGCTCGGATCTTCATGATGTATTATGTACATATGTGTATGTATATATATATATGTATATATACATACATATATATGTATATACACACATATGTATATATACCAACCTATAACACCGCTGTTTTTTACTACAATTAACGCACACGATTACATATCACCCAAAAATGTAAATCACATGACTTCGATATCAAACACTGAAAATGCAAAGCCTAGCATATATTTTTTTTGTATTTTTAATTTAAATAAATAAACGTGCACACAAAAGATAAAAATAACACAAAATCACACAAAGCATGCCCAACACGAAACTTATTTTTTTTGAATTTTCTGGGAGTACTTCTCGAGTAAGGCAAAAATCACGTGCTCACAGCTGCCCCTCTTTGCGCGTAAACACGCAGAGTTTTCGTGCAAAGATAAATGAGCGGATATAAGCGATTTTTGCCCATCCGAACACTCCGTATGAAGCATTTTGGAAAAGTTTTGACCGAACCTCGCTTCAAAGGTCTCCTACATATCCCCGGCAAAAAGGGAATCAGGTCAATGTAGTTCGGGAAGTTCTGGTAGCTGGGACTACCATGCCTGTTGCGATCTCGCTGTTACTGCTGTTGCCGCTGTTACTGCTGTTACCACTGCTTAGCTGATTTCCTTGTTACACCGCGCTAAGCAACAAAACAAGAAGCTAGACTAAGTTACAGTACTACAAGTTCTTATCTATCCTTTTTAACTTGATCTTGCCGCGCTCCTTGCCATCTTGTCTGACTTGGCGTTCCTTCTGATGCTTCGTCTCTTCTTTCGAACTTGGACCCATGCCGAAGATTTCTGTTACATTCTACCGCTTTCCTCTACCGAATTAAAACAGATCGCCACTCCATTCTCCAGGCGGGCTCCCTGACTTCAACTACTTCTTCAAAATTAAATCGCCACTCCATTCTCCAGGCGGGCTCCCTGACTTCAACTACTACCTCAAAATTAAATCGCCACTCCGTTCTCCAGGCGGGCTCCCTGACTTCAATTACAACTTCAAAATTAAATCGCCACTCCATTCTCCAGGCGGGCTCCCTGACTTCAACTACAACTTTAAAATTAAATCGCCACTCCATTCTCCAGGCGGGCTTCCCGACTTCAATTACAACTTCAAAATTAAATCGCCACTCCATTCTCCAGGGGCGGGCTCCCCGACTTCAACTACAACTTCAAAATTAAATCGCCACTCCATTCTCCAGGGGCGGGCTTCCCGACTTCAATTACGACTTCAAAATTAAATCGCCACTCCATTCTCCAGGGGCGGGCTCCCCGACTTCAACTACAACTTCAAAATTAAATCGCCACTCCATTCTCCAAGCGGGCTCCCCGACTTCAACTACAACTTCAAAATTAAATCGCCACTCCATTCTCCAGGGCGGGCTTCCCGACTTCAATTACGACTTCAAAATTAAATCGCCACTCCATTCTCCAAGGCGGGCTCCCCGACTTCAACTACAACTTCAAAATTAAATCGCCACTCCATTCTCCAGGGCGGGCTTCCCGACTTCAATTACGACTTCAAAATTAAATCGCCACTCCATTCTCCAGGCGGGCTTCCCGACTTCAATTACGACTTCAAAATTAAATCGCCACTCCATTCTCCAGGCGGGCTCCCTGACTTCAACTACTACTTCAAAATAAAATCGCCACTCCATTCTCCAGGCGGCTCCCTGACTTCAATTACAACTTCAAAATTAAATCGCCACTCCATTCTCCAGGCGGGCTCCCTGACTTCAACTACTACTTCACTGATTTCCTATCTTGATTACCTTCCTTTGCCTCTTGTACCCTATCCTTGTTCCCGCGTTACCTCTCGGAACACCTTCTCTTCTGAATTATCCTGTCTTGGAATTGCTTTCCCCCGGTCGTATTACTTTTCTTCTGGCTGCTGGGGATATTTTTGGAACTGTTTACTCGCCTGCTGGGGGTGATGCTGCTGAGGAAGCATTCTTTGTTTCCTTCATCCCTCATTCTCTTCCTTCTTCCCCTACCTCTTTTGGGACTCACGCTTTTGTTTCCTTGATCAAATTATAGGATGTAATACTGCTGGGGGAATCTCGAAGCCATTTTTCTTTCTCCAACAGCGGCTGGAGATGATACCCGGCTCAAAGATCACCCCATCTTGTGTTGCTTTCTACACTTATCCTCTGAGTCTTGCTTTCCAGAAAATTTTCGCAACAGGAGAAAATTTTCTGCCCAGTGTGATAAACTTCTGGACGGTATGCTTTTCTGCCGACGGACCCTCTTTTCCTGCTTTAAATCAAAGAAAAATTGTTAGTTTCAAAACGCCGCGAGTGGTCGTGCCACTCTTGTTGAGGCCATTCTCTTTCAGCTGCTTGGCCTCTCTCGAACTTTGAGGACGACGTTGACGCTTGCTCGGGAAGATGCTTTTTCCACGAACGACCTCTCATCTTTCCTTTTATTCCACTCTTTGGTTTGGTCCGACTCTTTTTAGCCGGTGATCTGTTGCGTGAAATCATCCTTCGGACATGCCACACGTGTCCATCATACTCCATAATTCTTGCGAACCTTCCACTCAGCCTGTCATCCCAATCTCACTATCGTAACGACTTCTGTCTCATTGCCTTGTTCCATGCCTGTTCACTTTCAATATACTGCTTTGGGAAACTTGGTAGTAAGCTTTGAAAAATCAATTTTTCGAAAATGAAAGAAAAGAAAAGAATACTGACCGCAAATGACAAAAGAAGAGAAAAACTTTTCTGAATTCAAAAATAGGAAAACTTATCTGAATGTGTGCCCGATCCAATGTTATGCCGCGCCTTTGAGATTAAACCACCCAGTCTATTCATGTCAATCACTTTCTGATGCCGCGTTCTGCTAGAGGTAAACGGATGTCCAAACCTTGTCTCGTGCGGACATCTTGTAACCATCTCATCCTGTCACCTCATAGTGCCCTTCAAAGGGTTTTCACTAATGAGATTCTCTCATTTACTTCTCTCAACTTCCTTCGCCTTAAGGTGCCCGCGAGGGTTTTCACCGTTAAGACTCTCTCATTTATGCTTTCTTTCCCTGCGGCGGGGTATCACCCCTGAGATTCCCTCTAGAGCGTTATCCCCTTTTGGCTTGCATCCCGGATTCAATCGAGGGTCGGGATGTCACTCCTGGCTTTCATTCACATGACTTGGCACTTCTCAAATACTGATCGAGAGGTCTTTCTGGTTCTTGATATGGTTTCTGCGCGTGAGGCTGAAGAAACGGGTTTAGCCTCAACGGTTAGCTTATTACAACTTTCGGAATCCACACTATCTTTCAAACGAAACAATGACTTCTGCCCCAGTTTTGTTGCTTGGGGGATTTTTTTTGATTTTTATTTTATTATGACCGAGCCGTGTGGCGCCTACGTATCCTTCTTGAGGAATCAGGTCGAACGTAGTTCACTTTTTCTTGTATTACTTCTTTGTTTCTTTTTCTATTCTGTTACACATCTTCCTTGATGATTCCGAAAGAGGGTATATGAAAGAATAATTAAGGCTCAAATGGGGAAACAAAGGTCAAAGTGTTTGGGTAGTAGAAAAATTGCCTCTGTCATTTCATTCTCCGAAAAATGCCAAATACAAACAAACGAAACCAAACGTTGACAAATGCATTAAAGAATTACGCATAATATCTCTTGACCGCGTCAGAATTGATAGCCATATCGGTGCACCTTCCCTCAATATCAGTTAGACATAGAGCGCCGTTGGATAATACCCTAGTCACAACAAACGGTCCCTGCCAATTTGGAGCGAACTTGCCTTTCGCTTCGGCCTGATGTGGTAGAACTCTCTTCAGCACATGCTGTCCCACTTCAAATTTCCCGGGACGTACCTTCTTGTTATATGCTCTCGCCATTCTCTTTTGATACAATTGGCCGTGACATACTGCCGTCAATCTCTTTTCATCGATCAAGCTCAATTGCTCCAATCGGGTTTTGACCCACTCGTCGTCATCAATCTCGGCTTCAGCGACAATTCGGAGGGATGGGATCTCAACTTCTGCGGGTATTACTGCTTCAGTCCCGTATACCAACAAGTAAGGAGTTGCACCTACCGAAGTCCGGACGGTAGTGCGATAACCCAACAGCGCAAATGGTAACTTTTCATGCCACTGCCTAGACCCTTCTATCATCTTCCTCAATATCTTCTTTATGTTCTTGTTTGCCGCCTCGACCGCACCGTTTGCTTTTGGGCGATACGGTGTGGAATTTCGGTGTGTAATCTTGAACTGTTGACATACCTCTTTCATCAATCCACTGTTAAGATTTGCACCGTTATCCGTAATGATCATCTTCGGAATTCCGAACCTACAAATGATGTGGGAGTGCACGAAGTCCACCACTGCCTTCTTGGTCACTGATTTGAATGTTTTGGCCTCCACCCACTTGGTAAAATAATCAATCGTTACCAGAATGAACCTGTGACCATTGGAAGCCGCAGGCTCAATAGGTCCAATAACATCCATACCCCATGCGACAAACGGCCATGGTGCTGACATTGTATGCAATTCAGTCGGCGGAGAATGAATCAGATCTCCGTGTATCTGACACTGATGACATCTTCGCACGACACTTATACAATCTCGCTCCATAGTGAGCCAATAGTATCCTGCTCGAAGAATCTTCTTTGCCAATACGTATCCGCTCATGTGTGGTCCGCAAACTCCCGAGTGTATATCCGTCATCACTGTTGTGGCTTGACTTGCATCTATACATCTCAACAATCCCAAATCTG
This sequence comes from Nicotiana noctiflora, assembly GCA_032618575.1. Lineage (NCBI taxonomy): Eukaryota > Viridiplantae > Streptophyta > Magnoliopsida > Solanales > Solanaceae > Nicotiana > Nicotiana noctiflora. The sequence goes on from JASVEL010006994.1 coordinate 54,573, forward strand.
GAGTTCTTTTGTACAACACCCCTCCACTAAGGAAAAATCCGTTCGCCAACCGCCGAATAGCTCGCTTTTGATCTCCAGTTGCTTGCTCTGGGTATACTCCTAACCCGAGGTATTCCTTGACATCATGAAACCATGGCTCACCATCCACCTCTTCCTCTATCACATTACAATAAGCATGTTGATTCCGGACCTGGATATGTAACGGATCGACACGAACCTTGTCCGGGTGATGTAGCATTGACGCTAAAGTAGCCAACGCGTCGGCAACCTCATTATGCATCCTTGGGATGTGCCTGAACTCTACCGATCGAAAGCGTTTGGTCAAATCATGCAAACACCGACGATATGGGATAAGCTTTAAATCTCTGGTTTCCCATTCTCCCTGAATCTGATGTACCAGAAGGTCCGAGTCCCCCAAGACCAAGACGTCCCGTACATCCATGTCCACCGCTAATCGCAACCCCAAGATACATGCCTCGTACTCAGCCATGTTATTGGTACAGTGAAAACGCAGTTGAGCAGTAACAGGATAATGATGTCCTGTTTCAGATATGAGCACAGCCCCCACTCCGACTCCTTTTGCGTTCGCCGCTCCGTCGAAGAAGAGCTTCCACCCTGGATCCTTGGTCAGTTCTAACCCCTCAATTTGCAACACCTCCTCATCTGGAAAATACGTCCTCAAAGGTTCGTATTCGTCATCAACAGGATTTTCAGCTAAGTGGTCGGCCAGGGCTTGAGCTTTCATAGCCGTCCTTGTCACGTATATGATGTCGAATTCCGTAAGCAATATTTGCCATTTTGCTAACCTCCCTGTAGGCATAGGTTTCTGGAAAATATACTTCAACGGATCCAGACGCGAAATGAGGTAAGTGGTGTAAGAAGACAAATAGTGTTTCAGCTTTTGGGCTACCCAAGTCAGGGCGCAACATGTCTTTTCTAGATGAGTGTACTTGACCTCGTGGACCGTAAACTTCTTACTGAGGTAGTAAATGGCCCGTTCCTTCCTGCCAGTAAGATCATGCTGCCCCAGTACGCAGCCAAACGAATTCTCCAAGACCGTCAGATAAAGAATCAGGGGTCTACCTGGCTCGGGCGGAACTAGTACGTGTGGATTTGACAGATACCCTTTGATTCGGTCAAACGCTTCCTGACATTCTGTCGTCCATTCTATCGCAGCGTCTTTCTTCAATAGGCGGAATATGGGTTCACAAGTTGCCGTAAGTTGGGCAATAAACCTACTGATGTAATTCAACCTTCCCAACAGACTCATTACCTCTGTTTTATTCTTCGGCGGGGCTAACTCCTGAATGGACTTGATTTTGGATGGGTCCAGCTCAATGCCCCGTCTGCTGACGATGAATCCTAGCAACTTTCCTGATGGAACTCCGAATGCGCATTTGGCCGGATTGAGCTTGATGTCGTACCTTCGAAGTCTTTGAAAGAACTTCCCGAGGTCGGCAACATGGTCTTCTTGACGCCTAGATTTTATGATCACATCATCCACGTACACCTCAATTTCCTTGTGTATCATGTCATGGAATACCGTAGTCATCGCCCTCATATATGTTGCTCCTGCATTCTTCAAACCAAACGGCATCACTCGGTAGCAATAAGTCCCCCACGGTGTGATAAAAGCTGTCTTTTCTGCGTCCTCTTCATCCATCAAAATCTGATGATATCCCGCATAACAGTCCACAAAGGATCCAATTTCGCGTCCGGCGCAATTATCAATCAGGATATGGATATTGGGAAGTGGGAAATTATCCTTAGGACTCGCCTTGTTGAGATTGCGATAGTCCACGCATACTCTGATCTTTCCGTCTTTCTTTGGCACCGGTACTACGTTAGCCAACCATTCAGGGTATCGAGTGACACGAATGACTTTCGCCTGCAACTGCTTGGTTACCTCCTCCTTAATCTTCACACTCATCTCCGTCTTGAATTTCCGCAGCTTTTGCTTGACGGGAGGATATGCCGGATCAGTGGGTAATCTATGAACCACTAGATCAGTGCTGAGTCCGGGCATGTCGTCGTACGACCACGCGAAGATGTCTTTAAACTCCATGAGTGTTTTGATCAGTTCTTCTCTCAGATTGGGTTCAATATGGACACTTATCCGGGTTTCTTTGACGTCATCCGCATTCCCTAGATTAACGGCCTCGGTATCATTTAAATTCGGTTTGGGCTTTTCCTCGAAGTGACTTAATTCTTCACCGATTTCTTCTTCGGCTTCATCATCGCCGTACTCTGACTCACTCTCGTCACTTCTTATTTCATGTGTTATTATTTCCAAACCCGATTGACTTTCTAGACTGGGTTGATTAATCTTTAAGCACGCCATATCATTAAGATCAGTTGCAAGAAGGCTGTTCAGAAAAGTAAAAAGAAGAAAAAATAAACAAAATTAGACACGAAGGAACCAAATTTCATTGATGGGAATTGTACAAAGGGAAAACAAACTGCAAACTTAAATCAAAAATGAACAAAACAAACGGGATTTTACTCCGGGGACAAACCCCCTGTCACACCTCCTTTTGGCGCGCTTACCCCGAAGGATGATGCACAAGGGAGTTTTTTCAATTTAAGTGACAATATTCGAAACGAGATTATTCTATTTATTTCAGAGTCGCCACTTGGAATAAATTAAGGTGTCCCAAGTCACCGATTTATTTAAATCCCGAATCGAGGAAATTTTCGACTTTCCAAATAAAGTCTGCGAACCAGAAATTCTAAGTAAGGAATTCTGTTGACCCGAGGGAAGGTGTTAGGCACCCCCGGATCCCGCGGTTCTAGCACGGTCGCTTCAATTATTATAAATGGCTAAAAATATCTGATTTTATACATGTTTATAAATTATGTGCTTTGATTAAACTTTAAACCGCTTTAAACTGTTAACTTTGCATTTTTATTTTTTATTTTTATTTTTTGATTTAAATGCGAATGGTCCATATTTATTTCTATGAAATAATCTAATCATATGAATAACTTTACAACCATAATAGTATTTTAAACATGTATTGGCGACAATTGGGTTTCCATTGTAGCACTACGAGAAAGCTAATATCTTAAATATGCTTAAGCTAATACTTTTAAACAAACTGTTTATCTAATATCGCGAAACAAATTCAGTCCAAAATTGAATAGTTTTAAAAAAAAAAGTTTACACTCCATTATAATCACATGAATTCAACATATGCTATAAAAATGTTAAGCTAATACAAATGGGACTTAATATCAATCTTTTGGAGGTGACTCCCAGGATGACGTTTTATTTCGAAAATCCGATCTCTCGGAGCAAATGGTTACATCAGTTGTGTTCCGAAGACATACCTGGAATTCGAAATCAAAATGGAGGAAAGGATCAGTAAACAGAGCAACAGTGAGCAGCAACAAGACAGTAACCAAAGTGGATTCCAGTGATGATCAAGAATTAGTTTAGAACCGATGAAATCAGTAGCAACAAACAATAGGAATCAACAGCAATGCAGCAAAATTCCAGAAGCTTGGAAACTAGTTTTAAAACCAGTATAGAACAGTGGGTATCTGTGTGTGTGTTTCTTTCAGATTCTCAATATGTTAAGCTCTCTCTCTGTTTTTTTGTGTGTTAACAGTATGCTATCTGTTCTTTTTGTGTGTTCTCTGCTTCTGAAAACCAGTGAACTCTCTGTTGGTGTGAATCTGTGTGAATTCCAGAGAATATTCACTGCCTGTGTGTGTATTCTGCCAGTCTATCTGTGAGTCTCTGTGTATACCTCAATGTCTATACCATTCCAGTGAGTTCTCTGCCTCATTTATATCCTCCAAAATAACAAAACAGAATCATTATCCCCCCATCAACTCCCCCTTCCAGCCTGTTTTATTCCCTAACTCATGTGCACCCTTTAGTCTTTTTAGTCATACCCCATGTTCTTTCTCATTTCCAGCTCAAAAAGCATTCAAACAATTAAGAATTCAAACTTTTTGATCATTATATACCCTGACAGCCCACTGTTTTGTCTAAGTATGGGTTTTAAACATCTAAACAAAGTCCTAAAGGTAAAAACTAATGAAATACACTGCTGTCCAGCAAGTTTTAACAACTTATTTCCATGTGTATTGCACTTTAAAGGTTGATTTTAGGGCTATTTAAATGGACTAACAGACTATATCCAATTCACAACCTAATTTAGAATCAAATAATGGTTCAAAACAAACAATCCAACAATTAAACTCAACACTCTGAACAAACAACAAACCGAAAAGATTTTCAATCAAGCAAACAGTGAAACACTGCCCGGAATTTCAAACAACAAATTTGCGAATTGAAACGACGATATTCGTTAAGTCGAATCACAACATGTATGATCGACAACAAAAGCCGACAAACAAATTCTCAAATTTGTATACCCCAAAGCCGAGAGAAAAGAAAAGAAATGAAGCAAATACGAAACTAAATGTTCGACGACGCTAATCGACGCAAACCTGTATTCAACAACATTGGTAATCAAATAGACAAAGCAAAATTTTAGAATTGACAAATTCACTGACAGTGTTTCTCGGCCAAAGCAGAGGAAAGAAGGAAAATGAAGCTAACTAATCGACGACGCTAATCGACGCAAACACACATTCTATATTATTCGATTAGCCGATTACGATATGCGTAATCGACAAACAAATCCGACAAAGCAGTGACTAACAATTTCGGACAGCATGTATAAATTCAATATCAAACAACTTAACGATATTAACAACGAATCGAATTCGATTCGCAATCACTCGTTAAACAGCGAAGAATAACAAACAATCAAGTCGACCAAATAAAAGGTCCCAAGAGATGAAGAAGAAAACCGAGAGTCTGATGAAATCACAACAATAATCAATAACAAACGAAGACTAACTAAACGACGAGTATAATTAAACAAAAATAGAGAAGAAAAAGGAAATACCTTGAAACAAAAGAAAAAATGGAAATCGGCAGCCTCGGGTCTCTTTCATTCGAGGTCGAAAGGACCTTAATTGAAGTGTTTTCAAATGAAAACAATCCAATTAAGGTCTATTAGACCCCAATTCCCCTTTGAATTCGAACGAAAAATCCCTAATTCAAATCTAGGGTTCTTGAACTTTGGTTTTGGGGCTCGACGACTTCCGGCCAGATTCGAATCAAATTAACGGGGGTTTGATGATTAGGGAGGTCAAGGGAATGTTTGGGGTGAGTTTGGACTCGATTGGAGTGGATTCGTACTTTGTTCGAATCTTTGAACGAAGATTCGAAACGGCCCAAGGTGATTCGAGGTAAAAGGGGTGCGGCTTTGAAGAGAGGGAGTTAGGGTGGTTCGAATGGTGTTAGTTTTGGTGGATTTGGACCACGGCCGCCGGCGGAGGCGATTTCCGGCCGGCGGCGTGCGGCGGGGAAGGGTGGAGAGAGGTGAAGGGGGCGGCTGGAGAGTGAAAGGGGAGAAATGAAGAGGGATATTAGGGTTTGGGGGGGTTTTGATATATTAAAATGGTACATTAATTCTGGACCGTTGGATGAAGGAATCCAACGGCCCAGATTAAAAACAAAATTGGGCGGATCCGTGTATGGGCTGGGGTGGCTGGGTGTTATTGGGCTCCTAATTTGGCATTTTGAATTGGCCCAAATTCGATTTTGTACTCCTAATTATTTCCTTTTCTCTTCTCTTTTTTTTTAATTTTAATTCTCAATTTATTAAAACAAAAAAAAATTCTAATTACACTACAAAGTCAATTAAATTATAAGAAATACTAATTAGGTTATATGAACAAATAACACACTCAATTTAAACATCAATTAAATATAAATCACACAATTAGGCATTTAAATACTAGAAAAGCAAAAATACATATTTTTGTGATTTTATTTTGCAAAAAATAAACTTAAACTACCCCTAATTGCAAAGTTAAATCAAAATGTAAATATGACCTATTTTTTGTATTTTTATTAATTTACACACACATAATCATGCATATACAAATGCAAACAATTACCAGAAATAACACGAAAATTCAACAAAAATACACATCGTAAAAAATAGACGATTTTGTTTTGATTTTGTGGGAGTAATTCATGTTAGGCAAAAATCACGTGCTCACAGCTGCCCCTCTTTGCGCGGAAAAACATGAAGAGTTTTTCGTGCAAAGATAAATGAGCAAATACGAGCGATTTTTGCTCGTTTGGATACTCCGTGGGAAGCATTTTGAAAGAGTTTTGACCGAGCCTTTGCTTCGGAGGCTTCCTACATATCCTGGGCTAAACAGGAATCAGGTCAATGTAGTTCGGGAAGTTTTGGTAGCCGGGACTACCGTGGACTGACACTTTGCTGTTACTGTTGCTGCATGTTGCTGTTTACTGCTTACTGATCTCCTTATTACACCAAAAGAAATTAAAGCTGAACTAGCTATGCTATCAAACTACGAGTTACAAGATTCCTATCTATGATTCTCTTGAAAACTTGATCTTGAATCTTAGCTGATTTGCTGTAGACCTCGATCTGAATCTTGATGCTCCACAAGCTGTACGTGCTCGTTTATTTCTGTAACATTGAGTGAAACGGAGTCGGCGGAGCTTGTTACTTCAATCATTTTCCGAGCAATCCGCGCCTTTGTTTACTCCAACGTTTGAAATCTTTTCTCTCGGTTCTTTTTTTCTTTTCTTCACTCTGGATTGATGTTCTATTTGTAGGTTATCTCGATCCTTGCATCCCGAGGTCAAACCTATTTAGACAACAAAACAAACAAACGAACGAAATTTTTCTGCCCCAGTTTTGCTAGGAAAATTTCGTGAGTTAGTTGTGACACAGAAAGTGATTAAAAGACTCTTCGGTATTGGGTAAGAAAGTCATGATTTCACAAAGGTTCAAACGCTTTCCGGCCGGGATTTTGTAGAAGAGTTTCACGGCTTTCTGGCCGGAATTCAAAAAATATTTCACGGCTTTCTGGTCGGATGACCCTCGGTTTTCTAGCGGGGGTTTTGAAAGAAACGCTCAACAGTTTTCGACCGGGAGATCCTCGGTTTTCTGGCCGGGATTTTGAAATAAATGTTTCTTGGCTTTCTGGCTGGAAGACCCTCGGTTTTTTGGCTGGGGTTTTGAAGAAGTGTTCCACGGTTTTCTGGCCGGGAGATCCTCAGTTTTCTGGCCAGAATTTTGAAAGAAATGCTTCATAGTTTTCTAACCGGGAGATCATCGATTTTCTTGCCGGGGTTTAAAAGAAATGTTCCATTGCTTTATGGACAAGGGGATCCTCGATTTTCTGGCTGGGATTTTGAAAAAAATGCTTCACGGCTTTCTGGCCGGAAGATCCTCGGTTTTCTGGCCGGCGTTTTGAAAGAAATATTTCATGGCTTTCTGGCCGGAAGACCCTCGATTTTCTGGCCGGGGATTTGAAAGTAACGCTCCACAGTATTCTGACTTGGAGATCCTCGATTTTCTGGCCGGTATTTTGAAAGAAAAGTTTCACGGCTTTCTGATCGAAAGACCCTCGGTTTTCTGGACGGTGTTTTGAAGAAGTGTTCCACGGTTTTCTGGCCAGAAGATCCTCAATTTTTTGGCCAGGAGACCCTCAGTTTTCTGGCCGGGATTTTGAAAGAAATGCTTCATGGCTTTCTGGCCGAAAGTCCCTCGGTTTTTTGGCCGGGGTTTTGAAAGAAATATTTCATGGCTGTGTGGCCAGAACACCCTCGGTTTTCTGGCTCGGGTTTTGAAAGAAACTCTCCTCGATTTTCTGATCGGGAGATCCTCGATTTTCTGGCCGGGATTTTGAAAGAAATGCTTCACGGCTTTCTGGCCGGAAGACCCTCGGTTTTCTGGCCAGTATTTAAAAGAAATAGCTCCATGGCTTTCTAGCCAAGAGGTCCTCGGTTTTCTGGCCGGGGTTTTTTGAAAGAAATGTTAGACTAACATGACTTGATTCTCTTTTGGAATTTTCGTTTTCCTTTCCTTTCTCCTTCCTTTTTGGGTTTTCTTTTAGGTGTTTTCCTTTTACTCATCAACAATGCATAAAAATAATATTTTTGAAAAGAAACTTCCCTTTTGGGAGTTTTTCGTGTTACAGAGCCATTTAAATGCTCGCACATTTCATTTCTTTGGACTGCACCTTCTTCTTGCACAATTAATTTGAAATAGACTTATTTTCAACAAAGAACAATTTGTTAGTTGAAATAGTGGTTGATTTTGTGGCCTTGGTTATCTTCACCGCTTGATCCTAGCCCCATTTCCATTGAGAACTTTGCTGCTGATTGTCTTTGAGGGTGACTTTCTTTCAACCTGACTGGGTTCAGCCTTAGGATTTTATGATGACTTGCCCGTGTGGGCTCTGTCCTTTTACTTCATTCTGGCTCCGCAGTTTTCTGACTGGGAGATCCTCGGTTTTCTGACCGGGATAAAAGTTTCACGGCTTTCTGGCCGGAATTCAAACAAATTCTAACGGTTTTTGGCCGTCAGATCCTCGGTTTTTTGGCCGGGGTAAAAGTAAATGGCTCCGCAGTTTTTTTGACTGGGGAGATCCTCGGTTTTTTGACCGGGGATAAAAGTTTCACGGCTTTCTGGCCGGAATTCAAAAATGGAAAGACCCTCGGTTTTCTGACCGGGGTTCAAATGGATATTGGACTAACATGATTTGATTCTCTTTTTGGAGTTTTCATTTTCTTTTTATTTTTCTTTTGGGCCTTCTTTTAGGTATTTTTTTTTTTTTTTTTTTTTTAATCATCAACAAATGCATAAGATAAAGCTTTTGAAAAGAAACTTACCTTTTATGCGCTTTCCTTATTCCATAGCCATTTCAATGCTTGCGTACTCCACTTCCTTGGGTTATACCTTCTTCTTGTACAATCATGTAGACCTGCTTTTCAACAAAGAATATTTTATTAGTTGAAAAAGTGGTTGACTTTGTGGCCTTGATTATCTTCATTGCTTGATCTTTGCCCCATTTCCATTGAGAACTTTGCTACCAACTGTCTTTGGGGTGACTTCTTTTCAAACTGACCGGGTTCATCCTCGGGATTCCACGAGGATTTTCTGTGTGGGTTCTGTCCTTTTGCCTCATTCCGTCTCTTCTAAGACCTTAGCCTTTGATTTCCATTTTCTCTCTAATCTCCGTTTCCTTGGAAACAATCGATCATTACGATCAGTTGGGATTGGATCAATACAACAACTGAGGCTAGGTATCTTTCTTCAACTTTTTTTTTTTTTTTTTTTTTTTTTTTTTTTTTTTTTTTTGTAAAACTGGTCCTGCCGCCTTTCTTTGTAATAGTTTCAGAATTAAAATTAAACCGAAAGGGATTCAAAGAATAACTATACAAAAAGCAAGGAAATGAGTTTAAAGAGAAACGTCCCTTTCGGGAAAAAAGAAAGACTTATCTGGGATGCATGTTGACTCCAAATAAACATGACATGCTTCTTGGACTGAACGCCTGACCCACATAAACTTTCCAACTTCTTATGAACCCATTGATTCGCAATTTCAAAACTAGGGAATCTTGCCAAAATTCTTTAGTGAATGGACGTCTTTCTTTTGGTCGGTGGCGCCTTTTTCGCCAATCGATCCTTCTCATTTCTCTTCTCACCGTCGCCTGATAGTGCTCTTTGCGAGTTTTCACTAAACGGACTCTCTCATTTTTAGCTTTTCCAATCGCCATCGCCTTATGGTGCCCGAAGGTTTTCACCGATAAGACTCTCTCATTTTGTTTCTCTCAATTCAGACTGTGTCAGATTTCCGTCAATGACATTCTTCACTTCCTTGCTTTTGCCAATTGATCCGAAGGACTTGAACAAGGTTTTTTGGGTAAAAAAGAAATTGAATGGAATTACAACTCTGGAACCATCTTGACGGATTTAAATTGAACCGTCATATCATCTGCCCCACTTTAATTTTTGGGGAAATTGGGATTTTTGTTTTGGTGTGACTGAACCTCAGGAAGAGGTTGCCTACGTATCCTTTCGGAATCAAGTCAGAACGTAGTTCGGGATACTTTTTTTTTTTTTTTTTTTTTTTTTTTTTTTTGTATTCCAAAGAGGGTAGCCAAAGAAAGGTAACCGGCTCAAAGGGTTTACAAAGGATTCATAGTGTTTGGGGTAGAAAGAAAGAAAGCCTTCGTTATCTCAATTATACAAAAGCCAACGTCGCAGGAAGTCCTGACATAGTACTTTTATATTGCATCTGTATTGACTGCCGTTTCAAGATCATTTCCTTCAATGTCTCCCGGATACAACATCCCTCTCAGTGATATTTTCCAGATGATGTATGGATCTTTCCAATCAGGAGCCAATTTTTCTTTTGTCTCTTGGTAATGAGGAGGAATGCGCCTTAACGTCGGTTGTTCTATTTCGAGATTTCTGGGCCGCACTTTCTTGTTGCAAGTATGGGCCTTTCTTTGTTAGGACAACTACTCGGGTATTTCTTGAGTACAACACAACCCTTTTCGTATGTGAACCAATTTCCTTCAGTTATTCATTGTTTCATTTCTTCAAAAATAAACTTTTGTGCATTTCAACTCTCGATTCATTATTCTGAAGTCTGACAGCGTTTTAGGATCTAAGCATGAAGTCCGCAAGCATGTCATGTTATTTAAAGCTGCATGATTTGAGCTAAAAAAAAAAAAAAAAAAAAAAACAAATTTGAAAGAATGACAAATAACAAACAAAAGAAAAGGAAACGGACAATGAAATATTAATTTCATTTCAAAGATAAACAAGGTTCACATTCGGAAATTTAAAGACAAAAACTAAAAGAAACATCCAATTTACACCCTGAAATAATCTGGATGCAGAAAAATACGGCAGGACAAGTTTACTGAGTTTCCGCCTGATCGGGGATGACCTAGCCTTTCAGTTTGGGAGTTTAGTGTCCGATCCCATCCCAATGGTGATAGTCCCCTTCCTTGGCTCGACCATGTGAGTATCGTAGAGCTTTGCCTCATGTTTTCCTTCACTCTCTTCAGTCATGGAATCCTCATTATCTTTCTCTTCACGATCCTTAAGCTTTTGCGGTACGCGTCCAACAAACACTGGCTCATTCAGCTGTGGTGTCTTAATTGCCTCCCATGCCACATAGGCTTGCTTAGGTGCACCGAAATCCCTTTCTGGTTCTAACTCAGTGGTTTTACTCTTCTTTTCCCCTTTCTTTTGTTTCGGGGCCGCCTTGGGCTTCCTTTCCACGTCAGCAATAGCAATTATGGCCTTGAGCGCTGGATCGAATTCTTCGTCTTCACAAATCATCCCAACTATCGGTCCGTTATTATGAGCAGGCAGCGGATTATTGGTCACATTTGGGACATCCTCATCCTTCAACACAATCTTCCCTTGCTCTATTAAATTCTCCACCGCTTGTTTCAAAGTCCAACAGTCATTAGCATGGTGGCCCTCTGCCTCTGAATGATATGCATACCTGACACCAGCTTTGTAGGAAGGCGATGCCGGGTTTTGTCTATTCCGAGGAACCGGCTGCAGTAGACCCATTTGGACAAGTTTCGGGAATATACTAGAGTAAGATTCACCAATCGGGGTAAAGTTTGATTTCTTTGGTGGTTCCCAAGGACGGAAGTTATTCTGCGGAGGTCGAGGATTATAGTGGTTCTGGTGGGGAGGCTGATTTCTTGGAAATAGAGCTTGGTTTCTACCATGCTGTTACGGTTACGCAAAAGGTCGAGCATTCATGACCGCGTACGGTTGAGGGATATAGGACATTTCCTAAGCAGAGTAATAATGCTGGGGGGTTCTTTCTGAAAAGAAGGGTCTAGGAGCGTGGTGCCTTCTATCACCCGAAGTTGCCATGGATGTTTCCTCTTTCATCCTACCCTTTGATATTCCTCCAGACCCTCCTCGGATTGCTTGGGAGGTTGCTCGAATGGCTGCCTGACTCAAAATCCTTCCCGTCTTTAAACCATTTTCTACCATTTCCCCAATCTTGATCGCCTCTGCGAAAGGCTTTCCCATTGCTGAGAGCATGTTCTGGAAATAGTCTGGTTCCTGAGCCCGGAGGAAAGTAGTGACCATTTCTATTTCGTCCATAGGGGGTTTCACCCTGGATGCTTGCTCTCGCCATTTAATAGCATACTCTCTGAAGCTTTCCGAGGTTTTCTTCTTTAAGTTCGATAAAGAATTCCTGTCTGGTGCAATGTCAATGTTGTACTGGAACTGTTTCACAAAATCTCTGGCCAAATCGTCCCAGATGTGCCATCGAGATATGTCTTGATCCATGTACCATTCTGATGCTATCCCGATCAAGCTTTCTCCGAAATATGCCATCAACAATTCTTCCATGCCGCCGCACCTCGCAATTGATTGCAGTATTTCTTTAGATGAGCAATAGGGTCGCCATGCCCGTCATACTTTTCGAACTTCGGCGTCTTAAAGCCTGACGGCAAATGGACATGTGGGAACATGCACAAATCCGCGTATGAAACACTCTTCTGTCCGCCTAGACCTTGCATGTTTTTCAAACTTTGTTCCAAGCTGCTCATTCTTTTTGCCATTTCATCCCGTTCGGGAGCTTTTGGATTTTGGCTTGGTATGAGCTGAGGATAGACATTGGCGGCAAACTGGGTAGGATCCCGTGGAAGGGGTGGTGCCGGGAATGTAAAAGAAGAGGAACCAAAGAAAGGAGTATGCGTGCCGGGATGCGCCGTGATTGGAACAGGCAAACCAACAGATGTTCTTGTAGATGTATCTAATGCTGTCACCCGAGGATAGGAAGTGGAGGGTGATTCAGAGAGGGTTGTGACATTAGAATACCCAAACAGAGTAGGTGGATAATGGGTGGGAGTATTAGAAATCCCACTTGACCCGAGGAATAGTTCGGGGAACCGAGGGATCAGACTTAGGGGCTCTTTCCCGTTATTCCAGTCATCTAACATCTCCAGCATTCGACATCGCAAAATTCTGTTTTCTTCTGCAGCTGCTGACTCAGTAGCCGGAATGGCTGACACGGAACTCTCTTCCAAAACGGAAACGGTTGATAGGGGGATTTCTGAAGACATGTTGGCGCTTCTTTTCGACCTTGTGAAATAAGGATGGGTATTTTCTTTTGGTTTAACAACAGGTTGCTGAACCTTTCCTTTGGACCTCGTGAAGTATGAATGTGAGGCCAGAGTACCACAAAATCAACCACCCTTTTCTAAAACCTGGAGTTTGGCAAACAAACGGTTAGTCTGAAACAACATAACATATAAGTAATCTCACGTTGGGTGTGATGCACTTATACAGTTGATCGTGTTGCTACTTGTAATCGATTGTAATGCGTTATTCCGGCTTATACTTTCCTTTGCTTTCATCTTCTTCCCCTCTTTATCAATTTTCTTTTACACTCTTTTTCTCTTAACTTCTTTCCCCCCCCTTTTTTTCATTTTTATTTTTATTTATTTATTTTTTAGTGATGGTCGAATCTTACGTGGATTGCCTACGTATCATGTCCCCGCATGAATCAGACCGGGCGTAGTTCGGAAACAATAGACATAAGATGAAGTGTTCATGAATTTTATTTCAACAAACTTAAAACTTGAAACACTTCATTTGTTTTTTGTTTTTTTTTTTTTTTTTTTTTTTTATAAAAAAAATAAAAGACATGGTTTTGCAGACACGACCTTTCAACACCTCGGGGACGAAGATTATAAGGCTGTGAGGGTCAATCGACCAAAAATCTACAAAACGACCCAAAAGTGGCCGTTTATGCAAAATCAACCTTTCGCCGTCCCTTTCGGGTACATTCGGCTATTTTTGAAAATGGCATCACTCAACATATTTACAACGAAAAAATCAATTTCGATATTTTTTGGTTATTTTTGGAAAAGGGGAGGTTGGACCCGATGAAGGTTGCCTACGTATCTCACACCATGTGAGAATCAAACCAGCGTAGTTCGGTAATAAAAGAACTAAATCATTTTAAGAAAAGAAAACAAACTATTTTTTAAACAACATTTCTAAAACAAATTATTTTCAAAGGAACTAAGAAAATTTATTTGGAAATTTATTTTCAAAGAAACCAAACTATTTTTGTAAAATTAAGAAAATTTATTTGAAAATTTTTTTTTTTTTGCATTTTTCAGAATTTATTTTTAAAGAACTAACTATTTTCGTAAAATTAAGAAAATTTATTTGAAAATTTTTTTTTTTTTTTTTTTTTTTTTTTTTTTTTTCAGAATTTATTATCAAAGAACTAACTATTTTCATAAAATTAAGAAAATTTAGTTTGGATTTTTTTTTTTTTTTTTTTTTTTTTTTTTTTTTTTTTTTCAGAATTTATTTTCAAAGAACTAACTATTTTCATAAAATTATTTTAACTATATACCCCGACGTTTTCCACTTCTTCCTCTTTTTTAACAAACCGGTCGGCATGTAAGATCGAAATAAATAAATGCACACATGCAGGATCGCAACAAATAAATGCACAGACAAAGATGCATCAAGTCGGTCTTTTATTTCAGGTACACCTGTTCTAGACAGGCCCAACCCCTGTGTTGAGCCTCCTAAGTCAAATATGCACATGATGCAAATAGACGTTCCTATCGGGAATCCGGCATAAGGTTTTGTTATTCTAAGTCATCATCCTATTGGAAAAAGTGTCTAGACTGGCTTTAAACTCGAGCTGACAACTCGAGCCGAAGAGTGTCAGTGCACCGGTAGCATGGCTTTCCGGTTTAATTGACAAAACTCTCCGCCTAAACATGTGTGACTACAAATCTTTCACCGGGTGCCAAGCACCACAGCTATCTTGAGAAAAACGGGCTATGTCCAGCAAATGCCCGATATTATATTTCAAAAGACTCAGAAGAGGAAAAATGGGTATCGGCACAATTTATATACAAGTCACAAAATATCAAAGCGGTAAAAACAACATTTAGCACATTAATACAAACATATAATAAAATCAGATAATAAATAAGCCAAATACAACAATTATTCAAATCATGGCTAGAGAACTGGAGACAGATGTACCGTATCAGCAGGCGGTGAGTGTCACACCTCCTTTTGGCGCGCCCACCCCGAAGGATATATGCACAAGGGAGTTTTTCCAATTTAAGTGACAATATTCGAAACGGGATTATTCTATTTATTTCATAGTCGCCACTTGGAATAAATTAAGGTGTCCCAAGTCACCGATTTATTTAAATCCCGAATCGAGGAAATTTTCGACTTTCCAAATAAAGTCTGCGAACCAGAAATTCTTAGTAAGGAATTCTGTTGACCCGAGGGAAGGTGTTAGGCACCCCCGGATCCCGTGGTTCTAGCACGGTCGCTTCAATTATTATAGATGGCTAAAAATATCTGATTTTATACATGTTTATAAATTATGTGCTTTGATTAAACTTTAAACCGCTTTAAACTGTTAACTTTGCATTTTTATTTTTTATTTTTTTTTTTGATTTAAATGCGAATGGTCCATATTTATTTCTATGAAATAATCTAATCATATGAATAACTTTACAACCATAATAGTATTTTAAACATGTATTGGCGACAATTGGGTTTCCATTGTAGCACTACGAGAAAGCTAATATCTTAAATATGCTTAAGCTAATACTTTTAAACAAACTGTTTATCTAATATCGCGAAACAAATTCAGTCCAAAATTGAATAGTTTTAAAAAAAAACAGTTTACACTCCATTATAATCACATGAATTCAACATATGCTATAAAAATGTTAAGCTAATACAAATGGGACTTAATATCAATCTTTTGGAGGTGACTCCCAGGATGACGTTTTATTTCGAAAATCCGATCTCTCGGAGCAAATGGTTACATCAGTTGTGTTCCGAAGACATACCTGGAATTCGAAATCAAAATGGAGGAAAGGATCAGTAAACAGAGCAACAGTGAGCAGCAACAAGACAGTAACCAAAGTGGATTCCAGTGATGATCAAGAATTAGTTTAGAACCGATGAAATCAGTAGCAACAAACAATAGGAATCAACAGCAATGCAGCAAAATTCCAGAAGCTTGGAAACTAGTTTTAAAACCAGTATAGAACAGTGGGTATCTGTGTGTGTGTTTCTTTCAGATTCTCAATATGTTAAGCTCTCTCTCTGTTTTTTTGTGTGTTAACAGTATGCTATCTGTTCTTTTTGTGTGTTCTCTGCTTCTGAAAACCAGTGAACTCTCTGTTGGTGTGAATCTGTGTGAATTCCAGAGAATATTCACTGCCTGTGTGTGTATTCTGCCAGTCTATCTGTGAGTCTCTGTGTATACCTCAATGTCTATACCATTCCAGTGAGTTCTCTGCCTCATTTATATCCTCCAAAATAACAAAACAGAATCATTATCCCCCCATCAACTCCCCCTTCCAGCCTGTTTTATTCCCTAACTCATGTGCACCCTTTAGTCTTTTTAGTCATACCCCATGTTCTTTCTCATTTCCAGCTCAAAAAGCATTCAAACAATTAAGAATTCAAACTTTTTGATCATTATATACCCTGACAGCCCACTGTTTTGTCTAAGTATGGGTTTTAAACATCTAAACAAAGTCCTAAAGGTAAAAACTAATGAAATACACTGCTGTCCAGCAAGTTTTAACAACTTATTTCCATGTGTATTGCACTTTAAAGGTTGATTTTAGGGCTATTTAAATGGACTAACAGCTATATCCAATTCACAACCTAATTTAGAATCAAATAATGGTTCAAAACAAACAATCCAACAATTAAACTCAACACTCTGAACAAACAACAAACCGAAAAGATTTTCAATCAAGCAAACAGTGAAACACTGCCCGGAATTTCAAACAACAAATTTGCGAATTGAAACGACGATATTCGTTAAGTCGAATCACAACATGTATGATCGACAACAAAAGCCGACAAACAAATTCTCAAATTTGTATACCCCAAAGCCGAGAGAAAAGAAAAGAAATGAAGCAAATACGAAACTAAATGTTCGACGACGCTAATCGACGCAAACCTGTATTCAACAACATTGGTAATCAAATAGACAAAGCAAAATTTTAGAATTGACAAATTCACTGACAGTGTTTCTCGGCCAAAGCAGAGGAAAGAAGGAAAATGAAGCTAACTAATCGACGACGCTAATCGACGCAAACACACATTCTATATTATTCGATTAGCCGATTACGATATGCGTAATCGACAAACAAATCCGACAAAGCAGTGACTAACAATTTCGGACAGCATGTATAAATTCAATATCAAACAACTTAACGATATTAACAACGAATCGAATTCGATTCGCAATCACTCGTTAAACAGCGAAGAATAACAAACAATCAAGTCGACCAAATAAAAGGTCCCAAGAGATGAAGAAGAAAACCGAGAGTCTGATGAAATCACAACAATAATCAATAACAAACGAAGACTAACTAAACGACGAGTATAATTAAACAAAAATAGAGAAGAAAAAGGAAATACCTTGAAACAAAAGAAAAAATGGAAATCGGCAGCCTCGGGTCTTGTTCATTCGAGGTCGAAAGGACCTTAATTGAAGTGTTTTCAAATGAAAACAATCCAATTAAGGTCTATTAGACCCCAATTCCCCTTTGAATTCGAACGAAAAATCCCTAATTCAAATCTAGGGTTCTTGAACTTTGGTTTTGGGGCTCGACGACTTCCGGCCAGATTCGAATCAAATTAACGGGGGTTTGATGATTAGGGAGGTCAAGGGAATGTTTGGGGTGAGTTTGGACTCGATTGGAGTGGATTCGTACTTTGTTCGAATCTTTGAACGAAGATTCGAAACGGCCCAAGGTGATTCGAGGTAAAAGGGGTGCGGCTTTGAAGAGAGGGAGTTAGGGTGGTTCGAATGGTGTTAGTTTTGGTGGATTTGGACCACGGCCGCCGGCGGAGGCGATTTCCGGCCGGCGGCGTGCGGCGGGGAAGGGTGGAGAGAGGTAAAGGGGGCGGCTGGAGAGTGAAAGGGGAGAAATGAAGAGGGATATTAGGGTTTGGGGGGGTTTTGATATATTAAAATGGTACATTAATTCTGGACCGTTGGATGAAGGAATCCAACGGCCCAGATTAAAAACAAAATTGGGCGGATCCGTGTATGGGCTGGGGTGGCTGGGTGTTATTGGGCTCCTAATTTGGCATTTTGAATTGGCCCAAATTCGATTTTGTACTCCTAATTATTTCCTTTTCTCTTCTCTTTTTTTTTTAATTTTAATTCTCAATTTATTAAAACAAAAAAAAAATTCTAATTACACTACAAAGTCAATTAAATTATAAGAAATACTAATTAGGTTATATGAACAAATAACACACTCAATTTAAACATCAATTAAATATAAATCACACAATTAGGCATTTAAATACTAGAAAAGCAAAAATACATATTTTTGTGATTTTATTTTGCAAAAAATAAACTTAAACTACCCCTAATTGCAAAGTTAAATCAAAATGTAAATATGACCTATTTTTTGTATTTTTATTAATTTACACACACATAATCATGCATATACAAATGCAAACAATTACCAGAAATAACACGAAAATTCAACAAAAATACACATCGTAAAAAATAGACGATTTTGTTTTGATTTTGTGGGAGTAATTCATGTTAGGCAAAAATCACGTGCTCACACCCCCAATACAAAATTTCGAAAGAAAGACAATCCAAGACAAACTACCAAGACTCCTTCCGGACAGGGAGAGGAGTAGCCTTCCAGTTATTCAGTTTTGCCTTTGATCCCACAAATTGTATCTCGGCGTGACTAGATCCTTCACCGTCCTCGAGCATACATACATCTGTGAATAGGTCTTCGAACTTCCTGAAGAACTCTTCATCCGGCCTGATCGTAGGACCGGGAATCTTTGTCGCTGGATGTCCTCTTGCTCCGGACCTGACAAAAGATTGGGAAAGGCGTGGAACAGGCTTTGGGAGCACCCATGTTTTCTGCTTGCTCCTCTTTGCTCGCCGGATGTCCTCTGATATTGGCTGGAATCCCAAACCGAAGGTTCCCAAGTTCTCGACCACAGATACCGGTTGTATGATTCCTTGCAGAGATGCACCTAGACCTTTGCCGGGTATGAAACCATGTCTCAACATTTCATGCGCCACCATGACATCCGCAATAATTGTTCTGTCGGGAATACATTCCCCTTCCGGAACTCGCTGGGCGGACACCACATCGCAGCACCTGATGCACCCACGGCCCAACATCTTCTTCTCGTTTCAACAAAGGGAACGATGGTGCCCGATCGTGGATCGTTCTCTCCACGGACGACGATCTCCTTGCCGGTCCCATTCAAACTTGACGAGCCGGTGTAAGCTGGACGGAACTGCTCTTGCGGCATGAATCCATGGTCGCCCTATTAGGAGGTTATATGACACCACCATGTCCAACACCTGGAATTCCATGGTGAACTCCACTGGCCCGATTGTCAAGACTAGCACTATGTCACCAACCGACGCTTTGCCTCCTCCGTCAAACCCTCGAACACATACCCTGTTCTCGCGTACCCTGCCGATGTCTACTTTTAATTTGCCCAGTGTAGAGAGAGGACAAATGTTAGCACTTGACCCATTATCAACCAAGACTTTGGTAACCACCGCCTCTTCACACTTCACCGTAAGATATAAAGCCCCGTTATGCTCAGTGCCTTCCTCAGGCAACTCGTCATCGGTGAAGGTGATCCGATTTGCTTCGAAGATCCGATTGGTGATCTTCTCCAAATGGCTCACTGAGATTTTATCCGGTACATGTGCCTCATTCAGGACTTTCATCAATGCTTGCCGATGTTCTTCCGAATGTATCAGCAAGGATAGCAATGATATTTGCGCCGGAGTCTTCTTCAACTGCTCTAAGACGGAGTAGTCGTGCAGCTTCATCTTTTTCAAGAATTCTTCTGCTTCTTCATCAGTGACCGGCTTTTTCAATACCGCCGGAGTGGTCTTCCTCAATTCCGCAGGGGCAAAACATCTCCCCGAGCGGGTCAACCCTTGGGCTTCACAAACTTCCTCTTTCACCTCCTTTCCTCTGTAGGTCGTTGTAATCCGAGCATAATTCCACGGGACAGCCCGGCTATCAGTGACTGGCAACTGTGTTGCCGGCTGGATGATGAAAGGATCCATTCGAACGCCTGCTACTGTCAGGATGGGCTTGATTGCTGCCCCTGGTACAACTATCTTGGCCGGCTTCACCGGTACTTCGTTCACACTTTCCTTTCCTGCTTCCGACTCTCCTGGTATGTCTTTCTTGCAACCGGGCGACTCATCACAGCTTGGCCCTTTTCTCGTTCCTGCCCCGCTAGACTTAATCATCATTACAGTCTGAGAGGCTTTCTCCTTTCCTTCCTCCGCTCGTACCAACTCGATCATATTGGTCTCATGATGAGTTGGAAGCGGGTTTTGGTTGATGTTGGGCTCTGTTGGAGTCTGGACCTCGATCCTGCGGGTGTCAATGAGCTCCTGGATGGCCGTCTTCAGCCTCCAACACTTTTCTGTATCATGTCCCGGACATCCCGAGCAATAGGCACAATTTACTGAATGGTCCAGGTTCTTCGGAAGAGGGTTTGGCAGCTTAGCTTCAACCGGATTCAGCAACCCTACCTGCTTTAACCGGTGGAACATACTAGTGTAAGACTCTCCTAAGGGAGTGAAAGTCTTTGGCCTCGGCGCCCTGTCGCCCCTGAATGCCTGGTTCGGACGGAAACTCGCGCCCGAGGGGTTTCTGTAAGCTCTTGGGGGTGGATGATTATTCTGGGGGTTTGGCGCACGCCACGGTGCATGAGCGGGAGGTGCGGAATAGGACTGTGCATGGTGGACAGTAAAATGGGGATCAGGTGCGGGATAGTAATGTTGTGGGTGGCTATATGGGTTGTGAGAGTAACTTTGGTGGTGAGGTTGGGGTGGGCTATATTGTGGTGCGGGGCCTCTATTTCTGAACCATGCCCCGGACTCGACGGCCGCAACTTCCTCTCTCCTCTTCTTCCCCAGTACTCCTCCAGTACCGCTTTGGATAGCCTGAGTGGTGGCTTTCAGTGCTGAGTAACTCATGATCTTGTTGGCCTTCAAACCCTCCTCGATCATACCCCCATTTTTATCACCTCAGTGAATGATTTGCCTACGGACGTTACCAGATGTCCGAAGTAGGTGGGCTCTAATGTCTGTAAGAAGTAGTCCACCATCTCGCCTTCTCTCATCGGCGGATCTACCCTGGCCGCCTGTTCCCTCCATCGGAAACCAAATTCCCTGAAGCTTTCAGCAGGCTTCTTCTCTAATTTTAGCAATGATAGGCGGTCGGGGATTATCTCAAGATTGTATTGAAACTGGCCGATAAAAGCTTGAGCCAAATCATCCCACGTAAACCATCTACTGGGATCCTGTCTAGTGTACCACTCCAACGCCGATCCTCCCAGACTCTGGCCGAAATAGGCTATCAGAAGCTCGTCCCGTCCTCCGGCCCCTCTCATTTTACTGCAAAACCCCCGCAGGTGGGCCACCGGGTCACCATGCCCCTCGTATAGGTCGAATTTGGGCATTTTAAATCCTGCTGGCAACTGGACGTCCGGAAATGGACACAGATCCTTATAGGCGACGCTGACCTGGTTGCCTAAACCGTGCATGTTCCTGAAGGACTGCTCCAGGCTTTTAACTTTTCTGGCAACTTCCTCGTGTTCCGAACTTTGGAAGTGTTTTTCCGGTTCTGCCGGATTATCCCAGTGAGGTGTATGTGATTGTGGTTCAGGAGCCCTGAAAGTAGGCTCTGGAGGATAGTAAGAGTTGTCACGGATCTGAACATATGGCTCGCTGGCCGGCCTTTGCAGAGGAGCAGGTGGAGGTGCTACAAAAACAGGGGTGACTGGAGGAGGATTTGGTTTGGCTGGTGGAATGTGGGTGGCATATGGATTTTCCCCCTGAAAGTATGGATAGCTCGGGGCGCTTGTTGAAGGGTCGACGGGCGGATGTTCCGGAGCTGAGGCGAGAGTAGGGCGGTTTGGTGAAGACTGTTCCCTGGCCCAGGCCAGGTGCATCTCTGTTATCTGTTGTTTTAACCGGTCTACCTCTTCTTTCATGATTTGTAGCTCGGATTTTTCTTCCTCAAGACTCTTGCCGGAACTCGACATGCTTACTGTAACTGGTCCTTTGGATCTAGTACGGTAGTGATGGCTGGCCAGGATATTCTGTCAAACCAACTGCTAAACTTTCTGGAATACGCAACAAACTTGTTAGTTCACCGAGTTTGACAGATATGTTATAGCACGTTGGATGCAATGCACCTAACCAAATAACCCTTTCTACGTGTACTCTTTAACATGCGTCATTCCGGCCCTTTTTTCTTTTTCTTTTTCTTTTTCTTTCTCTTTTTTTTTTTTTTTTTTTTTTTTTCTTTTTCGACTATCTTTGCAAGCCTTATTGTTATTTAGCCTCTGGATTCTTTTTGTTTCTTTTTTTAGTGGTGGTCGAATCTTATGTGGATTGCCTACGTATCACGACCCCGCGTGAATCAGACCGAGCGTAGTTCTGGTGACAAGATGGTGGCAAAATTCAGTAACTTTTATATCAAATAAAACCGTGTAGTTACAAAACACGTCTTACAACAATCAGCAAAACAAAAGAAAATGCTTGACTTGGGAAAGTAAAGAAGAACTGCCAACTGGCTTGACTCAACATTTCAAAATACATTTTCAATCAAAAATCTAATGCCCTAAAACTCCTGGGGGCCCGCGAGGCATCATTCGGCCTTGCCGCGGGCCTTGGTGCGAGGTCCTTGTGTAGTTCCCTCAACTCTTCCATGATCCGGTGAACATAACCCATAATTGAAGCGAAAAGGTCGGCGCGGGGCATTCGTTCACAAGCCAGGCACTTCATGGTGACATAGTGCCCGATTTCTCCGATTCTATCCTTGATCATGTCCCTTTCTCCGAGTAGCCGCTCTATTTGCTGGTTTTTCGCCCCCAATCTTCGAGCATTGTTGGTGACTTGATCTAGGAGCCTATCCACTTGTCCTTGCAGCCGGGCCATCAAATTGTGGCAGCGGTCGAGGTCTGCTCTGGCATCTTGGGCTTGCTTGAAAACCCGCTCCCTAAGGACAACATTTGCTTCCCTCAGGCTAGTGATGATATCAGTGTAATCTTCTTCCACCCGCTTTAGGTGAAGTGCATGTTGATGTGCCTCCTTTTTCCAGCTGGCATGGATCCTCGTTATTTGGGCTTTTGACTCGTCCAATTCTCTTTGGATGTCGGTGACTTGGCTTCTCAAACCCCTTATCAATTTTTCGTCGGCCCGACTCCTCGACTGTCTGTCAGCATCTCTTTTCATTTGCTGGATTTGAGCTCTCAAGAAGTCATTTTCTTGTGCCAACTTCTTTTTGTCTCCTTCGTCGGTGGCGGCTTGCATGTTCTTCTCGAACTGAAGGTCCCGGACCTGCTGTTCTATCCTGCCAATCTTCGTCCTGTACCCCTCCTCCTTTGCTAACCAATCCCATTGTTCCCGTGAATCTTCTGTGAACTGTTGGACATGGGCTCTTTTAGAACATTTTCGACGAATCTGAAATCTTTTCCCGAACCACCCGTTGTACTTCGGATCCACCTCTCCCTTGGCTAATTCCCGGACCATGGTTTTAGGCTCAAGGAACCGACACTCGTGCCACAGCCTTCTAACCTTCTCTTCGGGGAAGACAACTCCCGGGCTCAACTCAATGGCGTACTTCCTTAGGTCTTGATCGGTAGGAATAACCTGAAACCTTCCTAGTTGACGTAATACACGGTGAGGGACATATGGTTGGACACCGCGGATTCCCATCAGAAGGATATAACACTCCTCGGCTGCCATATATATTACTTCAGTATCGGGTAACCACCCAAATGCCCATTCAATCTGATCGGCTTCTACTGAGCTCAGTCGTGCAAGCCATGCCTCGACGCCTTCAGGGAATACAGCACCCATCATCCGTTCTTCGAAACCCCTGATACAGTTTTTTCCGGTCAACCCATGGTTCATGTATCGTGTTCGGTGATGGAGGTGTTCTTGCATCCATAGTTGAAGTAACAGATTGCAACCTTGGAAGAAATTGCCCCTTCTCGGCATACAGTCAAAGCCCGATAGATTTCGGACAAAACCAAAGGGACCACAGTGCTGGTAGCCTTTTTGATTGCAACATCGGCTATTCCTACCAGACTTATCTCTATTTTCTTATCTTCACGCGGACAAATCACAACCCCCAAGAATGTCGTTAGGAATGCTAGAATTCGTCTGGCCTCCCACTTGGTTCTATTCCCTGCGTGAGTCAGTCCAAGGTTTGACTCTTCAAAACCCCGAGGAGTGCCGTACCGTTGATATAAGAATTGGAGGTCGCAATACCCTTTCAACAGATCGTCATTTTTCACCTTCCGACTAATGCTCAGTAAATCCAGAAACCCATGTGGAGATACCGGCCTTGGTGAGAGCAGGTATTGTCCTCTTAATTTCCCATTTAGTCCTGCATAGCCCGCAATTTCCTCTAATGTGGGCGTCAGTTCGAAGTCAACAAAACGGAACACATTGCGGGTCGGATCCCAGAAAGATACCAGTGCCTTGATGATGTCTTCCCTTGGCTCGATATTCAACAGATCAACCAAACCTCCCAAAATTCTCCCTACAACCTTTTTGCTATTGTCTTCCAAATCGTTCCACCATATACGGAGCTGCCTGAGGGACCTCACTAAAGATTGAAAATGATTTATTCTGATTCGTGCTCATCCTGCACATTTATTAAGGTGATTTAAATAAGAAAACAACTTTGTTTTGCTAACAATAATAAACAAAATCAGTTTTCAATCACGGCCTTTCAACGTCTCGGGGACGAAGGCTTTTAAGGCTGTGGGGTAAATTGATCGAAATCAAAATTGACCCAAAGGTGGCCGTTTATACGAAATTAGCCTTCCGGCGTCCCTTCCGGGAACATTCGGCTATTTTTGAAAACAGCGTCACCGACTTATTTAGTACACAAATTAATTTTTCAAAAGGTGAAGTTGGACCCGACGGAGGTTGCCTACGTATCTCACATCCGATGAGAATCAAACCCCCGTAGTTCGGTTTTGACGAAACAAACGGCATTATTTATTTATTCACTTTACTAAAGGAAAACAAATAAGCTATTTCTATCTTACGAATAAAACACAAAAATTTTTTCTTTTTTTTTTTCTTTTTTTTTTTTTTTTTTTTTTTTTTTTTTTTTTTTTTAAAAGCCGGTCAGCATGCAAGTCTATAACAGATAAATGCGCAAGACAAACAGGATGCAGCAGGATAGTCTGTTTATTTATAGTCACCTGTCCTAGACGGACCCAACCCCTGTGTTGAGTCCCCTAAGCCAAATGCGACATGATGCAAATAAACGTTTCCTACTAGGGATCCGGCATGAAGCTTTGTTATTCTAGGTTTAAAAACCTGGGTTTATCTGTTCTAGACTTGGCTTACCCGAGCGGACAGCTCGAGCCGAGGAGGAGGCAGCAACCCGGGAATACAGAAGCTCCACCGGTTTTGCAACTTATCCAAACCTCGTTCTAAAATGGGAATCAGACACTATACAGAAAAGAAGTCACACGAAGTGCACCCTTCTTCATGATTTAGAAGACTCAGAGAGGAGATTGGTTCCGGAACCAACTTCATCGTTAAATACGAAGAAAGGGTGGGATATTTTATAACACCCAAGGGTTTTGAAGCATGGATTTTCTATCTAAGAAAATTGAGGGCGGATCAAATCGAATGGACTATAGGGTGGCTCCTGTCACACCTCTTTTTTACGCACCCGCAAGGACGCAAAGAGTTTTTCCAATTAAAGGACAATCGAGATGGGATTTATTTTAATTACTTCAGAGTCGCCACTTGGGAGATTTTACGGTGTCCCAAGTCACCGGTTAAATCCCGAATCGAGGAAAAGAATGACTCTATTTAACAGTCCGCGAACCAGAAATCCGGATAAGGAATTCTATTAACCCGGGAGAAGGTATTAGGCATTCCCGAATTCCGTGGTTCTAGCACGGTCGCTCAACTGTCGTGTTTGGCTTATCTATCTGCTTTTTACAATTATGTACTTGGTGCAAGTTAATACCCTTTTACCGCTTTTATTATTGGTTGTGATTTACGAAAGAGAAAGTTGCTTAAAAATATGCTTTCGAATCACGTCACATGAAATGCACCCGGATCCTCAACATATTCTTATTCAACATTTCGGGGTTTGGATTCGGGTCACATGAAATGCACACCCGTATTTAAAAGGTAAAACTAAAATATATGCCCGGATCGATTACTTATTTACATTGTTGAGAAAGGCGTGATATTCGTTAAGAAACGACGCATCTCGAAATCTAAGTATTTATATGCACATCTATGACGGCTATGTGATTAGTGCAACTATTTGGGCGAGGCGTACCTTTGATTCAAATCTAAAGCGAACTACATCCCACTGTATCTTACTTAAGAGTTGATTCCAAATTACTTAAAACTTGCTACGAACCACACCGCATGAAATGCGCCTGTGGTTCCTGACACGCTTTGTTCATTCTTGCCCAAAAGTGGGGTCGGGTCACATGAAATGCACCCCCGACTCTTTTTAATCTAATTACGTCATTCCGTTGAGTGACAACTCCCTAGCTAATCTTGCTTTTACCATAAGGTCTATCATTTAACAGGTTTGGAGATTATACACATGAGTAGAGAAGATTGAACAAAGATACAACAGACTAATTCGGATTCACGTGCATATCTAATGATAGTGTATCTTTGGTCTAGCTACATTTCCGTAACAAAACTAGCAATACAAATTTAATTGAAGAATAACAGAATGTAATTAAACATAAGAACTATAAACGACTACATGTTTCAATAGACTTTATGCACAAGCTTCAAACTTCATTCTTTTCGTACCAAGGAACTACAATAACAGAGGTGTGTACCTGGAATGCGGAAGAACAAGGAAGAGTGAGCAATGGCAATGCAGCAACAGCAACAAGAACAGTAACAGGAACAACAACCAAAGACCAATAATAACCACAGTAAACCAACAGCAATCAACAATATACCAAGCAGCCACACAATAGACCAGGAGAACAACAAAAGAGTGGCAGTGGACCAACAGTAGCAACACACTAGCACTGAACTGGCAGCAATACTCAAACGATAGAAGAACCAGCACTGTGTTGGACCAGGCAGCAATACAGGCACAACAACAACACACAAATGACCACCAGTAGCAACACACTAGCACTGAACTGGCAGCAATACTCAAACAATAGAAGAACCAGCACTGTGTTGGACCAGGCAGCAATACAGGCACAACAACAACACACAAATGACCACCAGTAGCAACCTCAATACAGCAACAACATACACTCAAGACCAACAACAATAATCAACCCAGGCAGCAACTATAGACCAGCCACCAAATAATGAAGCAACACCAACAACCAAACCAAGCAGCAACCAAACGACTGACCAACAGCCTCAATTGGACACCACAGCAACAACTATAAGGACTAACAACTATCTTTGAACCAAGCAGTAACAGCAACTAGCAGAAGAACCAGCACTACCACAAACAATAGCCAAATACTCAATCACTGAAGCAAAAACTAACAGAAGAACCAGCACTACCAACAACACTGTGCACAGCAACACACAACGACCAAGAGCACCCAAATGAACACTGAAACAGCAGAAGAACCAGCACTACCACAAACAATGGCCAAATACTCAATCACTGAAGCAAAACAATCGAAACAGTGACTAAGAACCAATGAAACAGTAACCTTTCTTGTATCTTTCTATATGTGTATCGAGGTGTAGCTTGCTGTCTATTTTCTCTCCAGGTTTCTAGTTGCTCTCAGGTATTTCAATCCCTCTCTATGTATGAATCTTTTGCTCTCTAAGTGTGCTCTCTCAGGTGCTCTCAAGTGTCCTCTCTAAGGTCTGTATGTATGCCTCTATCCAAAATGTCTATATATCCCCCCTATTTATAGCCAATCCCCTCTACTTTGGCTGGCCAGCATGTTAAACTAAGGTTACCCCCTACCCTGACTCCCCAACCCATCATATTCCCTGCAAGCCCACTATCTACTGTCCAAAGTATGGACTCAAACCTTAAACAACAAGGCTGGTGGCAGGGACCTCAGTGGGGATGCCCTGCTGTGCTCAGTTCCACTAGCCCTTTGTATGGGTGTATGATTAAACAATTATCCTATTAACTACAACCAATTATCCCTTTAATCTGAATCAAACAGTAACCAACCCCTACTCTAATGGATTACATACAGGCAGATTCAGGGACCAATGTTACGAACTAATTTCCTTGACGACTTTAATCACATTGGACTCATGATTCATTTTAACTACTAAAAACAGAGGAATTGGCCAAATAAAAGGCCTCAAAGGAGGATAGCAGGTCGACTGTTATGAGAAATTAGAAGCATGCTAGAATAGAATTGAAACAACGAATAACAAACACACATATTCACAAAAATCGCATTGAATCGACCAAAAGAAGGAATGAATACCTTGCAAGAAATCCGCCGACCAAACTTCGAGCTAAGATGTGGCATTATTGAAGCCAAACGGGCTTTAATCGAGATGTTCTCGATTGAGAACACCTAGACTAAAGTCCCTTGGACTTCAATCGCGGCTAATCCGGCTCGAATTGAGTTTCTTCAAAATTAGGGTTCTTGGGCTCGGATTTGGGGCTTTTGCATTTTTGGTTAGATTCGAAGCAAACCAATGTCGTTGGGAGTGTGGGGGAGGTGTGAGGAGACTGTGGTATGAATTTGGGGTGATTTGGCATAGGTTCGAGTTTGACTCGAATCTTCAAATAAAGATTCGAGGAGCTCCGGCATGATTCGAAGTTAATGGAGGCTGGGTTCGTGATGGGGGAGGTGAAGGGAAGGTTTTGGCGTTGGTTTGGTGGTGATTGGCCTACCGGAACCGCCGTGAGGCGATTTCCGGCAGGCGGCGCAAGGTGGCGGACGGCGGCGTTACGCCTGGTCTCTAAGGACCTTTGGGAGACGAAGGGAGAGGGGGGGTCTGGCTTGGGGGGGCGGGGTATGGAAATGGGTTTATATACGTTTTGAGTAGTTAAATCCCGATCGTTGGATCAAACTTGATCAACGATCAGGATCTTCTCACTTAAACCAAACGGTGTCGTTTGGTCAAGTCATAGGCTGAATGCATATTAGAATTAAAGGATTAATCTGGGCCGTTGGATAATAAAATCCAACGGTCCAGATCAAGTGTTACATAGGCTGAGGCTGGACGGATATTTGGGCCAGATCAGAGGCAATTCATTTGGGCCTGGCTTTTAGACTAAATTTGGCCCAGCTCGGATCTTCATGATGTATTATGTACATATGTGTATGTATATATATATATGTATATATACATACATATATATGTATATACACACATATGTATATATACCAACCTATAACACCGCTGTTTTTTACTACAATTAACGCACACGATTACATATCACCCAAAAATGTAAATCACATGACTTCGATATCAAACACTGAAAATGCAAAGCCTAGCATATATTTTTTTTGTATTTTTAATTTAAATAAATAAACGTGCACACAAAAGATAAAAATAACACAAAATCACACAAAGCATGCCCAACACGAAACTTATTTTTTTTGAATTTTCTGGGAGTACTTCTCGAGTAAGGCAAAAATCACGTGCTCACAAGGACATAGCTTCAGTAAAAGTGCAGTGGAGAGGTCGTCCTGTGGAGGAAGCAACTTGGGAGACCGAGCAGGAAATGCGGAGCAGATATCCACACTTATTTGATGCTCCAGGTATGTTTTTAACCCGCTCGCGGACGAGCGTTTGTTTAAGTTGGGGAGAATGTAACGACCCGGCCCGTCGTTACGGGAATTACCACCCCGTTACCTTGCATTTACATATATTATGCTTTTAAAACAGTATTAGAGTATATCGGGTGAGTTAGGAGTGATTTGGATTGAAAATGCAACAAATAGCATGTTTGAAGAGAGCTTGAATATGAAAAGTCAACCAAGAGTTGACTATTGAGTTAGAGTGCTCGGAAGCGGATTCTGATGGTTCGACTAGTTCCGGGGGATCATTTATGACTTAGGAGAACAATCGGAATTGAATTCGGAGGTCCGGTGTAGTTTTAAGCTTGAATTGGCGAATGTTGAATTTTGGCGAAAACCGGATGGTAGGTGATATTTTGATCCGGGGGTCGGAATGGAATTCCGACAATTTCTGTAGCTTCGTTATGTGATTTTGGATATGTCTGCAAATTTTCAGGTCATTCGGACATCGTTTGATCGGGTTTTGGATTGAATGTTAGTTTTGAGAGTTTTGAAGAAACTTAGGCTTGAATCCGTGAGTAAATGGAGATTTTGATGTTTAGTATGGTGTTTTTATGATTGGAACAAGTTCGTATCATGTTTTGGAATATGTTGGTGGTTTTCGTTGGGGTCCCGGGGTCTCGGGATGAATCCGGGGGTCCAAACGGACCATTTTTGGAAGAAAAGAGAAAGCTGGTTGCTGTCATAAACGCAGCAGACATTTGCTCTCCGCGATCGCGGGGAGGGGGATGCGATCGCGTAGAGCCGGGGGCTAGGGCATCGCGATCGCAGGGTAACCAGTCGCGATCGCGTAGAATTAAACGGGTGTACATCGCGATCGCATGCTTATCTACGCGATCGCGTAGAAGAAGAAATGGGTCCAAGGGAATATGTACTACGCGATCGCAGGGATGAAGGACGCGATCGCGTGAAGCAAGGTGATTGTGCATCGCGATCGCGTGAAGGATGTCGCGATCGCGTGAGGCCGAGATTTTGAGCATCGCGATCGCGTGAAGAAGATCGCGATCGCGTAGAAGAACCTGTTCTGGCAGTGAATTTAATCTAGAAACAGAGAGTTACGGGTTCATTAACCCAAAACACACATTTGAGCCCTAGAGAGAAGAAAACTCGAGGAAATCACTGAGAAGTCATCGGGTATTCGTCGGAGGTAAGATTCTTGACTCAAAAACATCAATTTATGGTAGTATTAACATCAATCTTCATGAAATTGGGTTGAAATCTTGAAGAAATGTGGCCTAAGTATTAAAAACGGGATTTTTGGATTTGGAGGGTCATTTGAACTCCGATTTCGATAAATTTTATATGCACGGACTCGTGGCGAGATAAGGATCGCGTTGGTACTAATTTCGGAATTTTCCGAGCAGTGGAGCCCAGGGGTCGGGTTTTACCAACTTAGTGTAATTTTGCGAATTTCATATAAATTGAAGTGGGTTATGATTCTTTGACCCGTATTTGATATAATTATTGTTATTTGACTAGATTCTACACACGAGGCAACGAAATTCAAAGGAAAGGGCATTGCGGACGAGTCTACGACCGGCTAGAGGTGAGTAGTTTGTGTATATTGTAGCCCGAGGGTTCGAAACCCCGGCTTAGCACATTGTGACGCTAATAGGGCGTGGCTCGCACACCGTGGCAGGTGCGGGATTGATTGTGATTGGGGATTGAGACTTGGTCCATCCCGGAATGAATAATATGTTATTAGTGTTGGAAATACACTGTATTTGCTATATTTGTGGGCTGTAAGCCTTGTTTGGGGCCTTGTGCCGATCTGTAGCGTCCTTAGAGGACAATATTTATGTGATAGCTAAAATTGCTTAAATCACCGATCTCAGTCCTGGAAATTGAAATCACACTTTTGAAATGCTAAGTCACCGGCTTTTACAAATTTAATAAAGTTAAAGTATTTTTCATAAATTATGAATTGAGAACCGGAATTAAGGAAAATGAATTGTTTTGTGACTTAATTGCTTATTGTGGACTGAGCATGGGATCGGGCTGCACGTCGCAGCGGTTGATATGTGGATCGGGCTGCACGCCGCAGCAGTATTGCGCTTGGGCTGTAGGAGCCCCTACGGAGTCTGTACACACCCCAGCGAGCGTCGTCGATGTTAAATTGGATCGGGCTACACGCCGTAGCGGTTATGTGCATTGCATTGGATCTTTATTTGTTAAATTACTTTGTGGTAGCTGAATTGTACTGTTGATGCTAGTTCGTAGGAGATTCGGACTGTAGTGTAGCTTCATATTGTGGTATTTTGTGGATTTCTTACTGTCAGCTACATATATATATTTGTTACTCACTGAGTACTCAGTACTCACCCCTACTCCCTGCACCTTTTGTGTGCAGACTCAGGTACACAGGAGCAGTAGACGGACATCTCCAGCGTTTACATTGTCACATCGAGTTGCTGAGGTAGCTGCCAACGTTCGCAGAGCCTAGCTTCTCCTCTCATTCCAGTTGTTATTTTATATTTTGTATTCGGACTTGAGTACTTCTATATCGTACTCTCTATTTCCTGTTGGGTTTTGATAGAGGCTCTAGACTTGTGACTCCGGATCTTTGGGAGTGTCAGTATTTTGTTCAGTATTATTATTATTGGAGTTCTTAAACTCATATATTCTTCTTGGGTTGTCCATTTGGGGACTGGTATTGTGTTATAATTAAATTGTTGGTCCGGCTGGCCTAGCTTGTTTGTTGGGCGCCATCACGACCGGATTTGGGTCGTGACATTTTAACTAGTTTTAAAAAGTCTGTTACTGGGAATTGCTAGTTGTTATTGTTGCACTGCTAGAATTACTGCTTATACTAATTATTTTCCTCTCCTCTTGTTGTTCAGGTACACTCCTTTAAAGCACTTACTGTTTAATTTCAGTATAAGGTGTAATATGAAATTTGACGTTGACTGGGATAAAACTTCTGTCATTGGTTTTTACATTTTAAGTTTTGTATCAATAATATATTGGATATTGGCAATTGTTTAGAATTTGTTTCTTCTTGCTAATATCTTGAAACAGTAATTCGAATTGAAATTGTAGTATGATTTGGATTGTGTGAATTTTCTCATAACTATTAGATTTTTTTTTTTGTAATGTTAATAATTCATTTTAATATTGTTATTAATTAGTATAAGTATAAACATGTTTTTATTATCCAAGTTTTTTGAGTAATTAAAAAGAAATAAATCATCTCTTTAGTTAAATAAAAACTGGTTAGTTTAGTAGCTAATATTTTAATATTCTTTTTAATAAGATAAAATTGCAAATATGTAGCTAGCTTAATAAAAATGTGAATTTTTAATTATTTGGCGTAAAATTTAGGCATTTAGGCCCGATTTGAATAAATAATACTCTTTTCCTTTAAATAAGTATTAGTAATTAAGAAACTTTTTTGTTCCTTTAAATATTTGTAAATAGTAAATTTTACCTTTTAAGTCAATTAAAATATGTGTTTAAATTAGTTGTAAAATAATTGGTTTAATTTGCATAATTATTAATTGCTGATTTTGTATTTTTATTTTATTTAGATTTTAGCCATGTCTACTTCCATTAAACAATTATTTTAATATAGCAAGCAATATCACAATTTGAGTATGTATTTTATTTTTTATTGTACAAAAAAAAAGTTTATTGAATAAATTTGTAGTATTTTAAGTTTGTTGAAAATATTTGTTTATTTATTTTCTGTTTCATTAATATTTACCATAAATTAATTGGATGTATTGCATATTTTTAGTCTCTTAATTAATTAGGATTTTCTCTTTTAATTTGGGGATAACTAAATAGAAAAATGTAGTCACTTTAGGATTATCCTTTTAAAAAATAAAAAATGTTACGAGCCTAGCTAAATAGGAGAAATAAAATTGCGGGGCCCCTCAATAACAGTGCTCACTTTTTCTTACAATAACTAAATGTGGTAATTGATTTAAAATTTTATTATAGTATTGAACATGCATAAAATCAAATATTTTTAGCCATTTACAATAATTGAAGCGACCGTGCTAGAACCACGGGATCCGAGGGTGCCTGACACCTTCCCTCGGGTCAACAGAATTCCTTACTTAGAATTTCTGGTTCGCGGACTTCATTTGGAAAGTCAAAAATTTCCTCGAATTGGGATTTAAATAAATCGGTGACTTGGGACACCATAATTTATTCCAAGTGGCGACTCTGAAATAAACAAATAATCCCATTTCGAATATTGTCACTTAAATTGGAAAAACTCCCTCGTGCATTATCCCGAAGGATAGGACGCGCCAAAAGGAGGTGTGATAAGGATGAGCGTTTATTTTAAGAGGGGAAGATGCACATCACCCGGATAGCAATTGAGGCCCCCCTGGTTTTGCCCAAACATACTAACAAGTTTGAAAGCATAAAACAGATTCACTTGAACCCTTGAAATGAGTAAAACAACATCAACATTATGAGTCACACCCAAAACCAAATCGAATCTTATGAGCTTTAAGTTCTTCCAACTTACTTCAAATGCACCGAAACACACTTAAACTACTTGGAATGACACCAAATTTTATGTGCAAGTCATGATTAACCCTACAAAACAATTCCTAAGCTCGGAAATATCACCAAAACCTACTACAAGCAAAACTTAAAGAACTTTAAAAATCTTCAATGCGCCAACTTTTAACATTAAGCGTCGAAATGCTCACGGGTCATCCAAAATCCAATCCGAACACACGCCTAAGTCAAAAATCATCGTACAAATCCATTGGAACCTTCCAATCCAGATTTCGAGGTTGTTTACTAAAATTTTTAACTTAAGTCAAACTTAACCATTTTAAGCCATTATTAAGGAACTAAGTTTTCCGATTTGAACTCAACCCCTTCCAAACCCGAAATTAACCATCCTCGCAAGTCATAAAGTAGTAAAAGAACATACGGAGAATATAATTAGGGTAACATGGATCTAAAAAGAAAAAAGAACGATCGGGCCGTTACAATAACTTTTCGAACATCTCCTCAATAACATCATCATTGAGGTTTTCACCCCAACTTTTCTTAAAAGTATTATTGCAATAAGAAGCAAGAAACTGTACACTCGAATAGCCTAGTACAGTCTTCTCACACAAGACCTCAAATGCCTTCTTATAGCCTGTGTAAGTCAAACTTTAGACATCAGAAACTTTGACAAATAATTCAAAGCAAAAGAGATCAACAAGCAACTATTAACATCTGAACTTACTATATCCAAGAAAAATTTATTATTAAAATATTCCATAACCACTTGTCGTAAAGCTCAATCAACTTCCTAACAAAGACCAGAGAAAAGAGATGAGTCCATATGTCACAACCCAAATTCTATTATAGGTCGAGTGGCGCCCATCACCGTTGTTAGGCAAGCCAACCCTAGTCAACTAGTGAGTTATCATTTATTTTACAAAAAAATTCCGGACATTTTTCATAATCTTAAACTTTTAGACAGCTGAAAATTAAGGGGTTCACAATAATATAAATGCATCCCAAAATAATAGTCTACAAGTGCATGCCAGGAACTAATGTATATATGTGATGACCCAAAAGATCATCTCTAAGCCTGGCATCTGTAATGCTCTTTCTTAAGCAACTGATTGGTATATATGTGATGACCCAAAAGATCATCACTTGTTTTGAAAAATAAATTATGTGTTGCGAGGTCTTAAAATAAAGGGAGAGCAGAACAAGAAAGGTTAGAATAATCATATAAACGACGTGTGATCACGCCAGATAATACAGCATATGATATATGACTCTCAAATGATAAAGCCTTTAACTTCACATAGAAGTAGTATTATTATTTATATTAGTAAGAAGCAACTTAGATAAATAAGATGTTAGACATATCTTTTCAATATGTCACCTTTGATGTTGTTTTAAAAAAAATATTTACTAATGTGAAGATTTAGGTATTTTAATTTAAAGTTCTAAAATATTTTAGTGTTAAAGAGTAGACAATATTTCTTTCTTTCTTTTGTCCAAGGTTTATTGTAGTTGTATTTTTTTTTTTTGCAAACTTTAATTTTATATAACTTGAAATAAAATCATAAAATCCATTGTTGAAAAAATTTGAAGACCTATATCAAAGCTTTACTAGTCTCCTTCATAAGCCACGTGTCCGCCCATTCTCAATTACATTTTACGGAGTTTCAATTAAGATCGGTCAATGAGTTAATTAGTTATAAAATGTGAATGAAGCTAGTTGAACAACACGTTCATAGGACAGTGCTATAAATAATTGTTGATCATTATCCGAGACGGCTCAACGGAACCAGTGGTTTAAAACTAAAATATATTAGAAGACCCTGAAATTTGAGTCATAAAACCCATTTACTATAAAAACGAAGTCTACATGGCTTTAATCTAGTTGTAACGTAGCAATATATGATGTGTGGGTTAGGCACAAATAATATGGTATTGAACTCTCCCATGCACAAAAATATAGCGTTAAGTGAAAATGGAAAAAGGGTTGAGCCTACTATCCATCGTATTTTGAACCTCATGCACACTTATCTTGGGGATTTTTTAATTTAAAAAGATGAGACACAAAAGAATAAGCTTTCTGATATGTGGATCAATCAAATAAGAAAAAGAAATAGCTAATATAGAGAATTTGACCTGAAATTAGAATTAAAATAGTAAAACATATGAAAAAGACTATACATAAAAAAAGAAGAAAATAAAATTAATTAAAAAATAAATATATTATTTAATTTAGTAAGAGAAATTTTTATCCTATTAACTCATTCAATCCTACGTCTACAAAATCTCAAAAAGATATTAAACTTTAAAATATTTTATCAATAATTGTGTCGTGATCCAAAATCCATAAAAGGTCGTGGTGGCACCTAACACCAATATCGCAAGTAACAATAAATGATTAACTTAATTACTCATTTTAGTGTTTCTGGGATCATAGTTTCCTTCAATTAAACAGTAAGAGTTAGAATTTACAAAGTAAATGATAATATTTTCATAACTATAATACCAAACAACCCAAGCACCCGAAAACCCACTGTCACAAGTACATGAGCATTAATTAAAAAATATAGTAAAATACAATATTTGTGTGATAACCCGACCCGTTGTCTCGTGTGTTACTGTTTCGTATTTCCCGTTTATTGCTTCTTAATATTTCATTATCGGTATGTGGTGTGTGAGGGTTGATTTGGATTGATTTTGACAAGAAATGAGACACATAGTCTCTTTAAGAGAGTCTTAAGTTGGAAAAGTCAATAGAACATTGACTTGTGAGTTATAGGGCTTGAATGCGATTTTCGGTGATTTGGTTAGCTTCGGAGAATGATTTGTGACTTAGGGAGTGCGATCGAAATTGAGTTTGGAGGTCCAGTATAGAATTAGGCTTGAATTGGAGAAATTAGTATTTTGGCGAATTCCGATTGATAGGTGAGATTTTGATCTGAGGGTCGAAATGGAATTTCGGAAGTTGTTGTGGCTTCGATATATGATTTGTGATGTATGTGAAAAATTTCAGCTCATTTGGACGTCGTTTCGTTAGTTTTTTTATCGAATGCAAGTTTCGGAAGTTTTTGTTGAACTTAGTGATTTGATGGAATTTGAGGATTTTAATTTTAATGATGGTGTTTTAATGATTTGAGAAAGTTTGAATAAGGTAATAGATCATGTTTGTGCTTTTGGTTGAGGTCCCAGGGGCCTCGGGGTGAGATCGGGTGAATAAACGAGAGTTTTGGAGTTTGGTTACAGGTTCATGTTTGTTGTCATCTGGTATTTCCGCTTCTGCGGAAATGGACTGCATAAGCGGTTCCCGCAGAAGTTGGTAAGGAAGCGCAGAAGCGATTTGGGGTGGAGTTATGAAGTTCCGCAGAAGCGTAACTTGGTCCGCATAAACGAACGCTTAGCCGCAGAAGCAGATGTAGGCGGTCCGCAGAAGCTAGGTCTCAGTCGCATAAGCGGTCGTGGAGGATTTAAGTTAGAACTGCAGAAGCCGTGGTTTGGACGCTAAAACGGGAACCGCTAAAGCGGTATTAGACCCGTAGAAGCGGAATCTGGGTTGTGATTAAGTGAACAGTGATTTCACAACTTGAAAGAGAACAACATTTTGGACTTCGGACAAAGGGGGTTTTTGGGTGATTTTGAATAGAGTTTCGAGGGCTTTCATCAGGTATGGATTCTTGGACTTAGATTATGATATTATGCTAAAAAATCATGGGTTAATACTGAAAACTCAAGGAATTAAAGGGTAAAAATGGAGGTTAAAGTTTGAAACTTAAGAGAGCTTAAATTAGAGATTTGAGGGGTCAAATGGACTCTGATTCTTGTGAAGTTGATATGTATGGACTCGCGGAGAGACGAAGAATTTGGTAATGTGAGTTTTGTAATTTTTTGAAATGTGGTCTCGAGGTTTGGGTTTTGCTAGTTTCGAGATTTTTGCTATTTATCGATTGTTTTCGATTGGGTATTGTTCCCTTAGCAAATTATAATGTATTCGCTTTAGTTTTGGTTAGATTTGGCATGGATTCAGATTTGGGGGGCAAAGGCATCGCGATCTAGAGATTTCACCGGTTCGAGGTGAGTAATACTTGTAAATGATATCCTGAGGATTTGAAACGCCGAATTTGCATATCATAGTGTTGTATTAAGGTGAGTTGCACGCCGGATATGAGCGTGGGGCAGAGCACCATTGGAAATTATGACTTGGTCCGTCCCGGTAGTTGATTTTATTGCGTAATTGATTGAACTTACTTGATACTATTATGATTTGGGATGATTGCTATATGTTGGGCTTCATGCCGATTATTTGGATCCTTCGGGGATTGGTATCACTGTTTGTGCATTACTTTGCATATTATTTTGTCTCAGACCAAGGTTTTAATACGATTTTGCAAACTCAACTATTTTTCTAAAATTTGAAAAACTTGAACAATATTTTATTGTCATTTTGAGCTGAGAACTATCATTTTAAAATGTGCCCAAGTGGCTTATGTGCCTTTCTGGACTGAGTATGGATCAGGCTGTGTGAAGCAGTGTTATAGCGATTTCAGGGAATCTGGTTGGCTCGGTATGCATGCCGCAACGATGATATATATTGATATTGAGGTTGAGAGCCTGTTTATGCCACGATATGGCTGATATTGCACTTGGGCTGTAGGAGCCCCTCCAGAGTTTGTACATACCCCTAGTGAGCGCCATCAACGTTAAATGGATCGGACTACACGCCGTAGTGGGTACTGGAATGTATCATCATATGCATTGCATTGCATTTATGAATTTGTTCATTAATTGTTGTTTGTGATATTTCTTAATATATCTATCTGCTGCTATAGTATTATCTGATCACTCCTAAAGAGGATAACTCTCAGACAATGGTAACAAGGACATTGAATTATACGTTGGGTCAGGTAACAATGGCTTACCATGAACGAGAGTAAAGCCCGAGGGGTAAGGTTCTGTGAATAGCAACACTAATTGCTTGAGATTATTTTTACAACTGTTGAAAAGATTATTTTCAAAAGTGATTTAAACTAAACCAAGGAAATTTTCAAAGATTTCACATGTTTTCACTGAGTTCTAGAGAAGATTTACAGTGTATCTATATAGCATGATGATCTGCTTTACGTGATTTTTTGTTGCTCAGTTATTATTTACCTTTGTTACTCATTGAGTAGGAGTACTCACTTTACTCCTCGCACCTCGCGTGCAGTTGCAGGTATTTATTCACCCGGTAGCGAGTATTGGTTGCATGGGGCATCGCTTTTGTAGCAGAGTAAGCTGACCGCCAGCGTTTGCGGCACTGGGTTTTCTTTCATTCATAAATTCTAAATTAAATCCATGTATATTACAGACCTTGTAGTTGTGTTCAAGCTTCTCTATATACTTATAACTTGTGATACCTCAGTCGGGTTTTGTTGGGATGTAATTAACAATTTTTAATGTCGTTAAATTGTATTTTCTATTCATTCATGTCTAGAAATTATTTAAGAATGGAATTGGGTTAGTTTGGTTGGCATTGTCTTCACAAGAGGCGCCATCACGATCGGGTATGGAAATTGGGTCGTGACAAGTTGATATCAGAGACTAGGTTACAAGGTCTCACGAGTCATGAGCAGGTTTAATAGAGTCTCGCGGATCTGTATGGAGACGTCTGTATTTATCCTCGAGAGACTGCATAACCTTTAGGAAAACTTCATTTTTTTGGAATTCTAATCGTGCGTACTTGATTCAGCTTAAGATATAACTCTTGAAATTCCTTCCACGTGTCTGTATGCGCACGTGAGCGCGCAATGTCAGTTATGCCTTGATGGCTTGTGATTCATTGATCGAGGGGCGAGACGTGATCTTCGTGAGTATGTTGGGCCAGTCTGGAAGACTTGAGTCCGGATCTTTGTCTATGGCTTAAACACCAAGGTGATGATTGTGTGAGAAAATGTTTTGAACTTATGTGTTCGGTATTGTCCTTATTAGCCGGAATGGAGGTTGGATATCCATGTGATGAGTATGTTAGTGTTGTGAGGTGTATCTATATGACTTGGTGGCGAGAAAAGAGTCTGCTGGATAATAGATGAACTGTTAAGTGTTCGTTCCCAATTACGATCTATTCTGTATCCTCGAGTTATGTGTGTGTGAAGAATATTCTCGTATCTCCTGGTTGGAAAGTAAAGTGCAATACATGTGGCGGTATGAGTTCAGACTCAGAAAAGACTAAATTGAATGTGTTATGTATATGATGGTGGAAGGTGTGCTGAAATGCTAAATTGAAGTGAAGCAGATGGGTTATCTCCTGCGGAGTGTTCTTAAGTGGAAAGATCTGTATGCGTATGTTGAAAGATCTCGTGTGTAATTGAATGTTACGTGTTGAGATTTGAGAATTCGGGTCGCTTAAGAGAATGGACTCAATTGGGGTGGGAACGAATGTGAGGTATGCAGAGGATTTCAGTTCTAGATGATTTGTGCTTTCACAAAACTTGTAAATGATTTGAGTTTATTCTAAGTATGATATTTTGGCATCATTAACGTAAAGGTGTTATGAGTTGTTAAGTGTGTCTTGATATATGGCTTCAAGCCAAGTTGGGGAGGTTGCTATGGATTAGCTTATTGCACGGTTATGTTCTATGTTGGTTCTGTTATGAGGTATACTGGCGAACCAGTTTTGGTTGCAGAAATTGAGCTGAGGATGGCACGAGTGAAGCAAAATTTTGACAAGGTTATATGATGCTTCGTAGATGTGTGAAAATAATATGAGGTCTTGCGTTGTTGATGATAGAGAATGCTCAGTGCATAGAGAATGAAGATGCAAGTTGAATAGAGTGGATGACTCTCGAGAATGATTTTAATGTGTTCAAGATCCTACATGTAACAATCGGGGGCCTTAAGTTGTGTATGTGGTTAGAGAATGTGTTTCATTGAGAAAGGTAAATACTTGTGGTATTTTTATGAAGAATTATGGGATCCTATGTATCGGTATCTGGAAAGTGATGGTAACGAATTCAGATTCGCATGAAGTTCTTCAAAGTAAAGTATTCTAGAATATGGTATTTCTGGGAACAATTGAGAGAGTATTCAGTGGCCTAAGGGTCATAGACAGTGTGGTCCTATATTCAAGTCTCGTGTGATAACCTGGGTCGAGGTATTGTGGTGCTACAACAAGGAGGAATATCAAGTTGATGGTGAATCAGAGGGGAAGTTTGATAAATAGAATATGTTGATAGTAGACTGAGTCGGTTTGGTAAGGGCATGATTAATTCTTCGTATGTGTTTGAGGTAATGAGCCTTACGGGCATTTCGCAGCAATGCTCTTGAGTTTTGGAAGCTTGCTTAGCTTGGTTTGGGTAGAAGGATTCGGTTGTGGCAGTGTAGTTTGTGCGAATGTATTGGCAGAGATGTTTTTGTCAGGTTCCACCGTGATTTGGAGACGAATATATTTTCTATGGGTATGCGAGGCATAAAACATGTAATGATTCTTCCTCCTAATAGAATCAACGGAAGTTCTTGATTAGATGAGTTACACTTCAGTTCTAAAAGGGAGTTCATAAAACTCTTAGGCAATGGGTAGCCTCAGGTAGTCAAGGAAATAATACTGCTAATTGGAAGTGATTTGACGAGAGTGTTTGTCGCGGAAAGGGGTAATGTGACTTAACTGATAATACTTTGGTAGTATTGCGGCATTTTCTTGTTAGATCGACTTCTGATGTCTGAGTACAAACGGCACAAGGAAATTTTAAGAATATCTTTTGTGGAATGATTGGGTACTTGAGGTGTAATATG
Organism: Nicotiana noctiflora; assembly: GCA_032618575.1. Taxonomy (NCBI): domain Eukaryota; kingdom Viridiplantae; phylum Streptophyta; class Magnoliopsida; order Solanales; family Solanaceae; genus Nicotiana; species Nicotiana noctiflora. The sequence continues at coordinate 96,542 of JASVEL010006994.1, forward strand.
TATTCATACGACAAAATTTAGGACCAGGTACAGTGATTCCTATGTTATATGAAGTTGGAGATTGGGAGTTCTCATGAGTTCTCATGTTCAGGCTATGTAGTGGTTGTGAATCGTGTGTATTGGTACCGTTAGCGGCCATTGGGATTTGGAGGCCCGAGTCAATCATTCTTTGCTTGGTATAATAGATTTTGGATATGATATTGGGGTGTAGACCGGTTGTCTCGGTGTTGGATTATTCTAGACTATTGTGCTATAGGTTATGTCGGGAAAATGCTACGGGTTGCGTGGCGAAGTACATAGGATCGTATTTTAGCATAGTGGTTGTATTCCAAGACTAACGGAAGACTGAGAAGGATTGCTTTTCTTAATTGGGCCTTCGTGGCGGATGTCAGTGCAGAGGTTTCTACCATTTATCAGTTCCGATATTGAGGGACTTTTTTGGATGCGTTTCTCGTGGTCGCGCATGTCACCGGGCGAGATTGTGGATTTTGGTATTTAGTTGGTTCCTGGCACCGTATCGTACGGCTCCGACAGGAATTATAGTGGTTGAAGGAGCAGTTTCAGGCTTCTTGGTATTGAGTTCGTTGGCAGGCCAATGTGGCTACGTATTTAGCTTGAGTTAGCTTGTACATAGAATATGTTTTTTCGACAATGAGAGAACCCGCTCAGCGCTTAAGCTCTTTCTTAAGCTGGTCAACCTCGGTGGAAAAGTTATTCCGCTCGGATCTAACGACTTGAAGGCTGATATCAAGGTCACGGATAATGAAGTTATAAACTTTATTGCGCAAAAAAGATAATCTTAGAATATCCATCTTAAACTATTGTTCCTCTATGACCGTCCATGCATCTCTATTTTCATATTCTTTGTACATCACATTTCGAATTTATGCAAAATGGATGTGTCCAATCTCTACAATATCCAATTAATAAATATATTTGTACTGTGCCGATAATCTATCGAAAATAATATATTTACCTTCGCAAGATTAAGGATAAAGTTTATGTAAGTCCTATCATTCGAGACCTCACTTATGTGATTCTCATTAAGTTGTTGTTATTAATATACAAACATATTGATAATCATTTTGTTTTAAAAAAATAATTGAGTGCAGTTCTCTAGTATTATAATATAATAGAAATAATTGAATTACTTGGTAGTCTAAAATTATAAATATGTACACATTTATACATTAGGCCAGTATGCGCCCAGTAAGCCGCACCTGCCCACTAGACTAGAGAAAAATCCAAGAAAAGAGAAAAGACGATGCCTTAAATTCTGTTTTTTCAGTTTGCTGATTGAGGAAGAAGCATATACTATGTGGTTTCTAAGCAAAAAGGGTGCTTCTGGGTTCTCTGCAAATTCAACAGCTGAGGAAGTAACTCAAGGAATTGATGGATCTGCTCTTACTGCCATTGTTACTGGTAACTAACTCTCTCTTTCAACTTTTGCAAACTGAGTTGTGAGCATAGTATTCCTTCGAAAATTCTACCTGCCAACAGAAGTTTCTTGGTTTTGTGTTTAAATAGATTTTGCATAGTTCACTTCTGGTTTCTAATTTTGTTGTTGAGTCAGAAATTAAGTTATTGAAACTAACTTAGGGTGCATAAAATTTGGCAGGATTAATAGATTGTTTGTTTTTCCTCAAATCTACAGGCACCTTGCATTCATATATGTTTAATCTGCTTAAACACGACTTGAATCATGGTTGATCGTCCCTCTTAACATTTATATTCGTTTGAAACATAATCAAATGTCCAACACTACCTTGATTGTATAACCCCCCCCCCCCCCAACACACACACACACACACACACACACACACAAAAAAAAAAAAACTAACACACTGTAAATTTGCATGAATTTCATATTTAGTGTATTTGGAACAAAACAAACCCAAGTAGAGCAGAATGTGTATAGAGGTTTCATAAGCTAACCCCAACTGGTTCGGAATTGAGCTGCAGTTGTTGTCGTTGTAGTATTTAAGAAGTAGCAATAATCTCTCTAAATTCTCTCTTTATCTTTGTGGATACTTGCTATCAAAGTACATGGTTTTATTTCTGTTGTGGTTGACAGGAGCATCAAGTGGAATCGGTGCTGAAACTGCACGTGTTCTTGCATTGCGGGGTGTGCATGTAATAATGGGGGTCAGGAATATCTCTGCTGGTAAACAAGTTAAAGAGGCAATAATTAGAGATGTTCCAGAAGCTAAAATTGATGCCATGGAGCTGGATCTCAGTTCACTTGCATCAGTGAGGAAGTTTGCATCAAATTACAATTCCTTAGGCCTTCCTCTAAACCTGCTTATGTAAGATGGAAATGGATAAGTGTAGACTTTCTCTTGTTTTAGTTACTTTCTTTACTCCTAAATAAATGCATATGCAAAGCAATTTCAAGTATTGCTATTTGTGCTTTCTTTTCTTGATTTGAATTTAGTAAACTGTGTTAGCCGTACTTTCGATTGGAAACAGCCTCTCTGCCCTTTCGGGTAGGGGTAAGGCCTGCGTACGTATTACCCTCCCCAAACCCCACGTTGTGGGATTATACTGGGTAGTAGTAGTTGTTGTTTTGTTGTTGTTGTTGTTGCTGCTGCTGTTGTTGTTGTTAGCCGTACTTTATGACAACTAACATACGTATGACCGCTTCATTAGTTTCAACTAGGAGGACGTAGTAATTCGTAAAGGTGGAAGTATGTTAACTACTGATGTTGAGAAAGTTAAAGCACTGTGCTTAATTTACTGTCTCCAAAAAATAGAATCCTGTAATATTAGAAAGTATGTATATCTGCTGTGAGTCTTATGCGCATTTCTTCCCTAAGTTCTCATTAAAGGTGTGGTGGCCCGGGCATATAAGGATAGATGTATGTATGTAAATACAGAAGCAGGAGAAAAGTAAGAAGTTAAAAGAACATCAAGGGAAGCTAACCATTGTTATGTGTTAGTTTTCTAACACTGCATGCTTTGGTAACCTAATCTAACAGTTGAAATAGAATGTCTTGAGTGATTAAAAAATGTAGAAATGAGATTACTTAATACATTAAGCTCCAAATTATATTCTATACAAGTTTTAAGTCAAAATTACTAAGACTTTTATCACTAAATTGAGTAGGTGAATCAATCTTCATCAAAAGAAGCATCTCCAATGAACTCTAATATTCCATATTTGAATGCCACATATTGGACTTATTTGGTTAATCTCAGGGGTTTTCTTCTCCGCAGTACATCAGATAAGTTTTATGTTTCATTGTTTCAATATAAATGGAGATCATCGTTTCATTTTCCAATCAATCGACTCAGACAATACAAAATCAACATGCAGTTTCTAAAGGTTAGCAATTTAAATTACCAAGTAATGTGAATTTACTAGAAATTCACAAAATTAATGGGTAAATTCTTGAAAATTAGAAGCTTAAAGAAATCAGTCATGCTAATTTCAGAGATCAATTATCAATCCTATCAAAACAACCCCTGATTATTATTTCTTCGCTTGAGAAAGCACCATAGTTCAAGTAATAATGGCTGCATATCCCTGTTAACTTTATACAACTAAAAAGGGCGACAGATTGAATCCAAGGCTATCCGGATTTGGTTGCTGATATAGTGAAGTTTAGTGTGCTGGTAAATAAGATTCAGATGATAATATCTTATTAAACCCTCCTCCCACCTCCATTAGGGTGAACAAAACTTGCATTCATGTTCATGAGTACCTGTGTTTTAACTTGCTTATAGATAGATTGTTGAGCACAGAAATAACTAGATCATTGTAATGTTGTGGCAAAGTAACAATGCAGGTATCATGGCAACCACATTCACACTTTCCAAGGACAAGATTGAGCTCCAGTTCGCAACAAACCATGTTGGTAAGATGCAACACGTTTCCTACTAAACACTGAAATGAACTACTCAAGGAAAATGAGAATAGGACTGGGTATTTTCTATGGAAATATAGGGTAACATGAATCTCCAGTCTTTGGGCCTTAACACTGGAGTGATGAAGTCAATTGTTTTGGCTAAGTGTCTATCATCTAATAATCTACATCCTGCTTGTTACACTGTCTGTGATGTCCAATTCTTGGTTTGCTTAAGTTTGGAGATCACCTGGTCTCTACAGCCAAAGTTCACTCAATTTATGTTTATATTATTATTCCCTTGTCGTGCTCATGTCTTTAGTTTGCGCTGTTTTATGTTAGATTTTTGCATAACTTTATGACATCTTCTCTAGTTAAAATCAATTAATGCAGGCATCCTACTTGGCATTTATAGTGTTGAATGCTAATTGTTTTTTTTTTTTTGGTAAATAAAAAAATTTCTAACCATTTGCGATATGTACAAGCAGAACTAAACTTTTGCAGTTTGACATCTCCAAACCGCAACAAAGCAACTAACCAACTATGACATCAAGTACTACTAACCACCTGAAACTACCAAGCTCCCTCTACACAGGATAAAAATTGAGCTTTGTAAGTGTTACTTTTAGTCTACTCCTCATGGATCCTCTACAAAAAATCTCCTGAATAATCCTCCTGACAATAGTTTTTGGATCTGTTTGCTAATTGTTTTATTGCCATACTCCTTTGCTTGGCATGGTTTCGTATCGTAGATTTCTGCGTAATATAATGACATCTTGTATGCACATTATGTTTTTGGTAATAGTGAGGTCAAATTTCATCACTCTTTAGGGTGATTTCACTGGTATGTTTATTTGCAGGCCACTTTCTTTTGACAAATTTATTGCTGGAGACCATGAAAAGAACAGCTAGTTGGAGCAGAAAAGAAGGGAGGATTGTTAATGTCTCCTCACGACGCCACAAATTTTCGTACCATGAAGGGATTCGGTTTGACAAAATCAATGATCAATTGGGGTGAACATGCTATAGTTCATGTGCTAATTCTTTAGTTGTTGAGTCTTTAATTTTCTCCCCAAAAATTTTGATTAGCTGGATTAGGGTATCTGTAAAGAACTAAAGCGATAGAAATTTATTTTTGCCGTCTCTCCCAATCTTTCGCTCATAGGGACGGAACATCTGTTAGAAACAGGCCCTGATTTCCTTTTTATGTTATCACCGACCACATTCTGATGAAGAAACATTATAGGGATGCCATTTCCAATGACTACTACAAAATAATTATTCCCTACACAAATTTAATATTTTTGGATAACAGTTCTCGGTGATGGAGGACAAAAATGTTTTGGCCAAAGGAATTGATCAATTATTTGCAGTCATAGGGAGTACATATTATGTTACAACAACAACATATCGAGTATTATCCTACACCGTGAGGTTTGTGGAGGGTAGTGTGTACACAGACCGTACCCTACCTTGTGAGGATAGAGGGGTTGTTTCCAATAGACCCTCAACTCAGGAAAGCATAAGCACCGCACTAATGAAAATATAGACAAGAAGGGACAATAAGGAGTACATATTATGTTTTTTTCAAAAATAGATGAACTATGCTTATGTCTAGAAAAGTTGATACTGGGGCTTTGTCTTATGTGGATAATGATCCTCAGGTATAATGGGCTGTCTGCATATGGTCAATCAAAGCTTGCCAATGTGCTGCATGCTAATGAACTTGCAGGACGTCTGAAGGTACACACTAACCTAGTAAACAGTTTAATGCATTTGAAGTTGGTCTTTTCTTATACATTTGGTAAAAATATTCCACCTGATCATTGTAAAGGCATGTCATATAAAGATGTCAAATTTGAGACTGACACTAGACCTAGTAATTTTCGAATGGATTTACCATGATGACTGAAATCTCCTTGACAAAGTGGCATACCGTGATGGTAGGAGGCTTTTGGTTTTGCGCTTTCTGCTAAACAAGTACTTAAAGCGCACCCTTAAATTTAAGCATTTGCTAAAAATGTTATCATGAAAGCATCATACCTAGCGGTCCCTGTGATATTGCATTGCAACACTTTTGAGTTACAATTTTTATCTTAAAAATATATTAAAGCCCATAGTCCCTGAATAGATATTGGCATAATATCCTCTCTTCTTTTCTGATTAGGCGTGCTAACCTAACCAGTAGACTTTGAAGTAGTTAGATTGAATTCTCTCTTTAACTAGCATTGTTAGGCTTAAAGAACCTTTTGGTACTCTGCTTGTCTGGTAACAGGTTTAAGTAGAAGATAAGCTTTTTATCCATTTTAAGAATAATAATGTGGCTATTTCCTTTAAGAACAATAATGTGTTCATTTCCTTGAAAAGGAAGGGGGCGTGGAGATTACAGCGAATTCTCTTCACCCAGGAGCCATTGCCACTGACCTTTTCCGTCAGCACAGCATTATCAGTGGTAATCTCTTTGACTTTTGAGTCATGTATTCTGTCTATCTCTATTGCTTCATGACTTCATAGGCGAGGATTTAAGTTAAATTTGGTGGTGTTGAGGGTGAATGACACTAGCCAGATGATATTAGCTAGGTAAGCATCTAACAAATCCATTTTTGGAGCCCGTCCATAGTGGATCTTCTCGGTGGCTCGTTTCTTAAATGTGTTGCTTATGTCTTGTTCTTTACTAAATTTTGTGAACCTGTTACTTACATTTTCTGGAACAATATGATCGGGTCACTGCCTTTGGTCTAAATTATAAGCTTTATATGGCTGCGAGCTTATTTATCTTTCATCTATTTCATTAGCGCTCATAATGCTCTGAGAACATTTTGAAATTACCTAAAGATTCTCTCTCAGATCTTTCTGCCATGTTGTATTTCGGGTTCTATACTCTGAGTAACCAATAGTAGAAATGAATTTTATGAATTAAATATACTGCAGGTTGGTATGTTCATTTATCTTTGAAAACTGGGACTAAGGGATATGTTCTTTGGTCTTGTGACTAGTACCCTTTATACATGGTTCTTATTCACGTTTTACTCTTTATAAAAGCCATTGTCCCTTTTCGATGTGATGCAGGCATTGTTAATATCCTTGGTAAGCATGTGATGAAAAATGTTCAGCAGGTAATTATGGGAGTACTGGAAGTTCTATTAAATTTTTTGTATTAAACTGCAAGAAGAAGAGAAATGGACTGCAGAGAAATGAGACGTCTAAATTACCCTGTTTGTTAGAACTTGAATTTAATTTCCTTTTTCCTTGAACAAACTCTGGTTGGATTAAGACCTAAAGCTCTTTAGATATTATGCAACCAACCCTTTCATCTGACTATTATCAATAATAAGTATATAGTACTTAAAAGAAGAAAATGAGGTTTGTCATCATTTGTGTTCAAAGTGGAGTACCTCCTAGGTCCTTTCTTTTCTCCATTTCTACTGTTATAGTGTAGCTTTGACATGTATGAATAGCTTTCACAAATGAAGTTTCAGGAGCCAAAAGAGAGATCTGGAGACAAAATATTTTCTTTAGTTTTGGCTGTTCAATTCATGCACCTTTTAACTGTTTCATAGGCAAATAATGTCGTCTCCATAAGATTCTTGATATAATTCTATACTTGCTGATGTTGCCCTGTGAAAATTGGTCTCAGGGGGCTGCAACAACATGCTATGTGGCTTTGCATCCGGATGTTAAAGGTGTAAGCGGCAAATATTATTCGGACTGCAACATAGCTGACACAAGCCCACAAGCTAAAGATGCTGAATTGGCAAAAAAGTTGTGGGATTTTACCATGAGTTTAGTTGACTAACACAAAGCACACTCTTAAACCTTGCTACTGTGTGAAGAGGAGACTCATAGGCTACTACGCCAAACAAATATCTGATATTTTTTCAAGAGGAGCTCTAGGTCAAGCTTCTTATCATTATAAGCTTTATTGCAGTTACAGTTCTACCGAAACATGTACTCAAGATTTTTTAGGGAACCGGGTAACTTGCCTCATTTTATGGTGTAACCATGCCATTTGACTTTGCTATCTTGTAATTTGGATTTAATTTAGTCCCAAACAACTGATACAGTCCCCAATACTTGTGCTTCCGTAAACAATTGGAGCACGAACTAAACGTCTTTCAAATCAAAACTTACTTGAATATTGACTGTCTCAATAAAGAGACCAGCTGCAGTCGTAAAGACAATATATAGAAAAGAAATGTGCTATCATCTCAGATTTGTTTAATCAACAGTATCTGCAATATTTTCAGTTCATTGTTCACTGTACAACAACCTCAACCCCCCATCCCCAAAAAGGAGAAAGCGGAGGAGATAAAGGGCCCTAAACCTATTTAATTTGCAAGCTTGCTTCTTTTGTACTCTCATAAATATACATGTTTGGTACCACAAATGTCTTGTTGAAGGATCAGCTATACATTGAATCACTTGAAGCTAGCTCCCACGAACAAATGCCTCCTTTCATGGCTCAGGGTTGGTTATATAATTCGATCTTGGGCACTCAACATTTTACAAACAGCTGTAGTGACCAGAGATGCTATGGTGAAGAAGGCCAAAAGATTCACTGGGAAGTAAGCTTCATCTTTAAAACACTAGACTTGAGGACAGGCAGAGGTAATATTTTGATCAGCTGAACTACATCGACAATGGATGAAGTTCTGCTCAATAAGCTATTTTATTTCCCAAGTCCCCAACCCCCACCCTTCCAAGGGATCCTTATTGCACAAATCAGCTTCCTTCAAAGTTACAAACAGATTTACAAGAAAACCCAGTAGACAATGAAACTGGGAAGTTTCCCGTGAATGTTGTATCTTTTTTTTTTTCAACCTCGAATGTTGTATCTGACAAATATAATATCATGCTTCACCTGTGCGACCTTCCAAAGGAGGGCAAGGGTTTAGATCTAGGGAAGGAACCAGTTTCACATGATCCCTTAGGAGTTGTTGAGACACTCTATTGGCCAGAACCGACTGCCCATCGAAAAGCTCTCCTGTCGTAGGCCTCCCAAACTGCTTTCCAAGAGCATCATTTTGAGAGGATGCCAATTCCCGGAAAGCATGAGATCCTGACGGTGTCCCTCGTAAAACATCAGGATCCCAGTACGAAGGCCCATTCATATAAGGACTCTGTGGAAGTGGTGCTGCCTCCTGTAAGTAAACTGACTGATTAAGGTGATGAAATGGGATAGCACCAGTCCCTCCAGAGAGAGGTGTTGATGAGCCAGACATGGTGATAGGACTTGATATGGGTGAAGGAGACATCCTCCCATTTAGGTGTTGAGGTGACCTTGGATGTAAAAGAGGGCTACCAATCGGCGAGACAGGGCATGATATGTTCCTTGTAATGTTGATATCACTGGAGATCAAAGAGGAATATCAGTAATCACAAAGATGAGTACTGCCTCCATTCTCTATTATATTCAGAATTATAACTTGAATGGCAATTGCTTTCTTCAGAAAGACTCAATTAAAAAACAGAGAACTAAAGAAATTTGAAATAATCAAGAGAAAAGAACCTGCAGTGAAAATTAGATTTTGAAACTCTGGATGAATGGATTGCAAGCCTTTCTGATTCTGACGTAGGTGAGTTCCTTGCCTGTCCAATGCCCTAAGATTCATAAAGAACACACCCGTAAGATTAAACCATGCTACGTAAGTCCAAGATGAAGATGTATAATGTTTTCGACGTACTGTAAGTTTCACTTGGAATTACTTTTTTGTGCAATCAGACATCATGAATTTAATATGTAGTTATCAATCGTTAGCACACCCTTTTCTTTAGGGGTGATTTACTCTCTTTCTCTTTTAGGTATTCCAACATGGGACAAGAGAAGACGGCCTGTTCCAAGGAAGACATGATCCCTCATGCTGGTGCTAGAATAAAGAGATAAAAATTTACATCTAATAATACAGTTTGGTGCGATAGCATCAATATGCATCATCATTTCGGATATGCTGCACCATGAGCATCCTCCATTTAGATCTCCTTATGAAAACCGACACAAGTCAATTATCATTTTTTTACGCATAAAAGTTTCACTTCTATTTTCTCTGTCTCTCCCCTTTCAAGGGTGAGCAACTTATTCTCAAATGAATCAAGAAGCTAAAAGCAAGTCAATTTTTTTTCAAAGTAGAAGTTCACTTCTATTTTCTGTTTTTTTTTTTTTCAAGAGTGGAGCTTCTTACTCTGTTATGAACCAAGAAGCTAACAAGAACTAGGCTCACCTATCTCGTTTATCTTCAAGGAAAGCAATGACAAAGAGATGGCATTCTAACATGAAACACATTTATTCTTAAGAAGGCATTTATGCTTAAGAAGGCACATTCACAGACATCAGAGGTAGCTCTCTGCTTTTGTTTGAATAGAGGGGAAGAGAAGCAAGGATGGGGAATGACAGGACTAAAAATTTAAGTTTATTTGGTCATCCAAATGAACCTAGCTTGTTCTCGTCAAAAGAAGCAGCTTTTAGCCACATGACAGAATGCTATACAACTGGTCAGCAAGTAGAAAATTTCTCACTGTTCCTCTTTTAACTTGTCTAGTAAATCCCTTTTCTTTCTCTTTTTTATTTTACGTACTCCGATTGCTAAAAGAGTCCTATCCGAAGGAAAAAGGAAAAGAAAAAAAAAAGTTCATGGTTCCAGAAAAGATAACAGAAACTACTTGGTGATACCCAAGGAAAATATATTGTAAGAACCTGTTTCCTCCCCTAGCCAACTGTAGAGAAAAGCTACAAACTCTACTACACAGATTATTTAGCACACATCCAACAATATAAACCTTGACCATATTTACATACCAGTTAAATCATCTACTTTTCCAGAATAAAACGATCTTTTTTCTAACTGGCCATTATTTAGGTCCTACATTACAAGTTCATATAACTGAATTATTATCGGCACATGAGATTGATTACTGTATGAACTCCAAATATAGACGCTTGAACTAAACTTAACCAGGAATGAACCCTTAACAATATATACGCGGTCAACAGATTTAAAATAAAGAAGGCCTGAATATTGGATACATGTACCCAATCAGTTAATTTTGCCAAAACTAATTGTTATTCAGAATACATCAAATTAATGATCATTTTACCGATAGAAGAACAAATGTGCCAGTGTACTTTTACCAGTACCATCATCACAAGTTTCCTGTTTCTGAAAAGTGAAAAGAAAGAGAAAGGATTCCAAAGTCTTATTGATGGGAAGAAAAGAAGACTAAAATAAACAGAAGTGTACCTGAGATTTTACGCCATTTATTCCTGCATATGGAAGATCAGAAGATGCAGGAGAAACATTTGGCTTCTCCAGAGTTGCAGCATTTTTCACAAAAGGATGCTCCAATAGTAGAGCAGCAGTAGGACGATGACGGGGCTCACGCTGCAAGCACTTCCTCACAAAATCTTTTCCTTCATCTGAGAGATGTTCTGGTATAGCTGGGAGTTCTTTACTATTCCCAATCTTGAACATAGCAGCAACCTTTGGGCCCATCAAACACCACATATTAGAGGTTAAGGGAACAAATTGTGTTTTACAACTTGCATCTCAAATTAAATTACAGCAAAACTCAATCCCCAGACAAATCCCAGAATAGAAAAAAAGATGAAATGGTCAACTAATGTTCTCTAGGCCGAATTACTCACCCCTTCATACTGGCTAAAAGGAGGCTTGGATGTAGCCATTTCTAAGACGGTGCATCCAAGACTCCATATATCAACAGCAAGGTTGCAGCCACTAGAATTTTTTATAACCTGAAACATCAGCAAAGAGGCATTTTTAAGTCAAACTATAAGCAACCAAGGCGCATGCAAAAATTTTAAGTACTGCCCAAATCATTCCTCACCTCGGGGGCCATCCAGTAAGGGCTTCCCTTGAATGATAAGGGACATGATTGTCCTGTAATCTGCAAATTTGCCATTAAAAATTAAAGACATGAGGCTCAGCCTGAAGAGCACACCTACAGAGGGTAAAAGTGTCCCTGATAGTACAGTATTGACAATAACACCAGTGCATGACTTAATGGATTAATTTCTGTATTTATCACTCCAGAAACAAGAAACAAAGCTAGATGATTAGAAAAAGTGGAGTCTATTCCAACAGCAATAATTTAGAGATCAAAGAGCAGATTTGAATAAGAAAGCCATATGATATCTAATTGATTATATCATACAGCAAATTGCGATCATCTAACATATACCTCCTTAGAAGTCTATGGGTAAACTTACATGTTTTGCCATTCCAAAGTCTGCTAACTTTATGCGCCCATTTGGATCAACAAGAATATTTGCTCCTTTAATATCTCTGTGAAAATGCACAGTTAGGCAATCAGGGTACAAAGTTAAAGACTACTAAAAGAATGATATTTTACGAAAATGATCCAACCAAAGAACATAATTACCTATGCACTGTGTTTTTAGCATGTAAATATGCAAGCCCTGATAAGATTTGTTGAGTATAACTACGGATCGCTGTTTCTCCAAATGCACCATATTCTTGTAAAAGCTTATAAATGGACCCCCCCGATACATATTCCAAGTAGATATACAGTTTATCGCCAACCTGATTGAGGTAAACAATTCAGAAAAAATGTCAGCTCAAAAAGATGATAAAATTTCGGAGCGCGAGAAAGTTTGTTCTTTCCTTTCGGTTTATTCACTGCTGTGAAACTTAGAACTTGTTTTATTGATTCATGGGATGGAAAAGTATATGGCTCTCATATGATCAGGTTTATAGTTGCTCCCTACTTAAATCTCGCAACTAAGCTTTGGAGTGATAGGATTATGAACCAAATTCTTTAACAGTATTTGACATATCAAGCTCTCAATTGATAAGGCTACAAACTGTGTCCAAAGCTCACCGTTTCTGTCCCGTAGTACTGAACAATGTTTGGATGCCTCAACCGGCTTAACAATGCAATCTCCTGCAAAGTACTTGAATATAAGAGTATACTCAAACATGAACACATAAATATATTATGACTCGGGAATCAACAACTCTACACAGTTCATAAACATTAAACCTTCAATAGACTGCCCCTATGGGATAAACTTACTTGAGCCAACTGCTTTGCACTTTCTTTTGACTTTGCATCATCTGAAAATAATGTAACCTCCTTCATTGCACACATTTCACCACTATCACTGCAGAATAGACAAGGCCAAGTATTAAACAAATCTTCAGACGATCAATAGCAGAATTGGACATGTCAACATGTTGGATTTGTATTTACTTCAAAAGGCCATGGTCAGTGAATGTACCTGTTAAAACCAACATAAACATGTCCAAATGTGCCTCTACCCAGCAATTTTCCCTTTTTCCAACGAGAGCCAGGGCTAGCAAGGTTCTCAGCTCTACCTGGACTTCGAGGCACCGAGGGAGATGTTGCAACTGAATTGGAATGTGAAAAGGGCGAAGAGTTGGAGATTGTCAAAGGAGGAAGAGGCAAAGGGTGACTTTGCAGTTTTCCATCATCAGGCCAACTAGACTGCAATTCAGAGGCTCCACCTACAGCCCTAGGATGAATTGGTGTGACGGCGCCACTGTGAATTCTCGAGCTAGGCCCTGGACTTGTCATCCTAGGACTAGGAATTGGTGAGTACTCTGGACTTCCTCTACAAGGCTGCCAAAACAGTTGTCCTGACATATCTCCTCCCATTGAATTATGCCCAGAATTCTGACCAGATCCTGGGCTTGAACAATGGCCAGATCCAAGTGAAGGAAGATCTGGATAAGCCCTTCCTGCCCATAGAGTAGAACTAGTAACTTGCTCACTTCCAGCAGTTCTCATAGGACTTCTAGAAGGACTTGACATAGAACTATCAGGGGCACTGCAAAAGGCTCCATGAGGAGGGACCTGTATATTGGTCACATGACTACTTAAAGGTCTTCTTTTAGGAGATACAGAGGAAACATTTTTACTTGGCGAAAGACTAACTGGTCCTGTTGTTTCTTTCAAGCTAATTTGTCCAGCCGCAGATTGATCCTTAACAATCAAACTTCAAAACCAACAAGAAAAAAAATTGTGTCAATCAGGGTACTACAATTACATATCAAAAGAAAGCATCAAAGTTTTTAACAAGAAAAGACGCAAGCTAAAGCAATTAAGGCCAGCCAAAGGTAAAAGAGATGACTTTTGAAAGAAAAGAATCGATAATGACCAAATTTTCCTCTGAATGACTTCTATATTTGCTAACCTGGAAGGACTACCAATAGCAGTTCTGCTCCCAGTTTCATAATCAGATGCAAGTGGACTACGTTGACGTGAATCAGTAGGATCATCACTCTCAATAGAGCACTCGCTTGAAACAGATGCAAAGACAAGCTCTCCTTCTGTATCTGAAGGGTCCAGTCTGTGCCTGATGCATGCAGGCTTGGGGAGAGGCAGAAACAGGGATGGCTTTGAGACCTTCTCCACTCTGGACTTTGCGGATGCACTGATTCCAGAGTCTGACCGACCTACATTTGCTGGACGCAGACCAGGAAGTGGTAGTGGTTGGGCTAGAGGCCTTTCAGCAAAGCTTTGACATCTTGCTACATGTTTGGAAGGTGATGATGCTCTTGATTGTGCTTGGGACAGAGAACCCTTCTCAGAAGCAGCATCACTGCTATGTCTTCGAGAACCTCCTGATTTACTGGGAGATTTAATTTCAGCTGGACTCTTAAACTTGCGATGCAATGTGTCAATAAAACTTTCTTTTGTTGCTTTCTTCTTAGCTTCTTTTGATGATGACTTCCACCATGAAGGCATATTTCCTTTTGCTATAAATTAGCAAAATCAAACAAATTACTACAACATTATTTTCAAATATCCAGCCTTGTATACAATAAACCTGCAAGTAGAAAAAGACTGGCATGATCTAGTTACGAATAATAGAATCTCAATCCGTTGCTACAATCCATATGTCAATCCCGCCATATAGTTGCAAATCAAGATTTTTGAAGATAAATGATATTCCAACAAACAGGCATGAAGTTAAACAGGACCAAGGACATACTTATAGATGATAGAATTAGCCAACTAAAACAGTCAGCTTCATAATACAACCATGGTAACCAATAGTTATGTCAGTTCATCAAAAAGAACGTGGACAATCAATTAGAGGCCAAGTGGTTAAGACTTTAGACAAGCATAACTAAGGTGACATTATCACCCTTGTTTCACCTTCCTATTGGTAGTCGTAAACAGATAGTTTTGTATCAACAATTTAACTTTCACTTATAAATCGTAGCATAATAAAACAGAAATTCCTACCCCATTTCTTATTTACTTGATCCTTCGACATGTAATTAATCATTTTCCACTACGATAACTTCCTAGCAAACGATTAAACACAATATGGCCTGAACATGAAATAGCACCCATGATCCAGTTCGAAGGAATAACTCCCTCATATGCTTATCCAATTTCAAAGATTAATGGGTCTCCGGATATTAGAGAACCCTTGACTCACTCACACCAATCAAAACTGGTGAGAGTAACTAGAAATCTCCTGTACCCAAATTCCTTTTAGAATCACAACACAAAAATATTGTTCTTTTCATTTCATGCCATCTAGGGGTGTTTGCATCAAACTAATAGATGCATAACACGTGTATTTTACATATATCTTTTATCACTTATTCACAGTTAATCAATGTTTCAATATGCAACTAGTGTTTGTTCCTCTTAGAAATAAATCAACAACTGATCTCTCAGTGTTGAGTTACAGTAAATAGCATGATCTCAAAAACTCGAAATACATAGCTTTTCCAGGCAGATCTAAAACACGAACAATGCACTTAAACTAGTAAAAAAAGTACAGATTTTAACAAGTTTAATAGTCAGAAATTTGTTCCAAAAATTGAAAACAAAGATCACGAAAATCTCACCTTTAAAATACTGAGCTGTCACATATCGAGCAAGAAACAGCTCGCTTTCAGATTTGGCCTGCTGAATCCAACTCAGAGATTAGCTCAAACGAAACCCTAGAAAAATCTCATTCGCTCTGTCCCCGCTCCGAGATTTTTATGAGAAGCAGAGATAGAGAGAGAATAAAGAGATAAAAGAGCGTCGAGAATTCGAATTGGAGAAAGTGATTTTGGAAGAGATCGCGTAAGAATGGAGATGAGAGTTGAGAGAGAGGAGTGAGAAGAGCTAAGTATAAGAGAGAGAGAGAAAGATAGTGGAGTGGAAAAAGAGGTGTACGAGTTAAAGAATTTAATAATAAATGATACTACTACAAGTAGTTACATAATTTTTTAAATAAAATTATGTATTTTTTGACTATTTTATTATGAAATAAATTTGCATGTACAACTCTTCTTAAAATCAATTTACGTCTACTTCGATTAATATGCATAGCATCCTTTTCTGTAACCTTTGCTAAATTATGTCCAAAAATTTGTATTGAAGCTATAAAAAAAAAAAAAAAAAAGTATATCAATTGTTGCCAATGACAAAGGTCAGTAGATCTCATTAGTGGGATTTAATGAGTTGTTGACAAAGATCAATAGATCGAGTGTTGCAATAAAAATTTGAACTTAATATTTAATTACTCGATCATTTTCAGAAAAATTAATGCATTTGCGACAAGGTGAAAAGAGTTTGGTCAAAAATATTTTCATATTTTGATGTGTTTTGTTTGATAGATTTTGAAAAAAAAGGTACTTTTTGTTGAAAAATTTGTAGTTATTATGGATGTTCACTACTCCCACTATTTTCATCGATGATGTAAATAACCTCTTATTACTCGTTACTATTATGATTGTAACATTCATACTGCCATGATCTTCTCAGATGATCTCAATTGCTAATGTCATGTTTAAGACGGTCATTTTGTAACCTTCATATGTAATAGTATAAATAGATGCATGAAATGTGAGATAGAACACACTTGAACACTCGATAAAATAAGAAAGTTATCTCTTCTTCTCTTATTCTACTTATCTACTTATTTTATATTGTTACTTTGAGCTACATTTCTTAACACGTTGTCAAGCACGAAGTTGAGCTTTTTTCATTGTTCAAGTATATTTGTTCGTTTTGTTTTCTTCGTTGTATATTTTGATTTCATGATTAGGATCTGTGCAGTTTTATAATTTCTCACATCTCTAGATATGTGTAAAAATAAAAAATTATATGTTTCTTTATTTTAAGTTATTTGTATGATTGTCATGTGAAAGTTGCTAATTTTCATGTTAATAGAATTAATTGAGAGAAGAATACTTATTTTATGTTGTTCGACATTTGAAATTGTGTTAACGTTAGAAGACATATTTGTTCTAGCTAACATCAAAAATATACTAATAATCTGAAGAAACAAATAGTATTCTTTTCTATGGAATTATCACTTTAGTGTATATAGATCACAAATTTGATATTATGTCAGTTTTTAAGATTCTTTACGCTATTATCTTAATAATTTTTAATTATTTATCATCTTTGATAGTTTTCACTATGTTGTATTTTTTAAAACTTGAGTTTGTGACACTTGATATTTCTGAAAAGAATTGCATATCATGGGTTCTCGATGCTGAGATTCACTTAGCCGCTAAAGGCCTTGGTAACAAAGTGGAAGCCATGATTTTCCCTCTTCGTCATTTGGATGAAGGTTTGAAGGTTGAATTATTGATAGTGAAAAATCTACTTGAATTGTGGACTGGCCCGAAAGAAAGGTATGATCACCTTAAGGGTACAGTATAGCCAAGGGCTTAATATGAGTGGATGCATCTATGATTACAAGATTTTAAGACTGTAAGTAAGTATAAATCTGATGTATTTCAATAACTTCCCAATTGAAATTATGTGAGGACGTTATGAATGATGAAGATTTGTTGGAAAAGACTCTTACATTTTCATGCCACAAATATGGTATTATAGTAGCAATATCGTAAAAGGGGTTTTGAAAAGTATTCTGAAATGATCTCATACCGTTGAGCAACATTATACCCTTTTGCCGAAAATCATGAAACTCGTCCCACAGGGTCAACTTTGCTTTCTGAAACGAATATGGCAGTTAGACATGACAAGTTTGAAAAAAGACAAAATAATAATCATGGCCATATGAATGTATGTGGGCATGGCAATGGTAAGAGACGATATAATAATCGTCATCGTGGTGGTCATGGCAAACGAGAGGACAATATGGGTTCTCAAAACAATCCTTCAAGAGGCAAAAATGATAACTGTTGCCGTTGTGGTATGAAAGGTCATGAAAAATTGAATGTCGTGCACCTGAGCATTTTTTTCAAGCTTTATCAAAACTCCATCAAAAGAAAGGAAAATAATTTGGAGAAACTTCTGCTAATGCCCTAGTGGAGTCTCACTTGACCTTTAAAATAATTTTGAGGCAGTGCCTTCAAACAAAAAATAATGACAATGTCGAGGCAAATCTTGCTTTGAATGATGATGATTTTCAAGGCCTCGATGATCTTACTCATTTGGAAGTTGAAGATTTTTTTGGAGATCAAAACTAAAGTTTGGTTATTTTTCTTGGGAATACAATTATGTTTTTATTTTTATTCTCAGTGTTTTTGTGTCTCATCTAAAGTTGTTTTCATTTTCAAATAGTACTTAAGTTGTCTTATGTTGTCATTGGTGATGTTAGTTTTTTCCTATTTCTGATGATGTACTTTTTTTTACGAAGAACTAAAATTCTCCAGTCTTTAATTGGATCCAAAATAAGTAATGAAGATTTATGTCTTTTGGATAGTGCTACAACTCCCACAATATTAAGAGAAATAAATTTTTTTCTTATTTGGTTATGAAAAAGGCTTATGTTAATACAATATGTGGTAGTACAAAGTTGATTGAGGGAGCGTCCTTATTACTACCTGGAGGAACGATATTAACTATTGATAATGAATTGTATTGTAGTAAGTCTCACAAAACTTATCGAGTTTCAAAGCTATTCGCCTAAATGGCTACCATGTTGAGACATCAAATGAAGGAAAGATTGAATAACTTCATATTACTACAATAAAAGTGGAGAAAAAATATGTGCCAAAAACTTACCCGCATTTTCTTTTGAATTGTACCACACAAAATTGATGTTGTTGAATCACATGTCATAGTAAATAAAATGTTTACTACTTCTAATAATTTTATCACTTGGCATGACTGGTTGGGTCATTCCAGTTCTAACACGGCGCGCAAAATAATAAAGAATTCAAATGGGCACACATTGAAGAACAAGAAGATTCTTCAATTTAAGGAATTCTCTTGTGCTACTTGTTCTTAAGGAAAATTGGTTATTAAACACAGCTAAAATTGGGATTGAATTCCTTGCATTTTTTAAACTTATAAAGGGTGATATATGTGGGCCTAAACACCCTCCATACGGACCATTCAAGTATTTTATGATCTTGATAGGCGGATCTACAAGATGGTCACATGTGCGCTTATTATCAACTCGTAATATGGCATTTGCAAGATATTTGGCCCAAATAATAAGGTTAAGAGCACATTTTTCAGATTATGCAATTAATATAATTTGTCTTGATAATGCTGGTGAATTACATTTCATGCCTTTATTGATTATTGTATGGTCACTGGAATAAACGTTGAGCATTCGGTTGCTTATGTTCATACTCAAAATGGTCTAGCAGAATCATTGATTAAATGCCTTCAATTAATAGCTAGACCATTGCTAATGAGGATAAAACTTTCCCTTTCGGTGTGGAGATATGCTATTTTACATGCAACAACACTTGTGCGCATAAGACCAACCAGTTATCATGAAGTCTCCCCCTTACAGTTGATTTTTGGTTAAGAGCCAAATATTTCTCATCTAAGAATTTTTGAATGTGCAGTATATGTTCCGATTCTCTACCATAATGCACAAAGATGGGTCCCACAGAAGGTTGGGAGTATATGTTGGTTATGAATCTCTTTTTATTATTAAATATCTGGAACCTATGATAGGAGATTTGTTTACAACTAGATTTGTTAATTGTCATTTTGATGAATCAATTTTTTCAATATTAGGGGGAGAAAATAAACAACTGGAAAAAGAGATAGATTGAAGCATATTATCTCTATCTCATTTGGATCATCGTACAAATCAATGTGAAAAAGAAGTTCAAAAGATCATTTATGTGCAAAATATTTCAAATCAATTGCCAAATGCATTTACTAACGTTCCACAAGTTACTAAATTGCATATTCCAGTTGTAAAGGCTCCAATTCGAGTTGATGTACCAGCTAGACAGTATGATGATGTAAATGAGTCTAGTCCACACTTTAAACGTGGTAGACCAATCGGTTCCAAGGATAAGAATCCCCGAAAAAAGGAACGAAGCAAACGATCAAGTTAGAGGAGCATAAAGACATAGTAATTGATAAGACCTCATAGGAGGTTCTAGTACGTGTGAATGATGAAAATGAAGAGATCTCAAAAATGATGTCTCTACGGAAAAAAGTTGGAATCGAAATAACTGTGTTGTTAACAACAATTTTTCATATAATGTTGCAGTTGAAATAATGCAACAAGATGAGGATCTTGAGCCAAAACCTGTCGATGAATGTAGACGGAAAAATAATTGGCCAAAATAAAAAATAATTCAATTGAAGCGGAATTTGCTTCACTCGAAAAATGTAAAGTTTTCGGACCAATAGTCCAAACGCCTGAAGGTGTCAAGCCAGTGGGGTATAAATGTGTTAAACGAAATAAAAAAAGTGAAGCCATAAGATATAAAGCACGACTTGTGGCACAAGGATTTTCGCAAACGCCTGGCATTATTAATTATATGGAGACATATTCTCCTATGGTAGATGCAATTACCTTTATATATTTAATAAATCTGATAGTCCATGAAAAGCTTGATATGCAAGTTGATGGATATTGTCACATCCTACTTATATGGCTCACCGGACAATAAAATTTTTATGAAAATCCTTGAAGGATTTAAAGTTCGTGAAGCACATAAAAGTACAAAAGAAACTTGTTCAATAAAACTTCAAAAATCCTTTTACGGATTGAAGCAGTCAGGGAGAATGTGGTACAATCGTCTTAGCGAGTATTTGCTAAAGGAAGGGTACAAAAATGAACTTATTTTCCCTTGTGTCTTTATTGAGAGGTATAGATATGAGTTTGTCTTCATAGTTGTGTATGTTGATGAGTTGAATATCATTGGTACTTCTAAATAGCTCTTAAAGGTTGTAGAATGTTTGAAGAAAGAATTTAAAATGAAAGATCTTGGTAAGATAAAAAAAATTCTTGGCCTACAAATTGAGCATGTACCAATAGAATTTTTGTCCATCAATCAATATACACTGAAAAGGTTTTAAAACGATTTTACATGGATAATGCACATCCATTAAGTACCCCAATGATTGTGAGATCGCTTGATATAATTAAAGATTCAATTCGACCTCAAGAAAATGATGAATAGCTCATTGGTGATGAAACTCCTTAGTGCAATTGGGGCACTGATGTATCTTGCCAACAATATCCGATCAGATATTGCTTTTACAGTAAGCTTATTAGCAAGATTTGGATCCTCTCCAATCGGATGGTGTTAAGCATATATTTAGATATCTTTAGGGAATTATAGACATGGGATTGTTTTATTCTAGTGAACTCAAATTCAGAAATGATTGGCTATGCCGATTCAGGTTATTTGTCTGATCCCAGATATGCCCAATCTCAAACAGGCTATTTGTTTACATATGGAGGTACAACTATATCATGAAGTTCAATTAAACAAATAATAGTTGCCACATCTTCAAACCATGTTGAGATAATAGCTATTCATGAAGCTTGTCGGAAAAGTGTTTGGTTGAGATTAATGACTCAAAATATATAGGAAATGTGTGGTTTTCTTATGAAAAAAACAATCCAACTACAACATATGAAAAAAATGCTTCTTAAATCACTCAACTTAAAGGAGGATACATCAAAGGAGACAGAACAAAGCACATTTTACCAAAGTTCTTTTTTCACACATTATCTTCAACAAAATGGTAAAATTAATATTCAGCAGATTCGTTCATGTGAAAATTTGGGTGATGTGTTCACTAAGGCATTACCAACATCAATATTTGAGAAGTTGAGACAGAATATGAGAATGTGGCGTCTTCGAGAATTAACGTGATATTTTCATGAGGGGGAGCAAGATACGTGTTGTACTCTTTTTCCCTCAGCCTAAGTTTTATCACATTGAATTTTCCTGGTAAGGTTTTTAACGAGGCAACAAATAAGCGTATACAAATATGTACTCTTTTTCCTTCACTAAGATTTTTTCCCAGAGCTTTTTTTTTTTAGTAAGATTTTAACGAGACATATTATCTATTTTTGGACATCCAAGGGGAACATTGTAAAACCTATAGTTAATATGGCTACTCCCACTATTTTCACTTATGATGTAAATAACCTCCCACTACTCATCACTATTATGATTGTAACTCTCACACCTCCATAACCTCTCCCCATAATCTTCCCCATGATCTCAATTATTAATGTCATGTTTAAGAAAATTATTTTGTAACCATCATATATAATAGTATAAATAGAGGCATAAAATGTGAGATGGAACACACTTGAACACTCGGTGAAATAAGAAAATTATCTCTTTTTTCTTATTCTACTTATCTACTTATTTACTTATTTTATATTGTTACTTTGAGCTACATTTCTTAACACTTTTTAAAAATTTGATAAACATTTTTGAGATTTTAGAAAAACTTGAAAGATAAATTGTAGGAAATTTTCAGGTTTTTGAAAAAACTTAAAAATTTTGTTTTGTTGCAAAGACTATCAAACAACACAATTTCAAGACTTCTCAAATATTTGGCCAAACATCGTTTTTCAGGAGTTTAGTTGAAAAACAACATAAATGGTAGTAATATAATGTAAGAATTTAACAATGAATGATAATTAATGTTATAAAGTACGGACATAAATTTCATAATTATGAATAATTAAAGTTGGGATTCCATTGTGTGCTTTTTCTTTAATTCTTTATTGTTTCCTTTATGCTTTTTGGAGGTATGGCTCACACACGAAGCAATCAACGTCTGCCATGTACGGGGATTATGATCCAACGGTCAATTATTTTTTCCATTTTCTCTTTTGGTTGATATTATATTTATTTTTATGTTTTTGGTTGGTATTATATTTATAGCTCTGTGAAGAGTAATCTTTCTTTGAGATGGACAATGTAGATTCTATTATGAATAATTTTACAACATTGGATGCTACATTGGATGCTACATTGGATACTACATTGGATGCCCATGTTGTGAATAATTGAAAGATTAAATCTCTTATTTTATGTCAATCTTCTTTGCTTTTTATGCCTATAAAAGGCCATGTAATTGCAATGGAAAAATACACCAAAGTGAAAGAACAAAACTCTTCTCCATTCTTTCTATCTCTTCTTATTTACATTTTACTGCATTGCTTTTATTTTACAACACGTTATCAGCACGAAGCTCTAATTTTATTCTTAACTCCTGTTAAGTTGAGCCATATTTGATTAAGGTATGTATCATTATAATAATTTTTTTTATCGCAGTACATATCATATGTTTAACTCTTACAACCCAAATTTTTCTTTGCAATATTTGATAATTTACATAATTCATGTTGTTGTTCCCTTTTTTTTTTCGTCTGTTTCACATTTTTGTTTATCATGTATGCATATGTATGTTGTGTATACATTATATATTCACTACAACTAATAACATGTTCAAAGTTGAGTGTTTATTTTAGTACTTTACTTATTTGATGTCAACATTACTTTGATATTTAAATTTCTAATTAAATTCATGCACATTACTAATAATTGCATTTCCATTTGTTTAAATATTCTAACAGTGAGAAATGAACTGATACGTAATAATTTTATAGTTTAATTGCTTTATATTTATTGGGACATAAATAATGTTACTCACGTTCAATTCTATTAACACATATATATCAATAATATAAAGTGAAAAGCTTCTACTTTATGAAGAAAAAAAATAGTAGATTGTTAACATGATATAGTTCTATTTTTATTTCTTTTATCTAAATCGTTTTGTTATCATTAATTATTTAATTATTTCTCTAACTTATTCATCTTTTATGATAGTTTTCACTATGTCAAACTTATCAAAACTTGAATTTGTTGCACTTGACATCACCGGGAGGAACTATTTATCATGGGTTCTTGATGCTGAAATTCACCTTGACGCTAAAGGTCTTGGAAATACTATTATACAAGGAAATGAAGCATCAAATCAGGATAAAGCGAAGGCCATGATTTTTCTTCATCTCATCTACATGAAGGGTTAAAAACTGAATATTTAACCGTAAAAGATCCACTTGAATTATGGATTAGTTTAAAGGATCGATATGACCACCTAAAACTTACGGTATTACCGAAAGCTCGGTATGAGTGGATACATTTAAGGTTGCAAGACTTTAAAACCGTAAGTGAGTATAATTCCGCTATCTTTAAAGTAAGTTCTCTATTAAAATTATGTGGAGACACTATCACGGATGAGGACTTATTGGAAAAAATATTTTATACTTTTCACGCTTCCAATGTAGTGCTACAACAGCAATACCATGAAAAAGGTTTTAAGAAATATTCTGACTTAATCACATGTCTACTTGTGGCTGAGCAGAATAATACTCTGTTAATGAAAAATCATAAAGTCCGCCCCACTGGGTCAGCTCCATTTCCGGAAGTGAATGCTGTAGCAACATATGATAAGTTTGAAAGAAAACAAAATAATTACTGTGGTCGTGGACATGGTCGTAAACGTGGACGTGGCAGGGGGCGAAACAATTATCGTCATTATGGTGGAAATAAATTGGAGAACAATAAGGGTTCTCAAATTAATCATTCAAAAGGTAAAGCTAGCATGTGTCACCGATGTGGTATGAGAGGTCATTGGGCACGCATTTGTCGTACGCCAGAGCATTTTGTTAAACTTTATCAAGACTCTCTCAAGAAAAGGGAAAATAATGTGGAGGCACACTTGACCTTTCAAAATAATGATGATGAAGCAAGTCCCTCAAATAAATATGATTCTAAGGCACATCTTGCATATAAAGATGATGATTTTGAAGGCCTAACAAATATTACTCATTTAGAAGTTGGAGACTTCTTTGAGGATATTGACTGAAGAACTAATCATCTTATTGGGGAATGAAGCTATAAAAGTTGTTATTTTTATGTTTGCAACTAGTTTATTTTTCTTGAGTGTATTTTCCTAATGCATCATGTGTTGCTAGTTTTCTACATTCCTAATGTATTTCTTAATGTTTTTTTTTTGCTTGACTTTCATGTTTCTTATAATGTATTATTTGTTCTTTTTTTTTTATGAAGAATATGAACATTCCCCAGTCTTCAGTTGGACTCAAGATTAATAAAGATGATATATGTCTTCTGGATAGTGCTACAACACACACAATTATAAAAGATAAGAGATATTTCTCTTATTTGGTAATGAAAGAAGCGGATGTTAATACAATATCCGGTAGTACAAGATTAATTG
Organism: Nicotiana noctiflora; assembly: GCA_032618575.1. Lineage (NCBI taxonomy): Eukaryota > Viridiplantae > Streptophyta > Magnoliopsida > Solanales > Solanaceae > Nicotiana > Nicotiana noctiflora. The sequence continues at coordinate 121,849 of JASVEL010006994.1, forward strand.
AAGGTTCTGGAAGAGCCAATTTATTACTACCGGGAGGAACAAATTTGGCTATTGATGAAGCACTATATTGTAGTAAATCTCAAAGAAACTTATTAAGTTTCAAAGATATTCGCCAAAATGGCTATCATATTGAGACTACCAATAATGAAAAGATTGAATATCTTTATATTACTACAATAATGTCCGGTAAGAAATATGTGCTTGAAATGTTACCTGCTCTTTCCTCCGGCTTGTACTATACAAGTATTAGCAGGATTGAAACACATGCCGTAGTAAATGAGAAGTTTACTAATCAAGATAATTTTATTATTTGGCATGACCGATTGGGCCATCCTGGTTCTAATATGATGCGTAAAATAATTGAGAATTCACATGGACATGCAATGAAGAATCAAAAGATTCTTCAATTTAAGGAATTCTCTTGTGTTGCATGTTCTCAAGGAAAATTAATTATTAGACCATCAACTATTAAAGTTAAGATGGAATCCCCCGCATTTCTGGAACGTATACAGAGGTGATATATGTGGGCCCATTCACCCTCCATGTGGACCATTCAAATATTATATGGTTTTGGTAGATGCATCTACAAGATGGTCACATGTGTGTTTACTATCAACTCGCAATATGGCATTTGCGAGATTGTTGGCTCAAATAATAAAGTTAAGAGCACAATTTCCAGATTATGCAATTAAGACAATTCGTCTTGACAATGCTGGTGAGTTTACATCCCAAGCCTTTAATGATTATTGTATTTCAACTGGGATAACAATTGAGCATCCAGTTGCTCATGTTCATACACAAAATGGTCTAGCGGAATCATTGATCAAACGCCTCCAATTAATTGCTAGACCAATGCTTATGAGAACAAAACTTCCCATTTCAGTATGGGGTCATGATATTTTGCACGCAGCAACACTTGTGCGGATAAGGCCCACAAGTTATCATAAAGTCTCCCCATTGCAGTTGGCTTTTGGTCGGGAGCCAAATATTTCCCATCTTAGGATCTTTGGTTGTGCGACATATGTTCCAATTGCTCCACCACAACGCACAAAGATGGGTCCCCAAAGAAGGTTGGGGATATATGTTGGATATGAATCTCCTTCTATTATAAAATATCTAGAGCCAATGACTGGAGATTTATTTACGGCAAGATTTTATGATTGCCATTTTGATGAATCAGTATATCCAACATTAGGGGGAGAAAATAAGCAGCTAAAAATGAAGATAGATTGGAATGCATTATCACTGTCTCATTTAGATCCTCGAACAAATCAATGTGAACAAGAGGTTCAAAAGATTATTCATTTGCAAAATATTGCAAATCAATTGCCAGATGCATTCACTAACCTACCAAGGGTGACTAAGTCACATATTCCAGCTGCTAATGCTCCAATTCGAGTTGATATCCCGGAAGGACAATTAATTAAAGCAAATGAGCCTAAGCCTTGCTTGAAACGTGGTAGACCAATCGGTTCTAAAGACAAAAATCCTCGAAGAAGAAAAGGAGCAAGTGATCAAAGTAAACATAACACAGAGGTAGTGGCTCAAGAAGAGCCCCAAGATGTAACAAATGATAAGACCTTGGGGAAGGTCCAGGTACCTGAAAATAATAAAAATGAAGAGATATCAATAAGTTACGTCTCAACCGGGAAAAGATGGAACCGAAATAATATTGTTATCGATAACATTTTTGCTTATAATGTTGCTATTGAAATAATGCAACAAGATGAGGATCTTGAACCAAAATCCGTCAATGAATGTAGACAGAGAAATGATTGGCCAAAATGGAAAGACGCTATCCAGGCAGAGTTAACTTCACTTGGAAAACGTGAAGTCTTCGGACCCATAGTTCGAACGCCTGAAGGCATAAAGCCGAGTAGGGTATAAATGGGTTTTTGTGCGAAAACGAAATGATAAAAATGAAGTCGTTAGATATAAAGCACGACTTGTGGCACAAGGGTTTTCCCAAAGGCCTGGAATTGATTATATGGAGACATATTCTCCTGTAGTGGATGCTATCACCTTCAGGTATCTCATAAATATGGCAGTGCAAGAAAAACTTGATATGCATCTAATGGATGTTGTTACATCCTATTTGTATGGATCATTAGACAACGAAATTTTTATGAAAGTACTTGAGGGATTTAAAGTGCCAGAAGCATATAAAGGTTTTCAAGAAACTTGTTCAATAAAGCTTCAGAAATCTTTGTACGAATTGAAACAATCAGGTCGTATGTGGTACAATCGTCCGAGTGAATACTTGTTGAAAGAAGGGTACAAGAATGATCCAATTTGTCCCTGTGTCTTTATAAAAAGGTCTGGATCCGAATTTGTTATAATCGCCGTATATGTTGATGATTTAAATATCATTGGAACTCCTGGGGAGCTTCCAAAAACAGTAGATTGTTTGAAGAAAGAATTTGAAATGAAAGATCTTGGAAAGACAAAATTTTGTCTTGGTCTACAAATTGAGTATATGAAAGATGGAATATTTGTCCATCAATCAACATACACCGAAAAGATTTTAAAGCGATTCTATATGGATAAAGCACATCCATTGAGTACCCCGATGGTTGTAAGATCACTTGATATAAAGAAAGATCCATTCCGACCTCATGAAAATGAAGAAGAGCTTCTTGGTGCCGAAGTACCATATCTTAGTGCAATTGGGGCATTAATGTATCTTGCTAATAATTCCCGACCAGATATAGCTTTCTCGGTAAGCTTATTGGCAAGATTTAGTACTTCGCCAACACAAAGACACTGGAATGGTATTAAACATATATTTAGATACCTCCAAGGGACCATTGATATGGGTTTATTTTATTCAAATGAATCCAAGCCATCATTGATTGGTTATGCGGATGTAGGATATTTGTCTGATCCACACAAAGGTCGATCTCAGACAGGCTATTTATTTACAAGTGGAGGTACAACCATATCATGGCGTTCGACAAAACAAACTATGGTTGCTACTTCTTCAAATCATGCAGAGATAATAGCCATTCATGAAGCAAGTCGAGAATGCGTTTGGTTAAGATCTATAACTCAACACATTCAACAAACATGTGGTCTTTCTTCGAAAGAGAATATTCCAACAATATTGTATGAAGACAATGCTGCATGCATAGCTCAATTGAAAGGAGGATATATCAAAGGAGATCGAACAAAACACATTTCACCAAAATTCTTTTTCACTCATGATCTTCAGAAGAGTGGTGAAATAGATGTACAACAAGTTCGTTCAAGTGATAATTTAGGTGATCTGTTCACTAAGGCATTACCAACCTCAATATTTGAAAAGCTGATATATAAGATTGGAATGCGTCGTCTTCGAAACATTAAGTGATTTTTTATCAGGGGGAGTAAGTACATGTTGCACTCTTTTCCTTAACCAAGGTTTTGTCCCACTGGGTTTTCCTTAGTAAGGTTTTTAATGAGGCAGCAAGCAATGTATATTATAAATAACTATGTACATCCCAATTTTTTTTGTAAGTTCTTAGTGAGACACATTATTATACTTATAAATTTCATACTGTTATGAATAATTTGTACATTGGATGCTACATTAGATACTACATTGGATGCCAATGTTGTGAATAATTGAAAGATTAAATCTCTTATTTTATGTCAATCTTCTTTGCTTTTTATGCCTATAAAAGGCCATGTAATTGCAATGGAAAAATACACCAAAGTGAAAGAACAAAACTCTTCTCCCTTCTTTCTATCTCTTCTTATTTATATTTTGCTGCATTGCTTTTATTTTACAACAGATTCACCTTAGTATAGTAGTACTTGAAAGTGACAGACAAGTAAAATAACAAATAATTTCGTTTTATTTCTCTTTTTTCCTTTCTACAACAATGACACAAACATACCCTGAAGTTTGAATTTGTACATGTGCTTGCCTTGTGATTTTACTAGATACTGCACAAACATCCATTTTTATTATTTTCTTACCAATAAACTAAAATATCCAATAAGATTTACTTCAAATTTCCGACCACAAAATGGCGTCAATTACTCCCCGTAATTAGTTTTAAATTGTATAATATATAATTAACAAATATAGAACTGTCTTGGCAAGAGAAAATAAGTAAAAAAGAAAAGAGGTGCATGAAGTAATTAAATCATAGCGAATTAAATATTATTAATTTGGTCCTTTTTCTGTCGGTATCTGAAAAATTAGTTGTATAAGCTAAATTAATAGGGCATATAAAAAAATTTCCTTTTGGTTTAATTATAATCCACTTGGCAAGAATCATTGATAAACCAGTAGGGTCTCTTTCTTTTTCTAATCTTAAGATTAATTAAGAAGCAAAAGAGAAAGGAAGGCTATTAAAAAATATTAAGATGCAATTTCCCTGTAAGATGCAATAAACTCTTTTTTTTGGTTGTTTGCTTTAATTAGTTTGTAGAACATCAAATTGACAAGAAAAATACCCTTAAAATTCAAGGGATTCATAGTATCTAAGCGAAGGACAAATGGCGAATCCAAGGAGATATACTGTTGTATTTTTACCAATTTTTAAGTACGTGAAATAGACATATTTAAGAATCAAAATCACCAAGATGCCAATATAATTAGCAAAATAGTTAAAGTGATCCAATTATCTCCTCATTCTTCATACTTTTTAATAAGTAAAGCAGCTGGATATATGCATTTTACGTACGCCTTATAAAATGATCATGCATATTGGCAAGAATAAGTGTTGCTTATTACTGTTGATTTGATATAAACATTATTAGATATGAATAAGTGTTTTGTCCAATTAATGATTCATGGTAGTAAAGACGTTAGGATGCTTATTACAATTTGTATTAGCTTTATTATATCACTGTACGTGTTGTCTAAGTTTATTAAAAATATAAACTATGTTTAACTTTTTTCTTAATTGGAAAATATTTTAGATATGCAGGAAGGATCTCAATAGCAACATGTCAATTGTTATTATGGTTAATACAATGTTTAATTTGATAGGATGAAATTTGTTCTAACAATAGAATGACTTCTTATTCAAGGGATAAATAAGACAAAAAGTAATTTATGTATGCACTAAATAAACTGTGCCAAATTCAAAGAGTCTCGATGTATTATATTCCGCCTTTATTTAACTTTCAAATCTGTATATCTGGTAGATATTGGTATAATAGATATGTAATAGTGGAGTAAAAGACAATAGTTGCATATCGAAAGTATTAAGAATATGCGAGAAACGGATAGAGATAAATTACAAAGGACGAGGCTTTTTCACATTATGGAGCAAGTTTTGGAATTGTAACACTATATAGGTCAAAATCTGATCACAGTGGTCGACCAATCTGAAACCTTGCCTAGGTGGCGAAATAGCGAGAAGCACCACGACCAACCTCAGTCCAATCATTGACAGACCGTTGTGTGAGAACACGTTGGACAAAGAACACCATAAGGTTCTAAGAACTATATATATAGAAGGGAACTTCTCGGAAAAAGTGGACGGGACTTTTCCTCTCTACTCTTTCTCTTACAATTTCCTTTATGAAGAATATAAACTAATTTTCTTTCTTCTTATCAAAGATGAGATTGTCACATCAAGAAATCTAGAATGTTCTGACTTTTCGTTCATTATCTTGCTATACTTTTTTCGATCTGTAGTTGATTATGCTTGGCTAAGATTTTCCTCTTCACGTCGATAACTGATTCAAGTGAAAATGTTTAATACTTTTTGGTCAAACAATTTAGTGTCGCCTGTGGGGATTTCTTAGCCAAATTTCCTAGTCTCCTTCAGATGATGAGGGAGACGTCACCAAGTTCAAGGGATAGTTCATCGCCTCGCCTATCGACGAGCTCTCTACATGAACAATGAAAGGGTTAAACAGGGAAATTCCAATATATGCATAAAACGAATGGTAGCAAGATAGCAGTGTTCTATACTCTTCGACATCACACTCTCCAATATAGACAAATTAAACAAACTGGGACTTACCCAGGGAACGCAAAAAGTAAAAATTGGGACTCACCCAGGAAATGCACAAGTTAAGCAATACTAGGCCTCCCCTACAATACACCCAAAACTCTCCAAAAAACTGGGACTCATAACGGGTTAACATTTCGATATCAGCTCGAAATAATACCCATACACCCAAGAGTCATCGACAAATAGAAAATAATTCGACCTCGATCAAATAACGACGAGCAACATTTCGAAGATAGCTCGAAATAACACCCATACGGCCTAGGTCCATCGCCAAAAAGAAAAAAATTCGACCTCGATCTAATAACGATGGGTTACGTTTCAACGACAGCTCGAAATAACACCCATACGGCCAAGGGTCATCGCAAAAAAGTAAAGAATTTGACCTCGATTGAATAATGACAGGTTAGCATTTTGACAACAACTCGAAATAACAACCATACCACTAAGGGCCAACACTAGAAAGTAAAGAATTCGACCTCGATCGAATAATGGCGGGTTAACATTTCGACGACATCTCGAAATAACACCTATACGGCCCAGGGCCACCGCCAAAAAAAAAAATTCGACCGCGATCGAATAATGATGGGTGAACATTTTGATGACAACTCGAAATAACATCCATACGGCTAAGGGCTATCGCCAAAAAAAAAAAAATTGACCGCGATCAAATAATGACGGGTTAACATTTCGATGACAACTCAAAATAATAACCATATGGCCAAGGGCCATCGCCAAAAAAGGATTCAACCCCGATTGAATAATGACAAGTTAACATTTTGATTTCAGCTCAAAATAACACCCATACGGCGAAGGGCCATTGCCAAAAAGAAAATAATTCAACCGTGATCGAATAATGACGGGTTAACATTTCGATGACAACTCGAAATAATACCTATACAACCAAGGGCCATTGAAAAAAACAAGAATTCGACCACGATTGAATAATTACGGTGTAACATTTTGACGACAGCTCGAAATAACATCCATACAGCCAAGGGCCATCACCAAAAAGAGAATTCGACCGCTATCAAATAATGACAGGTTAACATTTCAATAACAGCTCGAAATAACATCCATACTTCCAAGGGCCATCGCCAAAAAAGAATTCGACCTTGATCGAATAACGATAGGTTAACATTTCGACTTCAACTCAAAATAACACCCATACGCCCAAGAGCCATCGCCAAGAAGAAAATATTCTGACCTCGCGCGAATCACAATAGGTTAACTTTTTGACTTCAGCTCAAAACAATACCCATACGGCCAAGGGCCATCACCAAAAAGAAAAGAATTTGACCTCGATAGAATAATGACGGGTAGGGGTGTTCAAACCGAATTGGAAAACCACACCAAACCGAAAAACCAAACCAAATCGATTAAAAAATCAGACTAGGTTTGGTTTGACTTGGTTTGGTATTGAGTAAAAAAATTTGAACCAAACCGACATATAAATTTATTTATATTTTAAAGAGTTTATAGTGATTTTTTTTAGAAAATATAGAAATATTTGGGGTCCTCTCATGTGTTAACCCTGAAAGCGTAAATTAACAAAAAATTATTGTTATAAGACTAAGAAAATAACTATCATTTATTACTAAAGAATTCTCCCATTAGAATATTTTAATAGATCATATGTTTGTCAATTTTTTCCATATTTACTAAATATATATTCACTTATCAAAACTTTACCTATAATTTTAACAAAGTAAGATTGAAATAATATTTATGTAATAAAAAATCCAAAAACCCAAAAAACCTGACAAAACCAAACCAATCCAAACCGATATAGTTGGTTTAGATTGGTTTTGGTAAAAATCGAATCAACCTAGTCCATGTACACCCCTAATAACGGGTTAAGATTTCGAGTCAGCTCGAAACAACACCCACACGGCGAAAGGCCATTGCAAAAAGAAAAGTTCAACATCAATAGTGCCTTTGCAGCTATCGGTCGTCGTCATATATTTCTTCTTCTACTTGCTAAAAAATTGATTTCGCTATAAACTCCAAGTTCGACCTTGCTCGAATATATATATATATATATATAATAAAGAAAACTGACTTCGCCCGAATCAACAATAGTTTGGTCCCACTCGAACGACTCAAGTCAAGACTGACTTCGTCCAAAATAACGATTCCATTATATAACCTCGTTTTAAGTCAAGAGTGAATCGACTTAAAGCAAAAAGTCACTAGTCAATCTTACCCAAATGGGTGAATCAAATGAAACTCCATTCGGACTTACACGATGAAGTCCTACCCAGTTCGGTTGAAATTGTCTTCCCTGGAAAATCAAGAGTTCACCATACAGAAATCTGAAATTTTATGCCAAAGATATGTAAATCAAAAGGGAGAGAAGTACAAAGGACGTACAACAATGAAAACTCCTTTTTATTTAGATAGTTGTGCAAATAGCCATAGATTACACACGATCGAAA